>JAHHFK020002974.1:0-386777 GCA_024533555.2 Aedes koreicus | reverse complement strand
ACCTATCTTCTTCCCAAGGATCAAAACACGGCTAATCCAGCCAAGTTCAGGCCAATAACATGCCTTTCAAGCCTGTACAAAGTGCTCTCGTCAGTAATCAACCGAAAGGTACAAAACCATTGCGATGCGAACAATGTCATGACTGAAGAACAGAAGGGCTGCCGAAAAAACACGCAAGGCTGCAAAGATCAGGTCATCATCGATGCAGTTATTGTAGGTTAGGCTAGCCAAAAAAGGAGTAATCTGAGCATGGCATACATCGACTACAAGAAGGCGTACGACTCAGTTCCTCACTCGTACCTTATCAAGGCACTGCAGTTGTACAAGGTAGATGGTGGAATCATCAGGCTATTACAGCATGCAATGGGCATCTGGAGTACATGTCTTCACATTACTGACGGAGTAACGGTGCTAAGATCCAGAACTCTCAGCATAAGAAGGGGAATTTCCCAAGGCGATACCTTTAGCCCGCTGTGGTTTTGCCTTGCAATGAATCCCCTTAGCAGAACACTCAATCAATGCAACTATGGCTACCATTTGAAAAGTGGAGGAAGAGCTACCAATGTTACCCACACCTTCTACATGGACGACTTACAGCTGTTTGCGGAAACAGTTGGAAATCTGCACCGACTCTTACAGCTTGTAACGGCGTTCAGTAACGATATTCGGATGGAGTTTGGAATCGCTAAATGTCGAGAAGTCAATCATCTTCGGGGTAAAGTGTCGGATACCGGTAGTTTTCGCATCAACGAACTGGAGGAGATTCGGAATATGGTTGAAGGCGAGTCTTACAAGTACCTTGGATTCCTGCAATACAACGATCAAGAAGGAGTTGCAGGAAAAGTTCCTGTATCGAGTCAACCGTGTTCTGAGGTTATACCTGTCGGCCGGCAACAAGATAAAGACGATTAACACGTTTGCCGTGCCCCTGTTGACCTGCAGCTTTGGAGTGATAAAGTGGACCAAAACTGACTTGGAGGGGATAGAACGAGCGGTACGAGTGGCGTTCACTAAGCATCGCATGCATCACCCAAAGTCGGCCATCGAGAGAGTCACCCTACAACGTACTGAAGGAGGAGGAGGCGTTACCGATATTCAAGCGCTATGTGTTTCCCAGATCCAGCAGTTGCGGATGTACTTCGTTGAAAGCCAGACCCGCCACGAAGTCTACCGTGCTGTTTGTGAAGCAGGCCATGGTTTCAGCGCCCTCCATCTGGCGCAGGAGGACTATCAGCTGGGTTGCGACCTTAAAACTATCGACGATAAAGTTGCATCGTGGAAGCTGAACGAGCTGCATGGGACGCATCCCCATCAGTTGGAACAAGCGCTTGTCGACAAAGTAGCGTCGAGGTGACCTCTTCTCAGAGACTGAAGGCTTCATGGTAGCCACCCAAGACCGGGTCATTGCGACGAAGAACTATCGCAGGTACTCATTGCACGAAGAAGTAGAAGACCGTTGTAGAAAGTGCAACGCAGTAGGAGAGACGATCGAACATGTTGTTGCTTGCTGCCAAGCGTTGGCAGAAGTAGCGTATTTCGGTCGTCACAACGATGTCGCCAAGATTGTGCACCAACAACTTGCACTGAAGCACAATTTGGTGAACCATTACGTGCCCTACTACAAGTACCTACCAGACCCGCTTCTGGAAAATAGTTGCGTAAAGCTGTACTGGGATCGCGAGATCCTAACGGGTGTACTCAATCGCCCTGACATTGTGATCTACGACAAAAGGAAGAAGAGTGTAACTCTCATCGATGTCGCTGTACCACTGGATCGCAACGTCCATTCAACGTTCTCCACCAAGATTACGAAATACCACTATTTGGCGGAGAAGTTGAGGCAGATGTGGCATTTGGAGGAGGTCCGTATAGTTCCGGTAATAATCTCGGCGACCGAAATTGTTCCCCGTACCCTTATACGTTCCCTTGAAGATTTGGAGCTGCGAAAGGAATTGAGCAGCATTCAGAAAGCAGTGATTCTTGGAACCTGTAGTATTGTCCGGTGGTTCCTGTTTGTTTGTTGTTTGTTTGTTTATTTACCATAACTAATCCAACCGAAGCAAACAAATTAGGATGTAAGTTTACAAAACTGACGAATGTATCCACCGAGCGTAACCCAATTTTGCCCCACGCCCGGCTACATACCCCGAGAAATGAGATGAAATCAGATAACAACAATAATTATAATAATAATAAAAATAATAATAATCAAAACGACATTCATTACGCATTACTACGTAGTCCTACGTCAACTTTGCGTACAACCCCATTGGGCTGTCCCTTCTAGTTTTTCATTTTCTCAAAAGTTCATCCGTTAACGATTCCTTCTGGTGATTCCTGAAATCCACATTGTTTCAATTCATTTCACCCTAGGTGTTTTCAACGAGCATGGATTTTTTTTTGAAACGCACTCTTTCTAACAGGAAACATTCAGCGTTTTCAGCAAGTTTCATGAGCTAGAGAAGTGGACCGCACACAATTGGTTTTGGAACCTGGATTTCCTTCGACGCTACTTTCGTCCAAGAACAGACAAACGTCCACTGCTCTACGAAATATTTCACTCGTTTTTTTTAGATATTTCAGGAGATATATGTGTTTATGGCTGTCCATATTGTTGATTGTTTCCTCAGTTTTGATTTCTACTGGTCTGAATCTGGAAAAGTGTCAAATTATATCCACAATAGGAACATCAAGTAAGCTTATAATATCAACAAAATGGTCATTTTGTTCTCTTATTATAAGCAAGGACACAAATCTGAACTCGGGTCCTCCCTTCGCTCAGTCGGTAAAGGCGCAGCTACAAAGCAACACCATGCTGGAGGTGGCTGGGTTCGAGTCCCGGTCTGGTCTAGGCATTTTTCGTTAAGGAAAATTTCTCGATTCCCTGGGGATTGTACTTGCCACACAATCATACTAATGCAAAAATGGTAACTGGCATCGACAGTTCTTAATTTCGGAAATGTGGAAGTGCATTTAGAACACTAAGTTGAGAGCAAGCAATAAGCTTATTGTGAAAGCAATAAGCTTGAAATGCTAAAGAAGAAGAAGAACAAATCTGAACTTGACACGCCAGTATGCGGTGAACTAATGTAGATTGATACTTGAAATTCATACAATACTATTTGGGTTTAAGAGATTGGCGATTCCACTGACAGTGCTGACATGCCAAAATGCGGTGTGAGGATTCCTCACCAGAGCATCAAATGGCTAATCTCCAATTCGTCAAAATAGTACTTTTTAACACCTCCATTACTCGCTGGTTTAGCTGCCACCGTCTTTTAACTTATAACCCTCTAAGCCGTCAGCTGGAACCGGTTTCGCCCAGTTCGGGCTTCGACGTGTGATTCATTCATTAAATCGCAAAATTTAACATTTTCCATTCTTCCAACCATCCTACATCTTTCCTGCCCCGGTATGAGGCGAATGACCTATTCTACACTCCCGTTCCATTCTACTCAGTGACTGAGTAGAATTGTATTCCCATCTCTTTTTCTCACACGGAAATGTTACTCAAATATGGAGTTGATCCACTTTTCTACGAAAATCGAGTAACCTTTTCCATGTGAGGAAAAGAGAAAGGAATGCAATTCTACTCAGTCACTGAGTAGAATGGAGCGGGAGTGTCATGTCAGCTCGGACGGGGGTTGACGAAGGCATCACTGTTCTGTTACGTCCTGTGCCTGGCCTGATTGTTGCCACCCGCTTCATTTTGATAGTTTATAGCGATGCAATGATGAGAGTGGATTTTTTCGTCAATTTATCTCCAGGAATCTCCGAGAAAGCGGGCGCTTAACCCGATCGCAAACATGATCCGACTTGAACCTCCTGTTCAACGTGAACCGACTCCACCAGAGGTTCGCTACGAAAGCGCGCGTGTTTATTTGTTTTCTTGATTGTTTGTGATGGATGACCGCGTGGCGAGAGGCACTGTTAGAAAATCATTTCGACATAAATAGTAAGTTTTCCGGTCAGAAGACCACGAATTTCCAACAGTGTCCCCCCACTAGTAACAAGATCATACAGAAATCGACTCAAACGGTCGACCAATGAAAAGGGTGACGGTCCCAACTGACCGCGCACCGCATACCGTATAAATAACCAGTCGATGATGACGCGTAGAAATACACAAAAATATGCAGAATAGGCGTTCGTCATGCTGGACACTAGGGTTAGAGAGAAGAAAAAAAGTAGCAATTTCAGTCAGTGTGTCCGAAGGAATAGACGAACCGTTTGTTGCCGGGTTTTGACGGGCGGGAATTTAATGAGGCAACAAAAGGACAAACCACGTGCGCGTCGCGTTGCGGCGAACAGAAGCGAGTTTCTTTTCTTCGTTAGAAGATTTGCTGTTGTTGTCGGTTGCTACCACACCACTTTCGATGAAGTCGATTCAATGGGACGAATGGGTAAATTGAAGGTTGGAAAAATTGAGGTTCACTGTTTCAAGTGGTTGGCCATTTACTGAATAACGAGAGAGACGAGATAATGTTATGCAAATCTAAGCAGATTCACTCGGGATGGATGTTTTCCTAACTAATTTGATTGTTTCGGGGCATGAAGACACTTGTCGGAGTTACGTTGCGATGAACTACGTTCATTCAAATGGGTTCGGGCTGAATTGAAAACATAATGAAGGACAACTGTTATGGAACGTGCAATTCAATCGCAGCAAATGGAACGTATCATAATGCCTACATAAATGAAGATAAAGCAGTAATTAATGTAACTAATTTTTGCCTGAGTCGGAGTTAAGGTTATTGCGTGTCCCTGATCTTAATCTCGAAACATGTCGGAAATGTGGCGGAAATTGGATACAAAATAAGGCAAGCAAAGAACTTAAGGTGTCGCCACACAGCGGCTATTTCTAGTATATAGTGATCTATATGCTAGAAAACTATGCAATAAGTCATAGAAACACATGAACTACGTAGTGATAGCTCATAGTTATGACTTGCAAGCGATAGTTTTACGCTATGATATAGAGCCGTGCCCGTTGTCGTGTGTACACTCTAGTGATAGTTTCTATGTTAAAGTAGTAGGCTATGAACTGTTCCATCCCAACGGAATAGTTCATAGTTCGTTGGTCGAAGTTTTTTCACAGTTCGTTTGAATTTTTGGTAGTTTGTATTTTCGCGTTATTTTTAAAGCAAAAATGGACCAGGAAAAGAAATTCTGCTTGATAAGGCTGTGTTGTGGGACCTAACTTATCCCGATCGCCTGAGGAAGTGTATACTTCAAAGTGAGTGTATTATTCTGCTTAGCAATTCCTCATCCGAAGAAAATCTAGAGCAGAGGGTTTTGATACCTAGCTAAGCACTAAGTATTTTCAAGCTTATAACGTTGCGAAACGGACTACGAGTCTACCAGTTCCAATGTTAAACATTTGATTTGATCCCTCACTCCAATCACCCGTTATGAAACTTGAAAAACCGAGTGGATCGAAACCAAAACCAGCAGTGCGCAATTTGAAGCGTAAAAAATCTTCATATGATGAAATGGCGCTTCTCTCGAACTTCGTCGAAATGTTGTCCGAAGCCACGGAACATAAAAAACGGAAAAATGGGGCCACTATTGTGGGTAAATCAACCAGCATGTTTCTGGAGACATTATCTACTTAAGATTGCCTTGTATAATATGTATAAATATGCGATGGCTTTAGGGAACTTGAATAACAAATTTGAGCAGGGCTATGAAGAGAAAATAATTTTCAGGATGTCTCAGGAGCAGCTGATCATCCTCGCGTCAGATGAGCCATACAAATTGCCCACCATCGGAGCCGAAACATGCATCTTAGGAGCCAAAGATTCTGCATCAGATTCCCCAATAGTAATTGGCAAATACCCCACCATCACTGATCCTTCCTTTTGCTCCTATGTTGACATACGTAAACTTGTATTCAGCATCCACCATAGTTATTAGAATGATGCTGAATTGCTTTTTTCTAATTTAAATAATCACTTACGCTCTTTGCATGGGCTTTAATACTAACGTGCTATCCGTCTAACGCTTCTACACAATTGGATAATTGCCATTTTTCTTCAAAGCCACGTGAAATTGACAGCAACTCCTCTTCTAAATAATATACGAATTTTAAATAAACCTGTCATTTCAATTTCATTTTATTTTTGCTGCTCTAATTGCCCTGCACTCCTCAGAAGAACTTCCCTGACATTCTCAAAATAACTTCCCTGAACTTCTCTGAAGAACTTCCAAGAAGTTCTCTGAAGAACTCCCTCGAAGATCTCTGAAGCACTTCCTCGAAGTTCTCTGAAGAACTTCCTCGAAGTTCTCTGAAGAACTTCCCTGAACTTCTATAAAGAATTTTCCTGAATTTCAATGAAGAACTTCCCTGAAATTACTTTCCTTAAATTCCCTGAAGAATTCTCCCGAACTTCTCTGAAGAATTATCTGAAGTTCTCTGAAGAACTTACCCGAAGTTCTCTGCAGAACTTCATCGAACTTACCCGCAGTTCTCTAAAGAACTATCTCTGAACTTCTATAAAGAACTTCCCTGAATTTTGGTGAAGAACTTCTCAGAAGTTTCTCTAAAGAATTTCCCTGTAGTTCCTCTGAAGAACTTCCCTGAAATTCCACTGAAAAACTTCCCTGAAATGTTTTGAAGGACTTCCCCAAAGTTCTCTGCAGAACATCTCCGAAGTTATCTGAAGAACTTCTCTGAACTTCTATACAGAACTTCCCTGAATTTCTGTGAAGAACTTTCCTGAAGTTCCTCTAAAGAAATTCTCTGAAATTCCACTGAAGAACTTCCCTGAAATTACTTTTCAGAAATTCTCCCAAGAACTTTCCTGAACATCTCTGAAGAATTATCTGAATTTCTATGAAGAACTACCCTGAAGTTCTCAGAAGAACTACCCTGATGTTCTCGGAAGAACTACCCTGATGTTCTCTTAAGAACTTCCTTGAACTTCTCTGAAGTACTTCCCTGAACTTCTCTGTAGAACTACTCCGAAGTTCTCTGAAGAATTTCTCCGAAGTTCTCTGAAGGACTTCCCTGAACTTCTATAAGGAACTTTCTTGTATTTCTCTGAAAAACTTTTCTGTACTTTTCAAATGAAGCTCCACGAATTTCTCTAAAGAACTTCCATTAACTTCTCTGAATATTATCCCTGAAATAGTAATCCTGATCTTCATATCCTAGCTCCTTCAACATAAGTTTATTTTTTAACTTCGTAACTGAATACCTGCGACCACAAAGAAAATCAATCGTGTGTACACTGAAAAAAGTTAAGTGATAGCGCTGTGGCAAAGATTTCTACTACATAGCTACTTTAACTTCATAGCTCATATTTTTGCAAAACCGTTTCTCGAATCTCGTAGAACTATGATATAGATATCTATAATGGCTATATCATAGTGAACCATAGCATAGAATTCAAGCGCCGTGATGCGGCACCTTTATTATTGAATTCTCATGTGATTTGAGGTGTCACATGGAAGGTTTTGGTCGAAGTTAGAAACTGGCTGTAGAATATACCAGATAAGAATAATAAAATAAAACCATTTTGGGAACCCTACCTTACACTCTGTGGTAACACATGATTCACATGGGAAAAAAAATATCATTGCATGTGATTGTTGGTGATTGGTCGACGGTGAAAAGAGACAATTCTGCAGCTATAAATATGAGCCATCTGCACTCCCCAGCTCATTCTAGTGACTACATTTGACGAGTAAGCATCAGCAGGAAAATGGAGCAGCAGCCGAAAGAAAAGAAAATAGACGCCGAGCAACAGCAAAGGGCCGAGCTGGTCGCTGCAATCGACCGCTTCAAGCGGCGGGCGCCGAAGAGGATTCCGGTTGAAGACGAGCAGCAACCTGGCAGATACGTGAAGCCGTTACCCCCGGTTCACGACAGCCCCCCCCCCGGGGGCCAACTTCACAACAAAAAAATCTCCTCCCCAATTGCAACCACCCTGCAACCCGCCCACCACAAAACGAAGCCCAGACCACCCCACAACGGCACGGCCCGCCACCACCCCCAAATAACACAACAAAACCCAATCCCCCATTCCCTAATCACATCACCCCCCCCAAAAACCCACCCCCTTTTAAAAAAAACCGCAACAGAACGGCCCCACCCCCACAAAACAAAAAAAAGGGTGATACGGTCAAAATTTGGTCAAGGGAAAACGCGTGTAAATCGGTGAAATCGTTTATTTATAAAATCAAATTAAATTTCTTTTTCAAGTTCAATTAGTATAAAATTCAGGAAAAATATTCAGTTAGGCTTCCGCTTTTCCAAATCCGAATTGCCGGGCCTTACGCTTGACCCCTGCCATCAGATTTTGTACAGCCACCTTGTCCACCTTCTTCGCCGCAGAAAGCCAGTTTGCCTTGAACTGCTGCTCGTCCTTAGCAGTTTTTTTGGTCTTCTTTAGGTTCCGCTTGACAATAGCCCAGTATTTCTCAATTGGGTGGAGCTCTGGCGTGTTGGGAGGGTTCTTGTCCTTGGGAACCACCTGCACGTTGTTGGCGGCGTACCACTCCATGGCCTTTTTACCGTAATGGCAAGATGCCAAATCCGGCCAAAACATTACGGAACAACCGTGTTTCTTCAGGAAAGGCAGCAGACGTTTATTCAAACACTCTTTCACGTAAATTTCTTGGTTGACAGTCCCGGAAGCTATGAAAATGCTGCTTTTCAAGCCACAGGTACAGATGGCTTGCCAAACCAGATATTTCTTTGCGAACTTTGGCAGTTTCGTGTGCTTGAAAATATCTGCTACCTTTCCCCCTTCCTTTTGCCGTATAAAACTCCTGTCCCGGAAGCTGCTTGTAGTCGGCTTTGACGTAGGTTTCGTCGTCCATTACCACGCAGTCAAACTTCGTCAGCATCGTCGTGTACAGCCTCCGGGATCGCGCTTTGGCCGTCGTATTTTGTTTATCATCGTGATTTGGAGTCACTACCTTCTTGTAAGTCGATAGTCCGGCTCGTTTTTTGGCTCGATGCACGGTTGTAGACGATACACCCAGCTTATTTGCGGCATCTCGGAGAGATAGGTTAGGGTTTCGCTTGAAACTACCGGCAACTCTCTTTGTCGTCTCAGCGGCTTCCGGTTTTCGATTTCCCCCCGATCCAGACTTCCTGGCTGTCGACAAACGTTCCCCAAACACTTTAATTACATTTGTAACGGTTGATTTGGCAACTTTTAGCGATTTTGCCAACTTTGCGTGCGAGTAGCTCGGATTTTCGCGATGCGCGAGCAAAATTTTGATACGCTGCTCTTCTTGCTTGGACGGCATTTTGACAACTGAAGAGTGAATTCCAAAATCAAAATAAAAGCAACATTCTAAACACACACACCTTCAAAATGAGGGGTGTTCAGGTTTTTTAAATGCAAAATTGAAAGAAATACGTCAAGTTGATATTGACCAAATTTTGACCGTATCGCCCTTTATGCAGAAATTCCAGTTTCATTTGAATGGGGGCCTCCCTTTCCAGAGAAGCGAGGGGTCTCAAACCACCATAGAAACATGTCCTGCTTCTAAAAACTCTTACATACTCAATTTGGTTTCCTTTTCTTGATTAGTTCTCGAGTTATGCATTTGTTTCATTTGTATGTGAGTCTCCCCTTTCAGAGAAGGGAGGGGTCTCTTACTACCTTAAGAACCTTTCCCGGTGATAAAAATTCCTCTATACAAAATTTCACGTCGATCGAATCAGTAGTCTCCGAGTCTATAAGGGTCAGACAGACAGACAGACAGACAGACAGACAGACAGACAGAAATCCATTTTTATATATATAGATAGATAAACATCACATAGCTGGAAAATATTAAGTATGCAATGTCATGCTAGAATTTACCTAACTGCATGTTTACAAAGACAAACAGGTCTCGACTAACGCCAATGTTTGTTTGCAACATCAATGAAATATCTAGTATCTCGTGATACGTCAAATAAACTCTGCTGTGTCAAAATATGCGTTTTGTTACTGCAGAATCAATAAAATGAAACATGCAAACTAGGTGTTCAATATAAAAGATGTTTCGTGTGCTACTTGGGATGTATTTTAGCTGATCCTAACACAGCACCCAGTGTATGCCCAGTGTCTTGGTGGACTGATCCTGGTCGAAATCCACCGACGATGGCTGCAATTTAAAGTTTTATCTTGTCTTTTTTTTAAAAAAAATCGTTCTTATAAGTTTGGTTTGATTTTGGTGGGAATTTCATTTCAAAATTCGTTACATTACACTGACTAGTCTTGTTTTTTTTTTAATTCCAAAATAAAATCAAATCATGATGACTGCTTATCGACAGCCAAAATCCTGCTGGTAATTTTCTCCAGTAACATTATCTCACAAAACAACTCGCTGTGGAATCATTGCCCGTGGGAACCCAATTTCCAATGCAAGCCAGTTAGGACAAGCCCAACCAATATGATTACATGCAAATATTTATCCCGAACAAAAGAGTTGAATTTCTCACAATCGTCAAACTCGAGCGGCGGCGTATTATTCGTACCTGTTGGTCATCTAACCAAACAGGGTAGTTTTCCCATGCCCAATTCCGGGTCCCCGGTTCACACCAACGCCAGCTGCCGAAAACAATGCCCCGTGCGCACATATCTCGGAAGCCTAGTCAATAACAACAATACAAAACAGTCAGTGAGAGTGTAAACAATCCTGTCTTATCCGCTTGTCAATCAGCCAAACGCACGCGTGTCAATGAGCCTGTCAATCGAACCCTCGAAAATAACCCGTCTGCGTTGAGTGTAAATCATTTCCACCTTGCTGTTAGCGCTAGGTGCTAATAAGCCTTTCGCGTCTAGAGATGAAAAGATGTAGAAAACGGCGTGTCATTTGGTCAAATTGTGCAACAGCTTGGTTGGTTTAATGGCTGTCCGTCAACCGCGCAAGTGCTTTCGGGACATCGATCGAAATTCCCACCGGGCAGGGCAGGCTTGCACTTGTTTCGCTGTCCATATTGAAAGCAAAACTTAATTATCGAACAATACACAACCTAATGAAAAGCATTGAAAAATGTCGAGCCGACTAACGAGACTTCCACGAAACGATAAGAGATAACTATCATCACAATGTCTATGACCTACTTTTGCCCTGGGGGGAAAGATGCCAGCAACCAGCCAGGGATCACAAAAGAAAATTGTAATTCATCATCAAATTGTCAAAAACGGCGAAACAAAACAGTTTCTAGCCGATCTGAGACGAAGAGATGCTGGAAGACAAGAAGACGAGCCAACAACAACAGCAAAGGCAAAAAATAACAACACAACAAGCAAGTCGCGTTTCACCGCATGACGTATGACGACTCTTCCCCTTCCGCCACAGCCCTTTTATTTTACCCACTCTCTCTCTCTCGCTCTGCCTGCCTGCCTGTTTGCGCGCGCGGCTCTCGTCACCGTCCACTGCGACCGTCGCTTTCGGTCACACTCACGATCCCGCGAACTAGATTCGACAATTCGGCACAATCACGCCGACACCATCTGGTGCATTTTCCGGCCATTTCCCTCGGTTGGGTCAAGAATTTTCCAAATCTGATAGCCCCAGAGTGCGGTGGGTGCCGTAACTGATCGATTGGTACCACGGATCAACGGAGAAGTTACCGAAGCCATGCAGTTGCATCGCGATAGTAGGATCACCCGCCGGCCTGCAGTGCCGTGAGTCGGGCCTTGAATGTAAACAGCTGGTCGTCGTCGTCGTCGTCATCGCGTGAGCCGGAGAGATTTGTCGCTGGGTTCGAGCTTCCGAACGACAGCATCAGTCGCATTGTGGCTTACCGCACCGACTAACTTCAGCACACGAGCCTCGGGGCGAAACTTCGTCGATAAGTTTGATCGCACACATTGAACGGATGTTCGGACCCGATCGTGAGCTTTCCCGGTGTTAGTGAGCCTTCGCTCGTTGTAGCTGTATGCGGCACAAAGCAGCTCCAGCAGGGCAGTGTCTACGGTTGTCTCTTTTTCTGTCGGTCCATCTCATTCGTACTCACCACGAACTTTCGAAACTCCCTGCAGTGGGCGTGCTTCCAGAGCATACACACTCACTTCCCCTCTGATGGACGATAGCTGCGGTAATCAGTTTCAATTACCGCAACTTATCGCACTGGACAACCGTTTTCTCTTCCTGTCCCCACCCACCATCAGCAGGGAGACGCAATTTACTTATCAATGCAATTTTATTACGCAGCCCAGCGAATCACGATCACGTTCCAACCTTTCGCCTTGCGTTCGCTGCTACCTGTCTGTCAGAACGCGAACGCACCGCAGCTACCGTTTCGTCGTAACGCATGCCCATAATTGGTGGACCGTTCCAAATATGGCCCAACTGCTGGTCCTTCTCGGCAGGCGCACTGATAGAAATGTCGTCGCCGTGTCTCTTACGTAAAACTAGCCCCACTAAAGCTGATAAAAGCTGGGGCAATCGATCGACTGGAGTTCTAAGATTGTTGTTCTTTGTCTCGGCAGAATGGTCCGTCGGATTGCGTGGGTGATCCTGTTGCTGTCCAGTGTGGTGGCTTTTGTTTGACGAACCTTTTATGGCGGCGATCAAGAGTGCGCACAGGCAGTCAATAGTAGTGGTTGGTTCTTTCAACGCCACGGCAGAACGGCAGCCCGGGGAACTGACTGTTGTCGGTCGGTCGGTTTGTCGTTGTTGGCCATGAGTGGAGACTGCCGCAGGAGTGATTAATAAAATTATGATGATGGGATTTTTTTTCGAAATTGTTGAGCGTGTTTTCGAGTGGGATTTAAAATATGCAACTCTTAATCTTAACGGATGAAGTCGGACGAATATGGTCATGGAAGCATCTATAAAGCATGAGACAAATACACAGAAAAAAATAATGAATTTTAACAGGCGCGGAAAATTTCCCCTCGTTTAATTTTAAGCCAAAGGAAGCGTAGACAACGAAATTGTTTGCAATCTTTCATGCGCCATTCAACAATGTTGACAATCTTTCATACAACAGACTAGATTCAGGCGTTATCTGGCTTAAATATACATGGAATATCCCATAAATTTCTGACAAATCTAGCGTTCCTTTTATGTGCATTAGAAACGCAGAAAATTACATGTTTTTTTAAAACAGTGTAATGAAGAAAAGGGGCTTGACAAAACATTACATTTGTGATCAATCATAAGTGTTGTGTAACATACACTCTTAAAAATAATGATAATTACATGAGCTGCAATTGAAATAAGCTGTAAATCTCGTGTCACGTAAATCAAATAATGACTGAATTTTATGAGCAAATAGACGCAAATCCAAAAATAATGGTTGTCATTTAAAAGAAAATACAATGTGATGTGAAATTATGCCTTGTGATGCAATATCACATCAGGAGCTGAACAATATGTCATGAAGATTTAATTTTATGGGTCGAAACACTCGACCGTGAACTGACAGATACATGCACGGCTCATTTGTTCGCATAGAAGTATAGAAGTTTGCGACAATCATGCAGTATGGACAACGCACTCTGCAGTAAATCTCTCTTTCCTTTCGATGATTGACACAGTTGTGATAGAAGTATTATTTTATCATTACTTCAAAACGTTCAATAATTCAGAAAAGTATTTGTTTTATCGTTTTTTAAAATACAGTATAATTATGCCCGCATCCATGTTGAGGATAAAATAAATCTTCGGTGGAGCTTCTATAAAAGGACACTTTAGTGATTCGGTTCTTTGGTTTACAGCTCTGAACAAAAATTTGAATCAAATAATAAATAAACACTACAATATTTGTTGCTCTCTTTAATTGAACTCATAAGATTTATAAATATTATTTATAATTTATAAAAAATATAAAAACTCATAAAAATTAGTGTTGTGACTAAAATTTACGTCATGACATGTAAAATTTAGTGTCAAGTTTTTGGTTCATGTAAATTTGAAAGAAAACGTAAATTTAAGTCTAACTAGTCACTTCATTTGGGTGCATCGAAAAAGCCTTAATTTTACATGAAATTTTCTTAGTGTGTACGACTTAATAGGCCGTACAGAAACACAAAGAATATCGCAGATATTTGCAGCTCAGAACTTTTTGCAATTCCGTAGAAAAAATACACAGATAAAAATAAACATTGAACTTTCTGCGTTATCTGATGCACATAAAGGGAATGCTAGATTTGGCAGAAAATAAAAGGATATTTATTGTAAATTTAAGCCAGATAACGCCTGAATCAAGCCTGTTGTATGAAAGATTGCTAACATTGTTGCATGGCGTATGAATGATTGTAAACAATTTCGTTATTTACGCATCCTTTGGCTTGGAATTAAACGCTGGGAAATTTTACGCGCTTCTTATAATTCATTATTTTTTTCTGTGTACTTAGAGGATCTCCAAAGATGCTAAAAATCCTAAAAAGTTTTGATCCTTACCGATAAATATAGTGAGAGAAAATCTTTTAAACACAGACGTTTTTAAACCATTTTCATTGTGAACGGTTCACAAATTGTGCAAGGAAGTTTCATATTATAGATTCTTGGAATAATAGTTCTTGCAAATACCACTTTAAGAATTAGAATCTTTCTTTGCTGGATTGAAAACAAAAATAATCTTTTATGATAAAACATCTATTTAAACGCACAGCGACTTTATTATGTAAATCAATTAAGTTTTCGCCGATAATTCAACAATTAAGGAGTGTATCGAATATAAGCTATCCACATACATTTGCGTTGTACGCATGTATTTGTGATGTTTTTTTTTATGCTCTAAACACTGCATGCTGTGCCTTTGACTGTCAGCTTTCTTTTGTTTACTTGTTTGTGCGGTTCAAATTCTGCGTTTTCAAAATGTCGCGTATTGAAAAGGAAGTGAAAATTAAGGTTCTGGACACATGGCTAAGTGAGAAGGGTATTACTATGCGAAAATTGGCGAAGCGGTTTGGAATTCATCATGTGAGTGTTAAAACCATCATTAATAAGTTTGGGGAACACTATGCTTTGGATGAGCTACCAGGAAGAGGCAGAAAACCCGGTTCTTCCAACCCGAAACTAGAGCAGAAAGTGGTATCTCTAATCATGAAGAACAAATCAATGTCAATACGTGATTTGACCAAAAAAAAGCAGGAACGAGTGTCGGAATGATCCAGCGTATCAAGAGGCGAAACCACCTGAAGACCTACAAGAAGCAGAAAATCTCGAAACAAAGTGCAGAACAGAAGAAGCGAGCAACAACAAGGGCCCGGAAATTGTATTCGCGTCTTTTGCAGCGTCCGGATGCATGCGTTTTGATGGACGATGAGACCTATGTAAAGGAGGACTCAAAAACCCTTCCAGGTCCACAATACTTTACTGCCGTCGTTGGGGAGGATGTGAGCAATGCGGACAGGTCGATTCAAGTGGAGAAATTCGGTCGAAAGGTACTGGTATGGCAAGCAATATGTTCCTGTGGTTTGAAGTCAACCATTTTTTACACTACCGGAACTATAAATGCGGAAATCTATCGATCTGAGTGTCTCCAGAAGAGATTGTTGCCTTTATATAAGAAGCATAGTACACCTCCACTGTTTTGGCCGGATTTAGCGTCGGCTCACTATACCAAAACCACTCTCAATTGGCTTGTGGAAAAGGGTATAGATTTCGTCGAGAAAAATATCAATCCACCAAATTGCCCTCAGCTTCGACCCATCGAACGTTACTGGGCAATCGTGAAGAGGGTCTTCAAGAAGACTGGTAAGGCAGCTGGGAACATGCAGAAGTTCAAAAAAAATATTGGGCTCAAGCGTCCAAAAAATGCGATGTAACACTTGTCCGGAACTTGATGAAGAGCATTCGATCCAAAGTTCGAAAATTCGTGAAGGAATAACTTAAATTTCATCCGGTCTTCATTATGTTCAAGTTTGACCTCGTACAATAAAGGATCAATTTTTTGTATGAATAAAATATCGGTTTTCAACATAATTTGAAAGAAAGTTTGTGGATAGCTTATTTTCGATACACTCCTTAACAGTGGTTCATATTTCGTTTGCTTCCGTTTTTTTATCAAATATGTTCAAACATTCTGTTTGGCTTGACGACCACGAGATTGTATTGCGTTTTAAACGAAATTAGACGGAATAGATCCCAAACTGTTCCGAACTGTATTCCAGCTTTGTTAACCAGCCGTGCCAAGATGCTCTACAAGTTTTCGATGGGGTTTAGATCTGGACTACGGGCTGGCCAGTTCATAATCTCGATGCCCCAATAGAGCCCCGAAAAACAATGCAAAGATCGCTCACTGACATGAATTGCCACATTATTCTGCTGAAACATGATGGCATGATGTCTTCAGTGAAGGGAATCAATACAGCGTGAAGGAACTTTATGTAGCTTTCCGAATTCATTCTGTTGAAAATGGTGCAAAATGATTTTTTCCTTGTTTGGAAAGAGCGGCCCAAACCATAACACAAGTAACATTTCTTACACCATCCTGCTTTATTAAGTTTTATTAAAGTTTTATGAAAGCCACTTGAAATCAATTTTGTTTTATTATGGCACCAAGAGGTGCAATTAGGTTTCATATTTTAGTCAGGTTTATGAGAACCTACACAGCTTGTTGACAACGATCTTAAAACCTTGTTTCTCAAATTCCTTTTACTCCTATCAAAGGTTTTATTCTGACTCTATGAACTCGTAAAATGCTGTATTGAAATGCCGTTTTAGGACTCATTGATATTATCTTATTATGGTCAGTTGAAAAGCATTTTAAAACCATTTTGCCTCCAGTAAATGCAGTGAACGGCAAATTGGCGTTGAAAGAAGTCACCATAAGACCAAAAAGTTTTATAATAGTCATTGCAAAGAAAAATAGGCTTTATGGCAAAACTGTCATTGTTTTCCAATCGCCATATTACAATATAAGAAATAATTGAAATGTAGAAAAATAAATGCATTAAATTTTGAATGGTAGCAAATAAACTGTAAATCGGAGACTAGTTTCGGCATTCTTTTAGATAATCTCATCTAATTCCAAGTACTTTTCAGGAAATTCATGATTTATTTATCGAATATATTTGTTTTAATTCGATTGATGTTGTTGTAAATTCACATAATTTCCGAGGCGCATTAATTTTCGGCTCTTATCGTGCCATTATTCACCATAAAAATAATTGCGCATATAATTTGGAGCATAATGCAAACTGTAGACAACACAATTGTTTTGGATATTTTGCTATCGAACAAAATTTCCCGCAACACAAACTTTTTTTTGTACTGCTCTATGAATCAAAATAGCAGAGAATCAAAAAAGCAAAACAACAAAAAACAACCTCGATTTCACAGTGAAGTTTGACATCTGTGGCTAGAACATTTTAGACATCATTCTGTTCTTATAAAGTTTTCCAATTTTTTTATAAATTTTTATTAACCCTTATGTGATCGACAGGGTACCAGGGTATCTCTTCATGTTTTACATTACGAAATTTTATAGTTTATTTTAAAACAGGAAGCTGAAATTCAGTGACATCTTAAAAAAAGTGGGAAGGCAACTCTTGGCATAAAAACATTTCGTATAGTAGCAAGGGGGGCCAAAGGAGGGGACTTCGATTTTTTTTACCCCTTAAGTGATCGACAGGGTACCCGGGTACCCACCAAAGTCAAATGATTATAACTCTGGCAATTATTGATCGATTTTAATTCTTTTGGCACCGTTAGATTCTAAAACTCATTCACTTCAGGAACATTATAAGCAATGACCATTTGAGTTCTATCTGGTTCCTGTAAATCCGGGTTTCCGGGGCTGTGTTCCGGTACGGAGACACAATTTCGGAAAATCTATTGAATTTCGAGGAATGGATGTCAAAATCTTTGGAATAATTCCTAGAAACTATTTCTATTCTATTGTGGGCCATATGCCAACTTGTTCCTGGAACGGCTATTCTGTAACAGGTTCCCGTGGGGCCTCGAGTGGCCATGAACAATTTCAGTAGAAAACTCTGGCAATGTGGGTATCAAAATTCATGAAATTTCTCCAGTAGGATATTTTTCAATGTTTTGAGGCCATCTGATGATTTGTCCTTGAAACGGTCATTCCGAAACAGGTTTCCGTGGGGCCTCGAGTGGCCATGAACATATTTAGAAGGAAACCCTGGCAATATGGTTATCAAAATTCATGAAATTTCACCAGTAGGATATTTCTCAATGTTTAGAGCCCATCTGATGATTTGTCCTCGGACCGGTCCTTCCGGAACAGTTTCTCGTGGGGCCTAGAGTGGCCATGAACATATTTAGAAGGAAACCCTGGCAATATGGGTATCAAAATTTATGAAATTTCTCCAGTAGGATATTTTTTAAAGTTTAGTGGCCATCTGATGATTTTTCCTCGGACCTGTCTTTCCGGAACAGGTTCCCGTGGGGCCTAGAGTGGCCATGAACATTTTCAGTAGAAAACGCTGGCAATATGGGTATCAATATTCATGAAATTTCTCCAGTAGGAAATTTCTCATCGTTTTGTGGCGATCTGATAACTTTTCCTTGGAATGATCATCTCGGAACAGGTTCCTGTGAGGCCTCGAGTGGCCATGAACAAAACTAGCCACAAATCGTTGAGAAATAACCTACTAAAGATATTTCATGAATTTTGATCCCACATTGTCAGGGTTTCCTTCTGAAAATGTTCATGGCCACTCGAAGCCCCACGGGAACCTGTTCCGGAAAGACAGGTCTGAGGAAAAATCATCAGATGGCCACTAAACTTTAAAAAATATCCTACTGGAGAAATTTCATAAATTTTGATACCCATATTGCCAGGGTTTCCTTCTAAATATGTTCATGGCCACTCTAGGCCCCACGAGAAACTGTTCCGGAAGGACCGGTCCGAGGACAAATCATCAGATGGGCTCTAAACATTGAGAAATATCCTACTGGTGAAATTTCATGAATTTTGATAACCATATTGCCAGGGTTTCCTTCTAAATATGTTCATGGCCACTCGAGGCCCCACGGGAACCTGTTACAGAATGGCTGTTGGACAAGTCAACATATGGCCCACAATGGAATGGAAATAGTTTCTGGAATAATTCCAAAGATTTTGACATCCATTCCTGGAAATTCATTAGATGTTCCGAAATTGTTTCTTCGTACAGGACCACAGCCCCGGAAACCCGGATTTCCGGGTAACAGATGAACTTAAACGAACATTGCCGGTATTGACCATAGAGCGAATGAGTTTTTGAATCTAACGGTGCCAAAGAATTAAAATCGGTCAATAATTGCCGGAGCTATAATCATTTGAAATTGGTGGGTACCCGGGTACCCTGTCGATCACTTAAAGGTGTTTTTTTTTTTGTCGAACACATAAGGGTTAACTTTTTTTCCAACCCGTTTTTAGGGGGGGCAATTTTGTACAAATTTCGTCCTTAAAGAAGCATAGAGGAGGTGTTGGTAAACAAAACAGTTTTGAATGTAGTTTTATCAACAAAGCCGGGAGGAGTGCTATACGGCTGGAATAAAACTAAAATAGTTACTTGGGAAGTGTCCCTCCTCCTAAAGTTCGGTTAAGCTCTGCCTACCGATTGATTTTTAAATCATGCCTATGATATGCGCAACCGTCACACACTGTTGGCAAAGGCGCAAAAACGAAATTGTTTTGACCCCAGAAACTACACTCTTAAAAATAATGAATTTTACATGTTACGTAATTTTTATTGCCCGTATAAAATTCGAGGCGTAAACATAAATTTGACTCAATTCTAAGTTCATTTTGATTCATTCTATCAATCCAATACGCAAGCAAAAATAACACATGCAATCACGCTCAATATCCCGTTCCATAGCTTCGTTTTTCATTAACTTATGAAATAACGGGTATTCAATAAAAAATGAGATTTTTTCAGTCACATAGTGAAAAAAAACTTTTTTTTTTCAATGGATTCAGTAACTTTTATTAAAAATATAATGTTTATTCTTCAGAAAAACGTCAATGAATATTGGAGAAGGGGCTCTGGTTGTACCGGTTATGATGACATCGCTCACGCAGTTTGGCATTGCCCAGATAATGATGCCTCCAGAGCACGACTATTGGATACCCTTGTGGCCCGAGGTAGACAACCCTTCCGCGAAGTAAGAGATGTTTTGGGAATGCGTGATCTTCCCTACATGCAAGCGATTTACGAATTCCTTTGTTTGTCTGATCTAAGAGTGTAATGTCATCACCCCCTCCCTTTCACTCTAGTAAATTCCCTGCCATTGTGTCCCAGTTATATTATCCTTTTGTTTCCATGCTACTTGTACCTGCCCAGCAAGCTGTGGTCACCCATCTGCAGTATAGTTCATGTAAGGGACTACAGGGACCGAGGATCGTCGTTCGTAGATGTCGCAACCATGAGCAGTAACAAATACCTGAAATAAGTTACCTGCCTAGCCCCTTCCAAACAATAATGTGACCCATTAACCTCGAGCTAGCCACGAGTAATTGGCACCCCACTTTACTAAAATCGAAAAAGAAAAATTGTTAACTACAATATTGAATATCGGCTCCGCAAAGTCATAAACGAACTGATTAAAAAAAAAGGGGCTCGACGCAACTTAGTCTCGATGCTCTCACAAGAGCGCTGGACGGCACTGACGTCCATCTTCCGGATCCTCGTGGTCAACTGCTTCGTATCCTTGGCCCGCCAGTTATTTTTGTACACTAGGGTACTGAGGGAGTCGAAAAAATCCTCAATGGGACAACACTGGGGCAAGTTGGTCGGGTTCCTTTCTTTCGGCAGGCTCGGTATCTTTATCTGCTCAAGATACTCCAGCGTCTTCTTGGCGTAATGGGAAGACGCCTTGTCCGGCCAGAAGACGTACTTCCCATCTGCATGATGCTTAAAGGAGCAAAACGGCAGAAGAATTTTTTCAAGACACTCCTCCTGGTACACTTGTTGATTGATGGCCAGACCTCTCGGCTGGAACCACGGCTTTGAAATCCCTCTGTCCGATATGGCGATGTACAGCATAACTTTTTCTTTCAAATTTATGCTTAAACATATATTTTACTTTGGGGGGTGTGGCATACTTGTCGCTGAAATAGTAGCTGTCATTTCCTGAAATGTGGGTCTTCGGAAAGTAACTTTCGTCGTCCAGCACGAACGACGTCCTTGCGGTAGTTCTTCGTCATCTACCGGAACTGCGATTTTACGGTCACTAACTGCTTATCCGTGTACTCGGGGGACCGAGTCTTCTTCCGACATACGATGTCCTCTATCTTGAGGGTTTGGTGAATCAAGGTATGGGAGCAGTGATATTTTCGGCCGGCATCAGGCAAACTCGTTTCGTCCTTGTTGTCGAACAACTTTTTCAACGCTTCCTTCTTTTTCTTCGTCATTATCATCGCCACA
Organism: Aedes koreicus; assembly: GCA_024533555.2. NCBI lineage: Eukaryota > Metazoa > Arthropoda > Insecta > Diptera > Culicidae > Aedes > Aedes koreicus. Next base: position 365,487 of record JAHHFK020002974.1, on the reverse strand, counting down.
TGTCAGGGATGCAAGGATCCGGTAAACTGTACTCACGGGCACGTTTTCGTCTCGAAAGTGGTCGACCGTAAACTTTTTTCCACGATGACCATGCTTTTCGTAAAACCGTACAATACGGTCGCGGAGTGCTTGCTGTTTCGAAGCCATCTTCGATTGAACTGACAGCACCCGAGCGAAATGAAACATGCCACCCATTTCTAGGGAGTCCAGAGAGCAATTATAGACTGTTCCAGAAAGTATAAGCACACTTTCAAAATAGCAAAAAAGTCGTGTTTTTTTTAGTTTTAATAATTTTATTTGGCAAATCATATTTGTGTTTTATATGATATTTTACTTATATGTGTTTTATATGATATTTTACTCTCGTTTAATCAAAATATTTAATCATAGCCAAGACTCCTAACTTTTCCTCGAACATGACCCATTAGCTTCTGCACAGTGGTACTTCCCACCATTTTGACCACTTTTGGCCAATCTTTTTTAAATTTTTGGATGTCGTCCGCTAGTTTTATGAATTTTCGAAGCATTGCTTCGGTTAAAGCCCAAAAGGTCTCGATTGGCCGTGCCTCCGGGCAGTTCGGCGGATTCGTGTCTTTCGGCACGAAACATACATTTTGACTTTTGTACCATTCTAAAGTGTCCTTTGCGTAATGACATGACGCCAAATCAGGCCAAAACACTACTTGACCTTCGTGCTGCCTGATCAACGGCAATAATCGCTTCTGGAGACATTCCTTAACGTATTTCTGAGTGTTCATCGTCTCCGTTGTGATGTACGGACTAGATGTTTTACCACACTCGCATATTGCCTGCCAAACCATAACCTTCTTACCGAATTTTTCGGTAAAAATTGCCTTTTCCGTTTCGGGGATGTCTTTGTCTTCGCTTACAGTATAGAATTGTGGTCCGGGAAGCGTTTTGTAATCTAGTTTTACATACGTTTCATCGTCCATTATTATACACCCAGAATTTCTACACAATAACGAATCGTAGAGTTTGGGGGCTCGTGGTTTCACGGACGCGGCCTGTTTTGGGTTCCTTTTGGGTTTTTTTCTGCTTTCGGTATGTTTTTAGCCCAAGTCTTTCTTTGGCACTTTTTTTTTTTTCCTTTTAACCACTGCGTCCAATACACGAAACGCATGACGTTACTCGACGAGGTCCCTAGTTTTTTCGCAACATCCCGAACGGAAGTCGCTGGTTTTCGCTTGTAGGCATCCCTGATCTTTCTATCGATATCCGGACTAACAGGACCGGATTTCCGACCACTCTTCGGCGCATCTTCAAACGTACACTGTTCTCTATATTTTCGAATTGCAGATCGTACCGCTCCGATGCTTACACCCTCTTCCTTGGCCAATTTTCTCAAGGAGAGACCGCTCACAGTGCACCATTTGTGTACGATACTTTTTCGTTGTTCCGGAGTAAGACCGCGCATTTTGATAGGTAACACAAAACTGAGCACTTTTTTGATGCTATGTCATTCAGAAATGTGCAAACAAAAGGATGCAGCCAAAACATGTTGAAATATTTTATTATATTCAAAGTGACCGTTAAAATAAGAACAGTCTGTTAATAGATCCTGCAAATATCACTTTAAGAATTAGAATCTTTCTTTGCTGGATTGAAAACAAAAATTGAATAATATGCACAACACTGAGTTTTGAGATTTAAAGTATGTAACATTATATGCTCGTTGACTTTGGTGCTAAAGCGTCACGTAAATCAGTTAAACTTTCAACGCAATCGGCTTCATACGTCGCACCACATTTGTCCAAGGAAGTAACAAATATGAGCAAGATTTGCCGAATTTTTGAAATGATGTGCAGAATTATGCAGATACTAGCGGTACTTTATACACAGATAAAAAGAAACATTGAATTTTCTGTGCACTCTAATGCACATAAAGGGAATGCTAGATTTGACAGAAAATAATGAGATAATTCATGTAAATATAAGCCAGACAACGCCTGAATCAACGAGGTTGGAGAGAGGCAGCCATAGACCGAGTATATTGGCGAAATGTTATAAATGAAGTCATATCGTAAATACGATGTATGGCTATTTAAATGAATAAATAAATAATAACGCCTGAATCTAGCTTGTTGTATGAAAGATTGCATACATTGTTGTAAGGCACATGAAAGATTGCGAACAAGTTCGTTTATTACGCTCCTTCTGGCTTAGAATTAAACGAGAAGAAATATGACGCGCCTGTTAAAATTTTTTTTTTTTCAGTGTAGCGTTGGTTAATAAAAATAAATGCAACAACAGAATCATCCATCAAAATTGTTTCGATCAACGATACTTCGAAGCATTATTTTGAAGTTCATGAAGTTTAGACTGCTGGCAAAAGTACTGAAATGTTTTTTTATTTATTTTTTTTGGAGAACAATTTAAATGCGACAGCATGTTAGATACATTTTATATTTTTGGAGATTATTAGAATATAAGAACAGAAGATGACATCATTTCTCTTCGAATCATTACAAGAGGTTTAAGAGAATTGCAATTTATTTTTCGTGAATAGATTGAGAATCTGCACTTGGAATGTTTTTTTAATATCCATTTTGATTGGCCAATTCAATGGCCTCACTAAATTTAATCTGAGCACAGTATCTTGATTTTTCTTGGGAGATACTGGAAAAAGGTTTTTTAAGTTCAAAAGTAATTTTTTTTTTTTTTAATCTTTTTTCTTCCTTTTCCCCCCACCCCCCCCCCCCACCCCCCCCCCCTCCCCCTCCCTCCAATATCCCCACTCTCCCTCCCCCCATTTTTCCCCCACCCCCCCCCCCCCCCCCCTCCCTCCCCCCCCCATAAAAGTAATGTCAAAAGAGCATTTTAAATTGAAAAAATTACAAGTGCATTTAAATAATGACGAATTTCACGCCAACTCGTCTTCGTGATTGGCAGCACCGTCTCAGAATCCAATGAAACTTTGTTGGTGTGTAGACTATGTCTTTTCAAGCAACTTTGCATACTTTGTTTTTTTTTAAATCTATCTAGACTGCCACTTGAAAAGGGCTTAAGTTTTTGAATTTTTTGAAAGAAAAGACTTACAAGAAAGTGATGTATGAGTGACTTTTGGAAAATCGTTTTAACATTTATGAAAAAAATTGTAAAATTGATTCGTACATGCTAAAACAAAAATATTTTGAAATTTAAAGCCAATATGCAAAAAATGGCTATCTTAGAATTGGACGAAATTTTTTCTTAATAAAGGCAATATAGTTGTCGCCATACATTGCAAGATGGGCACTTTAAAGGAAAAAAAGTTTTTCTAGCAACAACTTTTTCATGTCCTATGTTTACTATGTATCACGCAAACTCGTCTAGTTATAGTATTCAACACCCCAATAGAACCCAATAAAATTTAGCAGTCATAGAGAATTGAATGTATTGAACATCTTTGCAAAAAAACAGTCATCATCTAGACTTACATTTAAAATGGGTCAAAAACATTATATTTCTCTTTACATCAGTAAAACAGAACCAAACATGTACGTTTGAGTAAAAGTCATTCATCTGCTTGTTCGGATATTCCTATTTTTAGGGGCGATTCAAAACCTTTTAGCTGAAATCGATACCAAGCAATGTATCTTTACGTGGCTATATAACTCCTCAAGTTCTTCTGACATTTTTGCATACTATTCAGCTGATATGAAGCAGAAATTCAGTTTTGTAATACTTTTATTTGTCTGTTCAACTGCCCAGTCATAAAGTTCCCGAGGAGTTTTGATTGTGTTTCCATGATCTTGAGCAAGGCTTGCTCTCTTTGCCATTCACTTGAGAGTACCAACAATAGCATCAAATAGACCCATGAGACGTTGCAAAGAAGTGCCATTCTGCTTCCAATCCATACTTGGACATGAAATTGCACAAGCTGGCAAATTTATTTTTGTTCTTATAATGGGCCACTGCTCCATCTGACATGAAAATAATTTTTAAGCAATATATTGAATTTTGTTTAATGAAATCCAGCAATTTTGATATTATATTATATAAACAACTGAACTGCTTTTGAGTCATGGGACAGTACTTCAGATATAATGATAAAGCTTTTGTTTTCCAATTTATCGTCCTTCTTGTAATATACTTCAAAGTTTTGGTCAACCACCTGATTTAATTGTATTGTCACTAAAGTTTTAAAAAAAATGAATAATTTATAAATAAGCCCTTTCCAAATGGTAGCCTTGATTTTTCAAACATTCAAAGAAAAAAATAAAAAATCCAAATTGTCATTATAATTAAATTTAATTGGCTTTTGTAAGGTTTTAGGACCAAATTATAAGAAGAGTTGAATAATGCACGGTAAAAATAGGGCATAAAAAATGTGTTGTTAGAAAAACTTTTTTTTTTCTTTAAAGTGCCCAATTTGCTAGCCATCTTGCAAGGTATGGCGAACTTTTAGACAATTATATTGCCTTTATCAAAATTTTTTTTTGTCAAATTCTAAGATAGCCATTGTTTGCAAATTGACTTTAAATTTTAAAATATTTTTTTTTAGCGTGTAAGAATAGATTTTACAATTTTTACAATTTTTTACAAAAAAGTAAAAACAATTTTCTAAAAGTCACTCATACAATACTTTCTTGTAATTCTTGTCCTTTTTGATTTTTCTTGATTTTAAAAAACTTAAGCCCTCTCGAAATGGCAGTCTAGATAGATTTTTAAAAAACAAAGTCTGTAAAGTTGTTTGAAAAGACACAGTCTACACACTCACAAAGTTTCATTGGATTCTGAGAGGGTGCTGCCAAACACTGGATGAGTTGGCGTGAAATTCTTCTTATGTTATTTTTGTGTTTCATAGCCTACATTTACATCATGACAAGTAAATTTCAATTGAATTATTCATGGCCATGTAAATTCAAGAAAAAATGTAAATTTTAGTCGAAAAGGCCGCTTCTTTTATCCAAACAGACTTAAATTTACATGGCTTTTTATAAGAGTGTACGTTTTATTGCTGTAGTTTCTTCAGCAAAGCTTTTCCATGAATTATTCTCCATCTTATGAAGGTGAAAATTTAATGGTTATTAACCCTATTAGTGAGAAAAATTAATTTGTTTTTTAATTTCTGGATATAGAAAAAACCTTTATTCGAAAATGTATAGTTAATTATATACAAAACAACTTTGCCAAAGCCTTAATACGCCTATCTATCGGTTTTAATGTAAATATGGGGAGTTTCCTATTTAAAATCCTTTAAATTCAGTTTTTTGAATCTCGTGGCGATTTTTCGCAAATTCGAAAAGTTCTAATTTTTTGTTTAGTATATAAAAACACAAATTTTCTGAAAACAGTCTTTTGTTATCTGGTATAGTTTGTGAGGTATTGAGGTTTTTTCTATATAAATACACTTTTTTAACGAAAAAAATCATAACAATCCACTAATTTCCGCAAACGAAACTATTTCCATATGAAAGTATGAATCAATCATTGTTAAATCTAGATGCAATCGTTAGTCTCGTAGTCTTTTGATTTGACCAAGAGATTTTTCATTTCCCTCAACAAGTGTGTTTCCTTCTTTTTTTTTTAAATTTTTTTTATTTTTTTTTAATTGAATGCATGTCCTTATTTAATTCTTCATGAAATACAAAAGTTCACCTTCACTCTAGCAAGACAAATATCTTGGCACAAAAAAGGTACATAGTTTAGAAAAAACGAACCTTTGCGTTTTGCCGTTTAAAGAATATTGGTTTAGGTAACCGAGGGAAAGCAAGTGATGAAGGATGGCATTTGGATTTAACAATGATTTTTTCATACTTGCATATGCAAATAGTTTCGTTTGCAGAAACTATGATTATTAATATGATTTTGTACGTTAACAAAGTGCATTTATTTGAGTCAGCAGGCTTTGGTATATTTAATGACATTTATAGTGCCAATCGTAAGCTTCAAGCTCCTTGTTCCGTATATGTCGCTGAATTAGCGGCAATACACTTTACGCTAGAAATTGTTGCCTCATTAACACAGGATCAGTACTTCATTTTCACGGATAGTCTCAGTTCTATAGAGGCTATTCGCTCCTTGAGGCCGGTAAAGCACTCCTCGTATTTTCTCATGAAAATACAGGAGCTTCTAAGTGCTTTATCTTCGCGTTATTTTATCATCACCTTTGTATGGGTCCCTTCTCATTGTTCAATTCTGGGCAATGAGAAAGTGGACTCGCTTGCAAAGGTGGGCGCTATGGAAGGCGAAATTTGTGATCGACAAATCGCCTTCAACGATTTTTTTCCTATTTTTCGTCAATAGTCACTCGTCAGCTGGCAGTATAAATGGAGTTTGAAGTGGAGATTTGGGGCGATGGCAACATTCTATCATCCCAAAGGTGTCGAAGAAATCTTGGTTTAGAGGGATGGATGTGGGTCTCGACTTCATTCGTGTCATGTCTCGCCTCATGTCCAATCATTATTCTTTGAACGCTCATTTATACCGGGTTGAGCTGAGCGACAGCAATCTCTGCGAGTGTGGACAAGGCTATCAGGACGCAGATCACATTATTTGGTCATGTGCTGAGCATCGTGGAGTCAGATCGGAGCTTTATGATTCCCTTCGGGCTCGAGGTAGACAACCCAATATGCCAATTCGAGATATTTTGGCTGTACATGATTTGGAGTACTTAAAACTCATTTATGTGTTTTTGACTAACATAAGCCTTAGATTGTAGTTAGTTTAACCTGTATGTTTACTATAAGTTTTTTTTTATCGGTGTATGTGTGTGTTTTTTTTTTCTTTTTCAAAAAATGTCCAAGTCAAAAGAAAACCATAAATTTTATAGTAATAAGTATTCTGATAATTTAGAATTTAAATTTAATGTGTTATGTGAACCATATTTTAAATTCCCACCCTCTTTCCCATCTGTAATTTGTAATTCCTATTAACCTCGAGACGGCCGCGAGTAATCAGCTCTATCCTCCTAACTTTAGTTTTAAGATAAATGATGTATAAAAATTTGAAAAATTGGCTCTGTAAAGTTGATTCAATTGAGCCTGTACACATAGACTGTTTTGAGCAAATTTGTACATTTTTATAGACTAAACAAAAGTGTAAAGGGCGATACGGTCAAAATTTGGTCAATATCAACTTGACGTATTTCTTTCAATTTTGCATTTAAAAAACCTGAACACCCCTCATTTTGAAGGTGTGTGTGTGTAGAATGTTGCTCCTATTTTGATTTTGGAATTCACTCTTCAGTTGTCAAAATGCCGTCCAAGCAAGAAGAGCAGCGTATCAAAATTTTGCTCGCGCATCGCGAAAATCCGAGCTACTCGCACGCAAAGTTGGCAAAATCGCTAAAAGTTGCCAAATCAACCGTTACAAATGTAATTAAAGTTTTTGGGGAACGTTTGTCGACAGCCAGGAAGTCTGGATCGGGGGGAAATCGAAAACCGGAAGCCGCTGAGACGACAAAGAGAGTTGCCGGTAGTTTCAAGCGAAACCCTAACCTATCTCTCCGAGATGCCGCAAATAAGCTGGGTGTATCGTCTACAACCGTGCATCGAGCCAAAAAACGAGCCGGACTATCGACTTACAAGAAGGTAGTGACTCCAAATCGCGATGATAAACAAAATACGACGGCCAAAGCGCGATCCCGGAGGCTGTACACGACGATGCTGACGAAGTTTGACTGCGTGGTAATGGACGACGAAACCTACGTCAAAGCCGACTACAAGCAGCTTCCGGGACAGGAGTTTTATACGGCAAAAGGAAGGGGAAAGGTAGCAGATATTTTCAAGCACACGAAACTGTCAAAGTTCGCAAAGAAATATCTGGTTTGGCAAGCCATCTGTACCTGTGGCTTGAAAAGCAGCATTTTCATAGCTTCCGGGACTGTCAACCAAGAAATTTACGTGAAAGAGTGTTTGAATAAACGTCTGCTGCCTTTCCTGAAGAAACACGGTTGTTCCGTACTGTTTTGGCCGGATTTGGCATCTTGCCATTACGGTAAAAAGGCCATGGAGTGGTACGCCGCCAACAACGTGCAGGTGGTTCCCAAGGACAAGAACCCTCCCAACACGCCAGAGCTCCGCCCAATTGAGAAATACTGGGCTATTGTCAAGCGGAACCTAAAGAAGACCAAAAAAACTGCTAAGGACGAGCAGCAGTTCAAGGCAAACTGGCTTTCTGCGGCGAAGAAGGTGGACAAGGTGGCTGTACACAATCTGATGGCAGGGGTCAAGCGTAAGGCCCGGCAATTCGGATTTGGAAAAGCGGAAGCCTAACTGAATATTTTTCCTGAATTTTATACTAATTGAACTTGAAAAAGAAATTTAATTTGATTTTTTAAATAAACGATTTCACCGATTTACACGCGTTTTCCCTTGACCAAATTTTGACCGTATCACCCTTTAGAACATTTCTAATTTGCAGAAAATCGCAACGAGATGCTATATTCATAAAAACTGAATTTAAAATATGTCCAATAGCAAACTCCCCATATTTACATAAAAACCAATAGATAGGCACATGAAGGTTTGGCAAAGTTGTTTTGTATTTAATTAACTATAAATTTTTCCAGTAAAGTTTATTTTTATATCCAAAAATTAGAAAACATAACTCAAACGCCCCTTCTGCCATGTAACAAAAGAGTAATGAATCATTTACTCCCTACCCCCCACGTAACACATAACGCATAGTATTTTCTTAAGCCCACTAAATTTCTAGTTAAACGTTTTCATAGGAATTTAAGTTCCTTAAAATAGTCATAAAAATGTCAAAATGGATTGGATTTCTTTATTTAAGGGACTTTCAGCCTTTGGCTGGTCAAAATGTTATTGTACTATTATTCGTGTCCCTATGCAAAAAAAAACAAAGGATTGAGGTCTGGCGATGAGGCCGGCCACTATTGTGTTAATTTGAGATGTAGCAATTTTTGTCGGCATCACTCTCGTGTTGGTTTCGACACAGCAAGCAGTGCTTTGAATTCGACGTGTTTTGGTTTTGCTGCGTCGTTTTCGCGAACAAAAAAAATCAAACAATTATTCGTAATTAAACTAAAATAAACAGTGAAATCATTAAATGTCTGCGTGCTTAGTATTGGACGTGGTGAATGTAATCGATTTTCTTCCAAAATCTTGTTTTTTTTTTTGTGCTTTGGGAAGCGTTATATCAGTTTAGTTGTGCATGGTAGTGCTAGTATTGTGCCACCTGGCCATACATTGTTAAGGAAGAGTATTTTCAACTCTGTCGCGAGTAAATTGTGATTGTTGGCTGTTTTGAGGAGCGATAAAAAGTCGCCCGATAGCGGGGTATTTCGATTATTGGCAGAGTGTAGAGTGAAAAAATAACAGGATTGAAAGGCGGCAGGGTTCGTTTTGGTAAACGATAAGCTGAATTCACGCGGCGTTTAGTAGAATTTTGAAATGTTAGTTAATATTTCTGATTTGAACCGATTTATACCAACAGTAAGAATGCTATTGGGGCCACTCACAAAGGTTCTTTTGATTTTTTCGTTGAAAAAACAAGGTGATTTTTTACAATGTTTGAAATCCGATTTGAACCGACTTACACCAATAGTACGGATGCTATTGGAGCCACTCACAAAGTGTGTGCCAGGAAGCAGCTTTTTGTTGTTTTTTTTTCTGTGCTCATTTGATCACTCGCGCCATGCCCGATACTATAATTGTGCGCAATTAAGCATCTACACAACCGTTCATAGCCGATGCTCGAAGCAAACTCCTTTCGTTGTAAACTTTCAATTATGACAACTGCATCCTTAAAACCATTTTACTACTGTAACTTATATCTGCATCAATCAAGAAGAAGCTTCTAAATAACAATCTAGGCTTATCCATTTAAAATTACGATTGAGGGATTGGCCATTTTCATTTCCTTTTACCCCCCGGTCCCCCACCCCCCGACTCCCCCCCCCCCCCCCCCCAACATTAGAACACTAATTCCAATCCCCCCCCACACAGCACCCCCCCCCCCCACACAACACTAAACCACCCCAAAGACACAAACCCCAGGGTCAATAATCACAAAACTAAAACCACACACAAAATAATTCAAAAAAAATTATATTTTACATTTTTTTTTCTCCCCATCTCTTCCCTACACCTACTCACCACACCCAATTCCACCACCCCCCCAAATTTCCTTCCCCCCCCCCCCTTCCCCCGCCCACACCGTTTCCCTACAATTTTTTTTTTTTTTTTTTCTCTCCTTTTCAAATTTTTAAAAAAAAAAAAGTTTTTTTTTTTGTTTCTTTTTTTGGTCAGGTGGACAGCTTGGTTGTCAAGACTAGACCCTTTCCCAACGTCACCTCTACTATAATCAATACCTTTGCAGCAATAGCCTATGTTGGCCGCTTGAGCACTAGTTGAAGTAATTAGTATTGGACCGTAGTAATTTTCTAAATTTCAGTTTCAATTTTCCCACGATGATGTTTTGTTATGCAGTCGTAAAATGGAAGCTCAAATTAATACCCTATCCTAGATGTCACGAGCTATGTTTGATGATTTCTAATGTTTCCTTGAGATGATAATCCGGGGCAAAGTGCCGTCTAAGTTAATAGCCCCCAGTCCTGAAGTCATCTCCAGGCCGTATGCAGTAGTAACTAGATTTCAAAAAGACATGTAAATTGCCAAACAATAATTCTTAGGGACGACATTCAGGCCTTTGATGTAGTCTATGTTGACAACTAGTAGTACTGAAGTCAACCCCAAGAAGTATTGCAATGCAACAAGAGTATGCATAATATTTATTGTTCATACATCGAAAGATATTTCTAGACAACCCTCAATTTCAATGGTGAGCCTATGTTGGCTATTTACAGCACTGCGGTATCTTCTAATAAGAACCCTAAAAGTTTGAATTAGTGTGTAATGAGCTTCCATTTTATGGTGTGTTATAAGAGTCAGTCAGTCAGGTTGTCTTTTGCTAATAGCGCACAGTGATCGGAAAAGCCTTTTTTCACGGCGAAATTAATAGCTCCTACGGCTTACGTTTCCGAGTCATGGTGTCTTCTACAAAGTTGTACTTAAACAAGTAGTCCATCTTGTGGTGATATTTTCGTAGTTCCAAACTTTACCGCTAGGGCAGCGCTGTTGCTAACTTTTGAACGAAACACAATCGAAGGGTGATGTGAAAAGCAAGTTTGTAGGGAATATAATTTCAAGCAGCATTGCTGAACACACAATTTTTCTAGTTCTTCATTCGACCATGATAGAGCTATTTTTCTGCTTTAGATCAGGGTGTCTCTAAAAAAACAGTTTTTTTTATTATAACTTTTTTGTTTCTCATTTTGAGGAAAAGTATCTTAAAACAAAATATAGAAAACGTTATAGCGCACATGCAGAACAAAGTTTTTCAGTACAGCTTATAATTCAAAAGTTACGAGTAATTTTAACTCAAAACATGCGTTTCGACCTTTTGATTGTTTAGGCGAGAATTGGCCAGAAAATTATCAAATTATTGTTTAAATGGGTATTAAGGAACAAATTGCTATATGAATGAACCCGGGTACTTCTGGGGCACACGAGCGGGGACTGCTTAAAATCTGACATGTTTTTCGTTAAAATTACCCCTAACTTTTGAACATTAAAATATACCCAAACACTTTTGAACTATAAATACACCCAAAAATTATTTTATCCTAACAATTGAAATTAAAAAGTTGGAATGAAAAAACTGATTTTTTAGGGACACCCCAATCTACACCAGCAAAATAGCTCCGAACTAAAGTAGTGCACAAGCGCGGGACGCTCCTGTCGTGAATGAACAGCCGGTAGCGTGTTGTATTGGCTTCAAGTTCGAAAGTTCCTCATGCAAGTTTGCTAGCAAAACTTGCATCCAAGTTTGCAATGAGGTCTTATTCAAACCAAGTTGAATAATGTTTTATTCAAGCTATTAATGCAACAGCCTTCTCACACTTGCCGCGTTTTTATTTTTTTTTATTTTTCTACTTTTCTTTGTAGCACACAGTTATTGAAGGATAAATACCTTTTTACACTGGTTTTCACCTGATACACTTAGCTTTTGTCACCGGTATCGATTCAACTATCACTTTTTCACTCACTATCGATTTATAGATTAGTTATGCACTTGAAAAAGCAGCAATATACATGAGCCCGAAGACAAAGGTAGTGTAAACACATCCAGTGATGCTAGATCTGCCGGTTTCGATTAGGGTGTCCCTAAAAAATCAGTTTTTTCAGTCTAACTTTTTAATTTTAATTGTAAAGAAAAAATAATCTTCCAACAAAGTGAAGTACCTGGGCTCATTTATATAGCATTTTGTTCCTTGATACCCATTAAAACAAGAATTTGATAGTTTTCTGGCCAATTCTTGGCTAAGCAATCATAAGGTCGCGTTGAAAAAACGCTTTTAGTTAAAATTACCCATAACTTTTGAATGATAAGCTGTATTAAAAAACTTTGTGTGGCAAAAATGTGTGCTATAACGTTTTATATATTTTGTTGAAGGATCACATTTTCTCAAATTGAGAAACAAAAAAGTTATAACAAAAAGAACTCATTTTTTTAGAGACACCCTGATTTAAAGCAGAAAAATAGCTCTATAATGATCGAATGAAGAGCAAGGGAAATGGGGTCTTGAGCAAAGTTGTTTGAAATTATATTCCCTAAAACTTGCCTTTGACATTACCCTTAGATTGTGTTTCGCTCAAAAGTTAGCAACAGTGCCGCCCTAGCGGTAAAGTTTGGAACTACGAAACTATCACCACAAAAGATGGACAACTTATTTAGGTGCAACGTTGGAAACGTAACCCTTATTAGTTATTAATTCCGCCGTGAAAAAATGCTTTTCCGATCATTGTGGAACGTCATGAAATATGGTTAGATTTTGAATGATAATTACTCAGTCATTTCACGATTGATTTTCAAAATGTTTATACCAATCGATCGAGGCACTCACTACGCGTTGATTATCAATATTCAAAACTTTTTGTTGGATACATTTTACTATTGGAAAAGTAAGAAATGTGAAGCACCGTCAAAACAAGAAACAACATATCACGTGCATTGGAACGTTAGTTTCCCAACACGGACGACAGAGTCATAGGTTAACCGGTTTTGGCGTGTTTGACGTTCCATCGCAGAAGAACATTTTTTTAGGGCCACCCTGATTTAAACAGTTTCAAGAAAGAAAAGAGTCAATTTTCCAGCACAAAAAATTAAAGAGCCTGTATTTGGAAATAGGTGACATCTCTTCCGGTTGACAAGTCTCCTGCTCTATTGGAATGGCTTTTTGCAAGGCTTGGCCAGAGAATCTCTTGTTCCAATCAATTAATGTAGCCTCTTTTCTAATACGAAGGCCTACGACCCTTCCCCCCTTTCCTTTTTGTTTTTTTTTTTTTTTTTTTTTTTTTTTATTCAACACAAAAAAAAAAAAACAATACCTCACAAAATAATAAAATTATGAAAAATAAAACCTATTCCCCACAACCTCCCCCCCCCCCCCTCGTACGTGGTCATAGTCCTACCAAAAAATGGCTGAACATACAATTTTGATTAATCGAACCGTTATATTTATTTTAAACCACAGTCCCTTTGTGACTTATAATGGAAATGTCTTACCAAAAGATTTTTTTTTTATGAAATGAACCAGCTGTGCGAAGATTCATCCAGTTTTAAAATGGTTGACGAAAATGAATTCGTATGGAATGCCTCCCTCCTTATCAAGGATACCCCGTTTTTCTGCATCAAGCCTGATCACAAACTGTTTGTAAATACAACCAAACAACATTCGAAAATTTTACCTAGATCAATTATTCATCATACTAACCTCGCATGAACCGTGGAGGTCTTCGCGGAGAAATCAAATTAATTGCATCTAAATATCAATACATAAGCCCCGGTAAGTTCAAGTCCCACTTGGCATCCGGAGGCCACCGCAAAATTTCCGTTCGCGACTGAGCGCATTTAAATCCGAACGTAATAGTCGTAAACAACGCGCTTATGTGATATTGAATGGTAAATAGATTGCCCCCATCATTTCATCTCTCATGCTTTGAGCAGCAAATGCAGCGTAGTTTCTTCTATTGTCCAGTCCAAACGAGCAAAAGCTCCAATACCTCTACATGACGTTTTATATTGGATTGTGTTATTGATAGGTGAGCTCCTGCTGAAGTGCACTGATCGTCAACGGCGCAAACACATAGCCTGCTGCATGCATCGGGCAGTCAGCTAATGGCAAGGAGTAGGAGTTGCAATTGCTTGTTGCTAAATGTCAGTGGTCAGCCGTGTCAGCTAATGTTGCCATTTTTCTTCGCCTGATTGAAACCTGCTACAGCCGTGATGTGATGATTGAGTGCTTGTTAATTCGATTATAATGGACATGTATTGGCAATTGAACTTGGGCTTGGCTTGAAAGGTGCGACAGTGAGTGATACTTATGAATCGGAGGTCGTTTATTGCACACTGGGAATACAATGATTGCCGTGTGACCTTAAATGAGTTTTATTCTGTTAGAAGAATGAGTCCCGTGGAGGAGCGTATTTCATCTTGCAACAAATTGCCAACCCATTGAGAAAATGTTCAATGTTGAGTTATTCCACAATGGAGTGCATCCTCCAACCGAGAAAACGTCCATTGCGTCCAAAAGATAATGGTCAAACCGTGGCGGCGATCGGCACTCTGTACCCTTCAAACCGAACCCTGAACTTCCCCAGAACTCCCATCGTGACGCTGTGCCGTCCGCCTGTGGTAAAGACCGCCAATTCGATTGCCGTCTTATAGCTAAATTGGCTAACAAAAATAGTAACAAACAATAATCTACTTTTAATATGCGCACGCGGAATAATAACAAACAGACAAAAGAGGCCATCAGCAGCGCGATTTCGTGAAAGGCACCCGGACACGAACCTTGACTCTTACGCGCGCGTCCGACTGCCGACCAGGACCAAGACAACGCTGTTGGCCGCGCCGGGGAGGATCAAAGGCGAATCTTGCTACCAGTTACCGTTGGCAGAACAGAAGCGCGATATGTATACCGGTAGCTATTGTTTCGCCTCCCCCCCCTGGAGGTGGTGGTGCATCCCAGAGGATGGTTTCGAGAGTCCCATGTTGTTGTTTTCCTACACTCGTTTCTCCATTGGGATCTGTGCGGAATTGCTCGCGCGATATATGTGTGTTTTCATCGCACGCCGCAGATTGCCCGTTTGCGTACTCTCTGACTGCAGATTGCCGCTGGTTCGGTGCTATGATAAACTGGCCATAAAGTGAGAAACCGAAGCTCACATCGTAGACCATCGTGGTCCAATAAAGATCGATTTTTCATAAACTTTCCATGGAGCAATCCCATGTCCAGAACCTCGCAAAAAAAAAAACCTACCGATCACCACATTTTCCATTAGGTTATACGTTCATATATATGCTATTATAAGCAACGTGCGAGCATATGCACAAAACGATAAGTGCCGTATCCTCGAAATACCCCCTTCCTCACGAAAACATACCGTCTGCCCCTCTCACGACCTGTGTTCTGCGATCACCCGAGACGAGCAATCATGTAGAGCAGCCTTATGGATGCTCGATCGGCCTGAGACCCATTCCGAATGCATACATTCAATTCGATTCACATTAAAACCGTGCAATTGCTCTCCAAGTACCAACAACAGGCCAAACCGAACGAAGTAGGGAAGGTCTCGCGCATCGGTCGTCGCGATCGCAGCCATAGCCTTAAGGAGCGTAGGAGTAGAATAAAACGATTTCATTTATTTGCGCCCTTCTCCATCCCCCCCTCTTCGGGTTGTTGCTGGAGGAAGCAAGCAAAAATTGAATAATAAGAATTAAATTGAATTAAATTTATTTATTAAAAGAAATTTTTAAAGGCAAACAACTGCTTCCACTCGGGCCAGCTCGGGGATGGGACTGTTGTGGTCCGCAGCTGAGGGGAAGTCAACGACGAAAAGAATGCATCTCGCTGAATCGATGCTTGTAAGTGAACTCGGAAGAGTCGGGAAAGTAATTGCAACGGTAGCAACCGAGCCCGGCACAGTTCAATTGAAATTCGTTTATAATTTCCTATTGGTTCCCGGTTAATTTAATTTAATTGACTTGGAATACATTAGCCGGAATTGTGATGCACGAATCCGGTGCGATTATGGTATGACACGGGGAAATTGACTACAAATATGCTTGCTGTCTCGGTGGGCTGGTTTGTGATGGCTCTGAATCTCTAGTAGCTGCTAGCGTTTCAAGTGACTGCAATTTTTTTTTATTTTTTTTTTTAAATTTATTTCGTCAACTGACGTAGACTAGTACATTTGCACAAACATTTTTGACATATACATTTCTTCTTAAGAAATATAAAATAATAAATTAAGTAGAAGGTGCTTTTATAATATTAATTAGTAGATGTTGTTGTTTGGCATTCAATATTGTTTTTACGTTTTGCCGTGACATTATTAAGTCTATAGTTTCACAATGCTGATTATAAATGGCCATAATTTGATTTAGAGGGCCATGTTTGGCATAGTTTGTTCGATAATTATCAAGTATGAATAAATTCCGGTTCCGTAATGGCCGTGAAGGTATATAGAGGTTTAATTTTGACAAAATTTGAGCTGAATCTATTCGCTGTACAATTAAGTCGTTAACAAATGAAACCTTTGCCAATTCGCGACTCTGCTGCAATGTTTGAATATTGATAAACATGCAGCGCGCTTCGTAAGATGGAAGAGGAAACGTTGTCTATCCTAGTTTCCGAAGAGCATACAATAAAAATTGCTTCTGTATTGTCTCTATTCGGTTAATTTGCGTGCTATGAAATGGAGACCAGACAATGTTACAGTACTCTAGAATGGAGCTAACATTAGCTACATATAATGTTTTTATTGTTTACTAGCTGAACCCGGTGCGTGCGCTGCTACGCTTGCAACTAAATGAAGGAAAATTTAATATAACTGGCACGTTTATGGTTTTTTTTTTCGACATGAGTTTTTTTTTTCTTGAATAAGCAGGGGTTCAAACTTCTATCAAAACATGCTTCTTCCCGAGAAATACACGTTTTGTGTTTAAGTAACCTGGATAGTTCTCATTTTTGGCAGAAATTTGTGTTTCATTTGTATGGGAGCCCTCCCTTCCTGAGGGGGGTGGTTTCTCAAACCACCATACAATCATTGCCTTTAAAACGCCCCACATGCCAAATTTGGTTTCATTAAAGGGCGATACGGTCAAAATTTGGTCAATATCAACTTGACGTATTTCTTTCAATTTTGCATTTAAAAAACCTGAACACCCCTCATTTTGAAGGCGTGTGTGTGTAGAATGTTGCTCCTTTTTTGATTTTGGAATTCACTCTTCAGTTGTCAAAATGCCGTCCAAGCAAGAATAGCAGCGTATCAAAATTTTGCTCGCGCATCGCGAAAATCCGAGCTACTCGCACGCAAAGTTGGCAAAATCGCTAAAAGTTGCCAAATCAACCGTTACAAATGTAATTAAAGTGTTTGGGGAACGTTTGTCGACAGCCAGGAAGTCTGAATCGGGGGGAAATCGAAAACCGGAAGCCGCTAACCTATCTCTCCGAGATGCCGCAAATAAGCTGGGTGTATCGTCTACAACCGTGCATCGAGCCAAAAAACGAGCCGGACTATCGACTTACAAGAAGGTAGTGACTCCAAATCGCGATGATAAACAAAATACGACGGCCAAAGCGCGATCCCGGAGGCTGTACACGACGATGCTGACGAAGTTTGACTGCGTGTTAATGGACGACGAAACCTACGTCAAAGCCGACTACAAGCAGCTTCCGGGACAGGAGTTTTATACGGCAAAAGGAAGGGGGAAAGGTAGCAGATATTTTCAAGCACACGAAACTGTCAAAGTTCGCAAAGAAATATCTGGTTTGGCAAGCCATCTGTACCTGTGGCTTGAAAAGCAGCATTTTCATAGCTTCCGGGACTGTCAACCAAGAAATTTACGTGAAAGAGTATTTGAATAAACGTCTGCTGCCTTTCCTGAAGAAACACGGTTGTTCCGTACTGTTTTGGCCGGATTTGGCATCTTGCCATTACGGTAAAAAGGCCATGGAGTGGTACGCCGCCAACAACGTGCAGGTGGTTCCCAAGGACAAGAACCCTCCCAACACGCCAGAGCTCCGCCCAATTGAGAAATACTGGGCTATTGTCAAGCGGAACCTAAAGAAGACCAAAAAAACTGCTAAGAACGAGCAGCAGTTCAAGGCAAACTGGCTTTCTGCGGCGAAGAAGGTGGACAAGGTGGCTGTACAAAATCTGATGGCAGGGGTCAAGCGTAAGGCCCGGCAATTCGGATTCGGAAAAGCAGAAGCCTAACTGAATATTTTTCCTGAATTTTATACTAATTGAACTTGAAAAAGAAATTTAATTTGATTTTTTAAATAAACGATTTCACCGATTTACACGCGTTTTCCCTTGACCAAATTTTGACCGTATCACCCTTAAGCTTGATTAGTTCTCGAATCATCACACTGGGCTCTTCGATTATAATAAAAATTTGAGTTTCATTTGTTTGTCTTTCAGTGAGCGAAGGAGTCTCATACCACAATAGAATCATTTTTTGCCTTCGAAAACCTCCACATGCCAAATTGGGTTCCATTAACTTAATAAGTTCTCAAGTTATTCAAAAATTTGTGTTTCATTTGTATATGAGCCCTCCTTTCAGAGAAGGGAGGGGCTCGAGTCAACTTAGAAACATTTCTTGCCTTCAAAAACCTCCACCTGCCAAATGTGGTTCCATTTACTTGATTAGTTCTCGAGTTATGCAGAAATGTATGTTGGATTTGGTTGGAAACTCCCCTCTCTCCCCCTTCCAGATGGCGGAGGAGTCTCAAACTTCCATAGAAACATTTCTCTCCTCCAAAAACCTCCACATGCCAAATTTGGTTCCATATGCTTGATTAGTTCTCGAGTTATGCAGAAACTTGTGTTTCATTTGTTTGGGAGCCCCCTCCCCTACCAGAGAGAGGAGGGGTATCGAAGCTCCGTAGAAACATTTATTGCCTTAGAAATCCCCGCAAGCCAAATTTGGTTCCATTTGCTTTATTAGATCTAGAGTTATGAAGAAATTTCAGTTTCATTTATATGACAGCACCCCTTCTAGGAGAGGGAAGGGGTCTCAAACCACCATTGAAACATTTTTCGCCACCAGAAAACCCCACATGCCAAATTTGGTTCCATTTGCTTGATCAGTTCTTGATATATGCAGGAACTTCTGTTTTATTTGTATGGGAGCCTCCCTTTCAAGAGAGGGGAGGGGTGTCAAACTACCATAGAAACATTTCTTGCCTCCAAAAACTTCCGCATGCTAAATTTGGATTCCTTTGCTTGATCAGTTCTCGAGTTATGCAGAAATATGTGTTTCATTTGTATGGGAGCCCCTCCTTTCATAGGAAGGAGGGGTCTCTTATTATCTTAAGAACCTTTCGCGGCCCCAAAAACCCCTGCATACAAATTTTCACGCCGATCGGTTCAGTAGTCTCCGAGCCTACTAGGGTCAGACAGACAGACAGAAATCCATTTATATATATATATATATATATATATATATATATATATATATATATATATATATATATATATATATATATATATATATATATATATATATATATATATATATATATATATATTATATATATTATTATATATATATATATATATATATATATATATATATATATTATATATATATATATATATATATATATATATATATATATATAGATTTATTTATTTCGTCACCCGATTGTAGACTACATATTTACGCTTAGTTCTATCATATAATATATATTTTAAATATAATATTATTCTTCTTGTATGTTCTAAGCCATCATGCGATTTATTGGTCCATTTGTTGCATAGTTTGTGTGATGATGGTTGATGGCGAATAGGTTACGGTTTCTAAGTTGCCGAATAAGTGCATATATGTTTCATTTTGATAAAAGTCCTGGTGAGTCAATACGCTGCGAAACGATATCGTTTACAAATGAAACGCTTGCATACTCACGACGCTCTTTCAATGTTTGGATGTTTATAAGCATGCAACGCGCTTCTTATGATGGAAGACGAAATGATGTCCAATCTACGAAGAGCATTTAATTTAAATTGCTTTTGTACTGATTCTATTCTGTTTTCGTGTGTGGTTAAATGAGGAGACCATACAATGCTGCAATATTCCAGAATAGACCTAACATAAGCTATATATAGTGTTTTAATAGTGTATGGGTCCTGAAAATTATGACAAAAGCGCTTAATAAAGCCCAGCATGTTATTTGCCCTGTGAATAATTGTGTTGTAGTGATCTATGAACTTAAGTTTGGAGTCTAAGATTATTCCTAAGTCCCTAACTCTTTCACATTTTTCTACATTCTGATTACCTAGTGCAATTGATATGTTTGGTGTTGTTATTTTTTTGCTAAATGATATTGAGTTGCATTTTTTTACATTCAGCTCTAATAAGGAGTGTATCGAATATAAGCTATCCACATACATTTGCGTTGTTCGCATGTATTTGTGATGGTTTTTTATGCTCTGAACACTGCATGCTGTGCGTTTGACTGTCAGCTTTCTTTTGTTTACTTGTTTGTGCGGTTCAAATTCTGCGTTTTCAAAATGTCGCGTATTGAAAAGGAAGTGAAAATTAAGGTTCTGGACACATGGCTAAGTGAGAGGGGTATTACTATGCGAAAATTGGCGAAGCGGTTTGGAATTCATCATGCGAGTGTTAAAACCATCATTAATAAGTTTGGGGAACACTATTCTTTGGAAGAGCTATCAGGAAGAAGTGGAGCAGAAAGTGGTATCTCTAATCATGAAGAACAAATCAATGTCAATACGTGATTTGGCCAAAAAAGCAGGAACGAGTGTCGGAATGATCCAGCGTATCAAGAGGCGAAACCACCTGAAGACCTACAAGAAGCAGAAAATCTCGAAACAAAGTGCAGAACAGAAGAAGCGAGCAGCAACAAGGGCCCGGAAATTGTATTCGCGTCTTTTGCAGCGTCCGAATGCATGCGTTTTGATGGACGATGAGACCTATGTAAAGGAGGACTCAAAAACCCTTCCAGGTCCACAATACTTTACTGCCGTCGTTGGGGAGGATGTGAGCGATGCGGACAGGTCGATTCAAGTGGAGAAATTCGGTCGAAAGGTACTGGTATGGCAAGCAATATGTTCCTGTGGTTTGAAGTCAACCATTTTTTACACTACCGGAACTATAAATGCGGAAATCTATCGATCTGAGTGTCTCCAGAAAAGATTGTTGCCTTTATATAAGAAGCATAGTACACCTCTACTGTTTTGGCCGGATTTAGCATCGGCTCACCATGCCAAAACCACTCTCAATTGGCTTGCGGAAAAGGGTATAGATTTCGTTGAGAAAAATATCAATCCACCAAATTGCCCTCAGCTTCGACGTATCGAACGTTACTGGGCAATCGTTAAGAGGGTCTTCAAGAAGACTGGTAAGGCAGCTGGGAACATGCAGGAGTTCATAAAAATTTGGGCTCAAGCGTCCAAAAAATGCGATGCAACACTTGTCCGGAACTTGATGAAGAGCATTCGATCCAAAGTTCGAAAATTCGTGAAGGAATAACTTAAATTTCATCCGGTCTTCATTATGTTCAAGTTTAACCTCGTACAATAAAAGATCAATGTCTTGTATGAATAAAATATCGGTTTTCAACATAATTTGAAAGAAAGTTTGTGGATAGCTATTATACTACCCCCATCTCAATTTTTCCCCCCCAAAAAAAATCTTTTCGTAATCTATGAATTCGTATTGCACGGATAGTATTGCTCCAAACCTTACAAAATTATCCTACCGTACAAAGCCAATCGAATCATTGTCGCATAAATGTGTCACTTTTTCAACAACAGCAATTTGTCCGTGGCGCCCTAGTATGTGTTTGACTTCTCCCCAGCATACGAACGAGCCATTGATTTCGACATAAATCTTACTCCTATCTGTCGTGCGACAGAAGAAAAAAACGAACGATCAAACAAAACATTTCCTGTCTGTCGCCAAATATTGCTGCGACAAGGCACGTGACATGTTCTGGAAAGACATGTTCTGCTTTCTTCTCGGTATTACCCCGCTTATGAACTGACTCATACCTCCCCCAAACATACACCATTAGCTCCAACTATTTTAATGCAAATTATTGGAATAGCGCAAGGCGTCACAATAATCGCTGTCCCGACGCCATCTACGCCACCACGCTGGCCAGTCCGTCGGAACGGATGGATGGGTTCCTTCCAGACAAGTCGCTCTCAACGTACATACGAACCCCGTCGCCTCTAAGTGGACTCGTAAAACTTAATGTCCGCCTGCAGTCTTGTCCGCACTCTGCACCGTAAAATGCTCCCCAGTGTAATCATTAAACTAATTAATTAACTGCAAAAAGTACATTATAAATAAATTTTCGAGATTGATAAACGCACAGTAAAATATTATTGAACCGCTGAGAGTTGCGAGGTCCGCATGTGCAAATGGCCTGTCTCTCTGTGGCAAGAAAAACGAAGTAATTAAATTAAAACGAGAAGATCATCTTTGCTCGCTGGCGGTTGGTGCTTTTCACCGGTGGACTCAGGGACCATTAAAACTCGCTTTCCTTACGAACGGTAGCTTGAAAAGCAACTTTTCCCCCCGACTGCAATCGTATTCGCATTGACTGGCGGTGGAGACGGGAGAGGGCCAAGCAGCCTCATTTTATTGTCAATGTTAATTGAAAAGTTTAAATATTTGTCTCTGTGGGCAAAGCCGTTGAGTTGGGCCAAGGCAAGTGCGCACCGCTCCCGTGGC
The DNA here is from genome assembly GCA_024533555.2 of Aedes koreicus. Taxonomy (NCBI): domain Eukaryota; kingdom Metazoa; phylum Arthropoda; class Insecta; order Diptera; family Culicidae; genus Aedes; species Aedes koreicus. The sequence continues at coordinate 342,744 of JAHHFK020002974.1, read as the reverse complement.
TCTTCAGAATCATTGAAATGTAATAAAATTCGCATTGATTAGTTGTTAACTTCACTCGGCAATGCGTCGTTTAATGGCGGGCTTTCGACTTGTTGATGGCATTTTTGCCTGCCAAGCGACGGCAATATCCCTTTTGCGGATTGAAGTTGGACGATTTTTCTTTTTTTTTTTTTTGGCGTAGATGGGAGGGTGTCGACCGAAAGGAGAGCACATTAAAATAACTGCTGTTAGTTTTCGGAGGTGTAATTTGCTTTAGGAGTTGTGGAAAATTTTGATGAGGTAGCTCAGTGACACCAAGACGGTGAAGAAGGAAATCAATGTGGTTTCATGATAGGATGTGTTTCAAGCAAAATGGTTTGCATAGAACTTAACCCATCTGATACTTACCTTTTTCTGTTTCTAGCATCTGATTTCGATTGAATTGTTGTTTTTGGAGGGCTTGCTTGTGGTAGCTACCGATCTCTTAGGAAATTGAACGTACGTTGAAGTTGGAACGATTACGATGATACTTTTTGCGCTGCTTGAAACTTCATGTTTGGGTGAAGCCATTTTCTGTTGTAGACAAAAGTGGAGTGAATTATCCAACATGGCGCACGACTTTTTTTTATGACCAATCCTCCGATACCACCATTCCCCAGATGATGTTCACAATTTAACTTAAAACAATGGATCCCAAAGATTGTACTCGAAAAAAATGGAACTCTTTCTTTTGTGTATAACTTTTTATTGTTATGGGTATCCCACATTAAATTGCATCACGAAAAAAAAAACGCTGTATAAAATTACCCATTGGGTATTTTCTCTTGAAAATTTGGGTAGAAGTAGTTCAAAGGGGTTTTTTTTTGTTCTATTTTTATCGCTGTCAGTTTTTCAAAAATACGAAAGAATGGCGTCACCCGAAAAGCAACGTAGCGAATTGATTTTGCGCAAGCACCTGGAAAATGCTCAACTCTCTCATCGGGACATTGGAAAACAACTCGGAATCGTGCAGTCAACGGTGAGTCGTGTGATTAAACGTTACTACGAAACTCTGAGAATCGAACGGAAGGAGAAATGCGGTCAGAATGGATGTTCTATTAGTGATCAGGATCACAAGCGTGTCGTGAAAGCATTTAAGTGGAATCCCAGTGCTTTGGTCAAGGACCGGGAGGGACTGCATACGTACAAAGTGCAGAAGGCTCCCAATCGTGACAAGTGGCAAAATACGGTGGGAATGTCACGGGCCCGGAAACTGTACACCCAGATGCTGACGAAGCTTCATTGTCTCATCATGGATGATGAGCCTTAGGTCAAGGCGGACATCCGGCAGCGTCCGCGGCTACTGTTCTACACCGCCCAGCACAGTTTTGATGTTCCGAAGGAAGTAAGGAACCAGAAACTTTCAAAGTTTGCCAATAAATGCATGATTTGGCAAGCGATCTACTCATGTGGCAAACGGAGTGCCTCGTTCGTGACTACCGGGACTGTAAACGGGGAGAGCTGCATCAAGGAGTGTCTACAGAAGCTTCTGCTTCCTCTGTTAAAGCAACACGAGCAGCCCTACGATCTTCTGGCCGGATCTAGCTTCGTGCCACTAGTCAAATGTTGTCCTGAAGTGGTACAAACGGGGTCACTTTTGTACCCAAGGATTTTAACCCCCCAGCGCACCGGAACTAAGGCCCATCGAAAAATGCTATTATAAAACAGAAAAAACCCCAAAAGGGGAAAAACTTGAAAAAGAAAAAAAAAAAAAAGAAATCCGCACACAAAAAAAAGCACCCCCAAACAGATAAAACACACAAAAGAAGAGAAAAACGGCAACAGCAAGAGCACACATATAATAATAAAAATAGAAAAAAAAAAAAAACCAAAAAAAAAAAAAAAAAGAAAAACTTTTGATCAAAAAAATCCCGAAATTTTCAATTTAAAAAAGCCGCCTTTATTTTTTCGGTAAAATCTTTTTAGTGTAAGATGGCAACACTAGTTCTGATATTCTGTCAAAGTGTGAGAGCAAATTATCCATTAGTTTTGTTTTGACAACTGCTTTTGTTAGTCGAAAAATAGACGCTCGGCGATTTTTACCATAGATAAAAAATTGGAACAACGCGTTTGTGTGAAATTTTGTGTTGCAAACGGATTTTCTGCAGCGGAAACGCTCAGAATGTTGCAAAAAGCCTTTGGTGAGGACTCTATGTCACAAAATCGTACATTTGTTTGGCACAAAAGACTTTAAAGAAGGCCGTGAAAGCGTGAGTGACATGCCGCGTTCTGGACGACCATCGACCTCAACTACCGATGAAAACATCGCTTCCGTGAAGAATTTAGTTATGGAAAACCGCTCAATTAGCATTCGGGAGATAGCTGCACTCCTTGATATCTCATTTGGATCGACCGAACACATTTTGACGGAAATTCTGGGCATGAAACGCATTGAAGCACGACTTGTTCCAAAAGAGCTGAATTTTTTGCAAAAACAGCATCGAGTTGAGGTCGCTAAACAGATGATTGCGAACGCAGATAGCGATCCCACATTCATGGAACGCATCATAACTGGTGATGAAAGGTGGGTATATGAATTTGATATGCTCACAAGTCAACAATCGTCCGAATGGCGCGCCGAAGATGAGCCGAAACCAAAAAAATCACGACAAAGTCGCTCCAAAATTAAAGTTTTACTGACCGTTTTCTTTGATTTTCGCGGTGTCGTCCATTCTGAATTCCTTCCAGAAGGTCGAACGGTTAACAAAGAGTATTATTTACAAGTTATGAGACGTTTGCGTGAGGCAATTCGAAAGAAGAGGCCAGAATTGTGGCGCAATAATTCGTGGATTTTACACCACGATAACGCTCCATCACACACCGCGCTCACTATTTGTGAATTTTTGGCCAAGAACTCCACCAATACCATCAAACAAGCACCATATTCACCAGACCTTGCCCCGTGCGACTTCTTTCTCTTCCCAAAACTGAAAATTCCGCTCAGAGGTAGGCGTTTTGAATCGATTGATGCGATAAAAAAGAATTCGCTGGAAGAACTGAAAGCCATACATTCCACCCCCCAAAAAAAAATGTATGATTGAATGAAAAACGCGCATATATGTGTGTTGTCTCTAATGGCGAGTATTTTAAAAGGGAAAAAAAAAAAAAAAAAAAAAAAAAGAAAAAAAAGCGTTTTTTTTCAAATTACCGGAACTTTTTGATCACAAGGTATATGATTTTCTGAAAATTTGAAAGGATCGGTCAACTACACTGATAGGCAAAATAAAGTGCCCACCTCTTCGTTTTTTTCAATTTCTCTCATTTACTTGGTTCAAATTAAAGTAAACACACTGTATTCTTTTTTATTATCTTATTTTTTAAATTCTTTTAAATTTTCACTTAAAATCAATTTGTGTTGAAAAAAAAAACATTGACAAAATAAAGTGCCCACTTTATTTAGGCTACAGAAAACATAAATTAAAGTAAAATAATAGCATTTCAATAATTGATGTGTCCTCCTTTGGCCTTCAGGACCTCCTGCAGGCGCTTCGACATGCTCTCGACCAGGTTCTTTAGGTGCTGTGGATCTAGCTCTTCCCAGGCGCGCTCCAGGGCTTCAAAATAGTTATTTTTATTGGTAACACCAGTTTTGTCAACCCTGGCATCGAGAATCGCCCACAAATTCTCGATGGGATTGAGGTCCGGGCTTTGTGGAGGCCATTCCAGCGGTTTGATCCGACAAGACCGGAAGAAAGACTTGGTCTTCTTGGCAGTATGCTTCGGGTCGTTGTCCTGCTGGAATACGAACTTCTCTTCAAGGCCCGTCTGGATCAGCGAAACCTCCAGATTTTCTCGCAGGATGTTGATGTAGGAATCTGCCGTCATTATCCTGTCGATTTTTACAATGCTTCCCACTCCACCCCACGAAAAACACTCCCAAACCATCACATTTCCTCCTCCATGCTTCATCGTGCCTTGGATGTGGCGCTCCTGAAGCTCCTCTTCCGAACTGCACCCGCTGCTTTCGGTTAAACAGCTCGAATTTTGATTCGTCCGTCCAGAGAACCGTTATCCAGAACTCTAGGGGCTTATCAGCATGCTCCCTAGCAAACTTAAGCCGTTTGGCTTTTTTTGCCTTGCTGATAAATGGGCGCTTCCGGGCAAGTTTGCTATTCAACCCCTGTGCTACGAGACGGCGACGAACAGTTCGACCGGAAACTGATAACTGAAGGGTTTCCTGGATCTCGCGGACAGTTACCTTCGGGTTCTTCTTGACTTCGCGTATGATCTTGGTGTCCGTTCTCGCATCCGTTTGCCGCTTCCTGCCTCTGCCAAGGCGATCCACCACTGATCCAAACGTTTTAAGCTTCAGAAGAATTTTGCCAACCACTGCCTTACTGATACTGTACTTCTTAGCGACAGCCCGGTGCGATTCACCGTTTTGCACATCACGAACGACCAATTTTCGGATACATAAGGGAATTGCTTTCGAAAGCACTGCGTTCTCCATTTTTTTTTCAATTGAATCAAATGCGATCACGTATACAAATGCACCAGGTTGAGCCGTTTGCTTCAAAACATGTCAAAATATCAAAACATAAACAATCGAGGGGTCTCCCAATGGAAACTTATCGAAAGCATATCGTTTTTTGAAGTGGGCACTTTATTTTGTCACTGTTTTTTTTCAACACAAATTGATTTTTTTTTTCTTGAAGTAAAACTCCTTTTTCTTCAGTATTTCATAAGTGAAACTTAAAAAGAATATAAAAAATAAGATAATAAAAAAATACAGTGTGTTTACTTTAATTTGAACCAAGTAAATGAGAGAAATTGAAAAAAAAAACGAAGAGTTGGGCACTTTATTTTGCCTATCAGTGTAGATAATTTTCTAAAGCGTTTTTTCGTGTAGCAATTTTATGTGGGACACCCTTTATGGATAAAAATCGATGTAATTGGGCAAAACCAGTTGAAAGTGCAATGGCTACATGTACATGTCATCACAACCTGCGAAGTGGTTATTGAGATGGCTTCCAAGCAAGAAGTGTTCGACAAACAATTATGGGCGTGATCGTGGAAAATCCTGGCCAGTCCCACAGGTGGATCGCGAAACAGTTGGGGATCGACAATTCTACCGTTTCCCGTGTGGTAAAATCGTTCAAGGAAACCCAGAAAGAGACCCAGACGACCCAACGGCGAGCTGTCAGCGGAGGAAAAGCGAAGACGACCAACCCCGTGAACGCAAGGAAGGCGAGGGTTTACTTCAAGCACAATTTGAACCATTCGATTCGAGATATGGCCAAGAAGGTCAATTCTTCCGTCGGCTTCGTCCAGCAGACAATGAAGCGGGCCGGACTTCATGTCTTCAATGTAAGGTAGGCGCCTAACCGAACCGATAAACAGAACACGGTGGAAGCTGTACTGCGCGTGGTTGTTGCAGCTGGAATGCATCGTAATGGACGACGAGACGTACATTAAAGCGGACGCCAAGCAGATCTCAGGCCTGGAGTTTTTCGTCGGCAAGTCCCACCTGGATGATCCGGACATGTTCGGGAAGAACTTCAGAACATATTTGCCAAGAAATGCTTGATGTGACAGGCGATCTATATGTGCGGCAAATTCAGTAAGCTGTATATAACGACCGGCATCATCTACGGCCAAATATATACAGAAGAATGCCTCCAGAAGCACCTGCTGCCCTCTCTCCGGTCCCATTTAGGTGACACTCTGTTTTGGCCAAATCTGGCATCGTGCCATTACGCCAAACCGGTGATGGAGTGGTACGGAGCCAACGATGTTGTTTTTTTTTTACCGAAGTAGGCAAATCCGTCAAACTAAACAGGACTTCGTCCAATAGAAAAAATCTGTGTGATTAAATATGAAGGGCAAGCTTAAGAAAACAGGGAACGGTTTAGCATGGCACAGGATTTGATGGGTAGCGTTAAGTCCAAGGTGCGGGCATTCAGCCTAGGAGCGAAGGATGAATAAAATAATTTTGCAAAAACATAACTTATATGCGTTTTTTTAACTCCTGAGAGTTTCAAAAATACATGACTTAAATTGAATTTTTGATGGTCATTTATATCTATTGCATTTTTTTTCAAGTAAAATCTTTAAATCTTCATTTTCAAATAGCAAGATTCTGAGATTTCGAATCTTCAAACTTGATTGAAACTTTTGAATATATGAATTTCAAAATTTGATAAGTCACAATACGATTGATTTCCATATATTCAGATTACCTGGTCCTAGAATTGTCGGATGCCCAAACTACGATTTAAAAATTCTCAGATAGTTGGATTTTTGAATTTTGAGATTTTCTGATTATTCGATTCGAATATAATTAAGCTTTTCGGTAAGGTAACAAACTTACCAATCAGATTAAGGTCGGCGTGGCCTCTGCTGTACACAGAAGTTGTTTCCATTGTAATCGGTCCATGGCTGTACCTCGCCAGCCTCACTGTCTGCGGAGGGTCCACAGGTCGCCTTCTACTTGATCGATCCACCTTGCTCGTTGCGCGCCTCTTCTTCTTGTACCCGTCGGTTCGTTTTCGAGAACTATTTTCACAGGACTGTCGTCCGACATTCTTACGACATGCCCATCCCATCGTAGTTGACCGATTTTTGCGATGTGTACGATGGGAGGTTCTCCTAGCAACTGGTGCAATTCGTGGTTCATTCGCCTCCTCCACGTTCCGTCTTCCATCTGCACTCCACCGTAGATCGTACGCAGCACCTTCCGTTCAGAGACTTCAAGGGCGCGTTGGCCCTCCACTAGCAATGTCCATGTTTCGTGGCCGTAGAGAACTACCGGTCTAATAAATGTCTTGAAGATGGTCAACTTTGTGGTTCGGCGAACTTTGTTCGATCTTAGCGTCCTTCGGAGTCCAAAGTAGGCACGATTGCCAGCCATAATGCGCCTTTGTATTTCTCTGCTGATGTCGTTATCGCGCTCGATTGCTTAAGACTCTAATATTATCAGATTTATCAACTGAAAGGTTTACAGATTCCCAGATTCTAATTCAGCATTTGATCTGATATTCATAGATTGGGAGACTCTAAGAATCTGAAAATTGATGATTCTAATATAATGCAAATGGAATGGAAATGGAATGGAAATGGAATGGAAATGGAATGGAAATGGAATGGAAATGGAATGGAAATGGAATGGAAATGGAATGGAAATGGAATGGAAATGGAATGGAAATGGAATGGAAATGGAATGGAAATGGAATGGAATGGAATGGAATGGAAATGGAATGGAATGGAATGGAAATGGAATGGAAATGTAAGGAATGGAAATGGAATGGAAATGGAATGGAAATGGAATGGAAGGAAGAATGGAATGGAAATGGAATGGAAATGGAATGGAAATGGAATGGAATGGAATGGAATGGAATGGAAATGGAATGGAAATGTAATGGAAATGGAATGGAAATGTAATGGAAATGGAATGGAAATGGAATGGAAATGGAATGGAATGGAATGGAATGGAATGGAAATGGAATGGAAATGGAATGGAAATGGAATGGAAATGGAATGGAAATGGAATGGAAATGGAATGGAAATGGAATGGAATGGAATGGAAATGGAATGGAAATGGAATGGAAATGGAATGGAAATGGAATGGAAATGGAATGGAATGGAATGGAAATGGAATGGAAATGGAATGGAAATGGAATGGAAATGGAATGGAAATGGAATGGAAATGGAATGGAAATGGAATGGAAATGGAATGGAAATGGAATGGAAATGGAATGGAAATGGAATGGAAATGGAACAGAAACTTCTCTCAGATCAAGCAACGAGTTTTGCTTCGGTCCGTACGTACTTTTTTGTTTACATATTTTGGAAGTGCCACAAATTTTATTGAGAGTTGTTGCACATTTCATCAGATTTCTCCTAGATTATTAGAATCGATTTTTGTGCGGACTTCTTTAATATAGTTTTATATTGAATTTATTATAAAATTCATGAGTATATATTCAGATTATCTCGCAAGAATCCCAAGAATCCAAACAATCATAAATCAGAGAATGGAGATGGGAGTTATAAATACTTTAAAATCGCTACTACTACTACTACTACTACTACTACTACTACCACTACTACTACTACTACTACTACTACTACTACTACTACTACTACTACTACTACTACTACTACTACTACTACTACTACTACTACTACTACTACTACTACTACTACTACTACTACTACTACTACTACTACTACTACTACTACTACTACTACTACTACTACTACTACTACTACTACTACTACTACTACTACTACTACTACTACTACTACTACTACTACTACTACTACTACTTCTTCTTCTTCTTCTTCTTCTTCTTCTTCTTCTTCTTCTTCTTCTTCTTCATCATCATCATCTTCTTCTTCTTCTTCTTCTTCTTCTTTTTCTTTGCTTTGTCTGCTACTCGTATTTCTTTACCCACTTCCTTTGCCATACTAGGTCTAAGTTCCAGTTCATTGGAACGAATTTCCCACTTGAAATTACATTACACTGTATCGAAAAGCCAACCTTTACCTCTGAATTGGAAAGCCGGCGTGTATACTGTCTATGCTATGAGGCTTCAAAATCTTTTTTTCACCTTTAGAAAAAATAGAAGTGAAATACGTTCAACATTTTGTGTATTTAAATAGTGACCTTCCAATGTTAAAACAAGTCAGACATCTATCAGGCTGGCAACCTGAGAAAAAAGCTTATTGAAAAGATTTGTAATGATTTCTAGCAATATCTTGCATTGTACTAGTTTTTTTCCCCCTAAACTGTCACTCTATTTACAAAGGATTCCATTCACTGAGCTCTACTTCCTCATCTCTCAATGAATGAATCGAGAACGACTTAGATGTCACCCAGAAAAGTTAACAATAATCTTTGCATCCCTAATAATATCGTCTGTATTCAAATGAGCCTACAACATATGGAAACCAAATCAATAACCCTCTCAGTTTTTTTCCATCACCAAGTCCATACAATCTCTGCCATACAATTGTCACAAATTACGGCGTACCCCCCTTCGCCTTGTATGCGATATAATTAAATGGCGCTATACACCACAAAGTTCACATGTTTTCCACCGCAAGCAAGTAAGCAAGCCAAATGGACCAGGATCTCAACGCCAACAATCGTAATAAAAGCCCATCGGAATATTGAATTAGCAAACACACAAACAAACACACATGCACACACGCACACCTGAGACTGCAGCGGAACTTTGATCCGACGGTGGAAACCCCTGGATTCGTATTAAAATTTTAATATCATCGTTTATTTGATTGCACGGAGCGAACAATTGTTTTCGCAATTGCACTGCTGCATTGTCAACAACGACAGTAACTCCCTCGTGCAATTGTTTCCGCATCTTTCCGCACAGCGCATTCATTTGCTATTTATTAAATGCAAATTGCGGAAAAGCTGAATTGCAATTGACGGCGTCCGCGTCGTCGTCGGCACTGCAATTGCTCTGTTCCCGGCGTGTTTAAATTCGATCAATTTCCAAACAACAATCGCAGAAATTCACTTAGCAGGTTCGGAAATTACAGAGCGGTATGTGCAGAAAGAGAAAGAAACTTTTCTCATTCATATTTTGCTAAGTGAATAGAATGGTTTCCCTTCTCGGTGAAGGCATCGGGGTTCGTCGCTTTGTCGGTTGAGGTCTTTTGCCGGTCCCGGCTCTTGCGATCATTTGTTATCAATGACTGGTAGGTAATAGCGCTCATTTCGCCAGATGCCTCACTAAATAACTTTCTTGACGCATTTTCTAGCCCAGCCGCGTCGTGGGTGTACTTGGAACAAATGTGTTACATTTTCGTATCAGGCGCAGTTGAGCAGCTGCCGCTGCCGGTTGTCGGTGAATAGAAAAACCGAGCGTGGGTGGCGCTAACAGCGAAAGATAATTACCGAGGAAACCTGCGTACCTCGTGCTGCGCTGATAAAGAGCCGTGTGCATTTATTTGCATACCGGGGTGGGTGTGGGTCTACAAATTGCGCACTTTAGAACGAATAACAATAACCGAGGTGCTCAGCAGTGGGGCTGCGAAAATTGCGGAAGGTTTTATCTTAAGTGGCTGTTGGTGGTGGCTTGTTGTTGCTTGTTGGTCCTGTGGCGTTTGGGGATTATCTAAGTGTGGGATGTTTTCCACCCCCCCCGTTTTCTTTAAAAAAAATAAAAAAAAGGAATATTTTTTAGCTTAAAAAAAGGAACAAAAAAAAACCAAAAAAGAATAAAGTTTTTTTGCCCCCCCCCACCCGAAAAATTAAAAACTAAAAAACAATTTAACAAACAAAAAAAAAGCGGGTTTTTTTTCTTACTTTTCACAAATACTTCCACTACAAAAAAAATAATATTTGTGCCCAATATTTTTTACAAAGAGGGAACCCACCCACCAAAAACCAAAATTTTTTCTTTATATAATTGACAGATATTTAAGACAAGCATTCTCTGACATGCATTATTCCATCAGATTTTAAATGTACCAATAATAAATTGAAGAAGTTTACATATTTTTATAGGAAATACATCCACATAGCAAACAGAAAAAAAGAAAAAACTTAACAACTAAAGTATGATAAATTTGACACCTTTATAGTTTCCTATTCTTAAAGACTGTATTCGATGAAATTTGGACACACAAAATAGGTCACCAAAAAGTTTCCTTGAGCCCGATTCTTTTAAAACTTTCTGGAAATAAAGTACTACTAAGTGGTTAAGTTTTGACATCATTGGTTTATTGAACCTCTTCTCCCAACCCAAATGCCCGCACCTTTGCCTTGACCCCTTTCATCAAATTTTGGGCAATGATAGGACCGACTTGCTTACTTACTTTTAACCACACTTTCTTTAGTTCAAGTTCATTTTCTACCAGTTTTGGAGTTTTAACGAGCTTTGCCTTCATGATTGCCCAAAATTTTTCAATTGGACGAAGTTCCGGAGTGTTTGGAGGGATGACGTCTTTTGGTACAAAAACTACATTATTATCTTTGTACCAGTCTAAGACGGGCCGGGCATAGTGGCAAGATGCCAAATCCGGCCAAAATAGTGTCGGGCCATTGTGAGATCTCAAGAAGGGTAGAAGTCGTTTTTGGAGGCAGTCGTCCTTGTAGATTTGTCCGTTGACGGTCCCAGAGGTGCAACATCCGCAGATCGCTTGCCAGACAAGGAATGTTTTGGTGAACTTCGACAGTTTCTTCTTCCGTACACTCTCCGGAACGGCCAACTTAGAAGTGGCGACGTAGTGTTCCTGTCCTGGCTTTTGTTTGGTGTCGGCTTTAATGTAGGTCTCATCGTCCATCACAATGCAGAACGGTTTTGTGAGCCACTCCCTGTACAGTTTTCTGGCACGAGTTTTGGCCACCGAGTTCTGTTTATCGCTCCGGTTCGGTGCTTTCTGGACTTTGTACACATGTAATTCAGTACGTTTCATTGTTTTCTGCACAAAACAAACTGAAACTTTCGTCTTTTTTGCAACATCCCTGATCGAAATGTTGGGATAACGCTTAAATTGGTTCAATACCATCCGGGCCTTCTCCGGATTTGATGTGCCACGTTTTTTGCCACTACCATTTTTCCACTTGGTTGTCTTACGGTCCTTGAACGTTTTGATCACATGAGATGCGGTTGAATGTGCGATTTCGAGCTGTTTTCCGATCGATGAGAAGCGTTTGGGTTTTCGAAGTGAGTGCCCAAAATTTGTTGGCGCAATATTTCTTCATTCGAAGCCATCACTGAAATCACTCGACCGATTTTCACGAAACTCATTACACAATTGACACAACACAATGAAATACATTCAGTTAAAATGTCAATAATTTTTACCAACACGCTAAAAAGTTACGAACAGTTGCGTGTGTCCAAATTTCATCGAATACAGTCTTTATATTATTTAATAAATAATATTTTTCTTTTCTCAAAAAAAGAGGAAAAAAATAATTTTATTTTTATTTTTTTTTTTTTTTTTTCTTTTTTTTTTTTTTTTCTTGTGGTTTTTATTTATTATTATTTTTCTTAGTAGATGAAAAAAAATGTTTTTTCAGCATCAGGGGGGCGTCCTTTGCCATCATTGGGATAAGTATTTGTGTTTTGATGCTTAGTTGTTATTATCATCCCAACGTGAAAAAGAAATGAATCCAATCCGTGAATCCAATAACTAGAGAATATGACGAAATAAGTGAACCTTTTTCCTTGGTTTTAATTTTCAGGTATGTTTTACGTGTCATAATACCATAAGACTCAGCTCGACGAGTGAGCAAAATGTTTGTGTGTGTATTTCTTTTTAACTAGGACAAGAACTAGAAAATGAGAAGAAAGATTAGTAATTTCCATTTAATTCCAATTACCTTTATTGCTTATCTTGACAGATACGCGTTTTTCGGCTACTATGTGTAGATTTCTTCAGTGTCGGTTACTAATACTCGAGTATTCCACTAAACAGCTCACACTCTCCAAGATTTAGGAGGAGGAAATTATTATGGATAAACTCAACACAGAGGTTTTTTATTAACGGGAAGGAAAATCTGTAACCAGACTCCTTAAGATCTCAGGATGTGGAGTTGAGGGTGCCAACCCCTCGACCCACTAAAAACCCGCCCGTGCCTCTACCTCCACCCTGGAACTACCTTTTGGTATTACGTCGAGGAGGGAGCTATTGTGTAGACAATGTAATTGCATTTTTTGCCACCTTTCCAACTTTTGGGTGTAGAAGTTAGTAGATCCCTCTGACCTGCCGCTGGTGATATCGCCATCTGGCTTGGAGCTCTAAGAAAATCTGACAGGCCCCCATGTTCGCAGTATCCCAGATGTCCCAGGCTTGACAAAATCTCTAGACAAGGTTTTCCGGGGTCGTATCGGCAAAGAACACATGTTCTGCGGAGGACTCAGCGAACCCAGGCGAATCTAACAATGAGAGATTCTCTCCTCTCTCGATCTCTTTCATTTATAATAGCGCCATTATAAAACGTTCGAGTAATTCTTTAGTACAGATCGAAACACAACAGTGCTGGCTAGCACGGCGGGACAATTTAACTCAATTTTGAATCGTTTTTGACCCACTTTCGTCAAAAGTGGAGTCACTCATATTTGAGTAAATGTGACTGGGATTGACAAGTCAACATATCTAGGAACATCGATCTGATTTAAGTGTCTTAGATATGTCGACTTGTCAATCCCAGTCACATTTACTCAAATATGAGTGACTCCACTTTTGACGAAAGTGAGTCAAAAACGATTCAAAATTCAGCTAAAGTGTCCCGCCGTGTGAAAAAAAAATAAATAAAATAATATTCATACATTTTAATTTTTTTTTACTCATTACTCTACTTCATCCCCCGCCTCCAATTTTTTACTCAATTTTATTTCTTTTCTCCACGCCAACCCAACTCACTTCACAAAAAAAGTGGAACAACTCATAAAAAAGAGAAGTAGAACAAAAAAAAAAATAAAATAACTACATACAAAAAATAAAAAAAACTACAGTGAAGAAAAAAAAGAAAGAAAACAAATGAAACCAAAAATAAAATAAAAAGAAAGGGGAGGGTGAGAAGTCCCCCAATGTTAGATTCATTCTAATGAAAGAAGTCCCTAGAATAATTCTAATAATCGAGTGAATCGACTCTCCATTTAATTTGTAAACAGAGTCGATTCACTCGACTCAACACTTGTCGACTCGTCAAGTGAGAGTGACTTGTTTCGACTTATTAGAGCCGCAGAATAGGCACAATTGTCTACTGTCGGAGTTCGAATGGTACACACTCAGATTGTTTTTACAGAAATCTGTAAAATTTTACCGAATTCTCAACAGCTGAACGTTCGGTAATCCCATTTAACGGATTTCGGTAAAATTTTACCGAAATTCGGTATATTTTTTAGAGAAAACTGTCAAATTTCACCGAAATCCGTTAAATCTGATTACCGAACGTTCAGCTGTTGAGAATTCGGTAAACTTTTACAGATTTCTGTAAAAAAATCTAAGTGTGTAGTGAAAGCGGAATATAGAGCACCTAAAAAACAATAAACCTCAAATCCGCTAACAAACGACACTCACCAGCGCCGGTTGATGGTGATGGTGGGGCGGCATATTTGGTGGCAGATGGTGCGGTGGGCAGCTGCAGCGGCCGGTGCCCCATAGTACGAGGTCGGCGATACCGGAGGACTGGGATAGCCCCAGTAGAGGATCGGTTGCGGGTAGAACGCCGCATGGGCAGGATGGTGGGCTCGCGGTGGCAGGACTGCTGCCGGGGGCGGTCCGAACGGACTAAATCCACCGAACGGGGATCCTACGATGGTTCCACCTAAAATTGAGGGGACGAAATGCGTGATGGACACAAAAGAGCAAGAATGTTAGCGATTTGAATGATTGAATTGATACTTGTGCAGATACTGTCTAAGCAGTTATGGCCTGACATTATCGAGTGAAAGGTAACTTCCCCGGGTCACCGACCGACCCTTCCAGATATCTCCGGATTAACTCGGTGAGTCCATCTTTGGAGGTGTGAATTATTTCACTACTTTTGCAACTTGACCATTGATGCGGCTCTAGTGGACTTACGGATACCTCTCGTGTTTCGTAGTCCGAAGCACTCTTCGTCCTCTTTTATGATGATGCCAATGGGTATCATCCCCGTTAAGGCGCAGACCACGTTGCGTAGACTAACGCTACGGTATGCGCTGACTATTCTTAGGCACATTGGCCTATTCGTACTCTCGAGCTTACCGAGATAGCTTTTAGTACTCAAGGCAGTGGCCCACGCCGGCCCGCCATACCTAGGTATGGACAGAGCAACGCTGGCTAGGTGCTTTCGTTTGCTCAATTTCGCTGAGCTATTCGACATCGTGCGGGATAATGCCAATATAGCCATGAAGGTTGTCTTGCAGGCGTGATCACCGTGGCTGATAAAGGATATCTTATCGTCGATCATAACCCCCAAGCACCTCAGGGATCATTTTGAGGTGATGGTGTAGTTACCTGCACTAATCGTCGCGCTTTGCTCAGATTGTCTGTTGACACCTACATGTCTGACCCCTCTTTTAGCAAAAATCTGAATTTTCATTTGCCTGTCATTCTGCGAAATCTTATCTCTTAATTTTTGATACAGTATCGGACATTCTGGAATTTTAAGTAGTTCTGGATATATTTAGGTACACCGTGGGGTAAGTACCATTCTGGAAATATCCGGCCATTGTGGCTACTCCTGGTAGCCCTTCGGGAACCAAGATCCACCGGGTTCCATTGGGAAAGTGGCCAAATTATGAACGGTACCAGAACATGGCTTGCGACACCTCAAACTTCATGATTTTGTAAAATAAGACCAGTAGTGGTTATTTTGGATGTACACGGCTGTTATGGCCACTCGCGGTAGCGGTCCTGGAATGGGTTTCCTCCTATAACGTGGCCTGATTGGTATCTAGCATCAAAACATGACTTGCAACACATCAAACAAGACCATTTGTGGTCATTCTGAAAATACTCTGCCATTGTGACCACTCCTTTCAGCGTCTCGGGAACCCGCTTTCACGGGGAAAGTGACCAGATTCGGACGGTATCATTATGGCTTGCACATCCTACAAATCTTATTCAGATGGGGAAAGCAATTACATTTAGAAGGAGCATTGCAATAAGTTTTGAACTTGGAACGGCCATTTGTAAGATGTCATTTTGTAAGATTTGTAAAATTTTGAACAAATGCAGCATGAGATTTTCGTGGATTTTCAAAAAAACTAGAACATAATATAGGGTAATATTTATGCACCCCCGCCGCATTATGGCTTTTCGCACATTTCGAGTACATTTTCAGTATATTTTCATGGATGTATCATACAGCATTGCTTGTTCAGATGTTGATCATCGCATCTAACGGTTGTTGTTGCTAAGCTGTGTAGCGATATCATTTGAATCTTAGTTGTTCTGAATCAGTTGTTCTTTTGTGACGTCAATAGTTTGATTATTGGCAGAGTTCTGTTTTTCCAATAATTGAAAATTCGTAGTGATGATATGATGATTCTGATTCGGATGCTTCAAGCATCATTGACCCAAACTCTGTCGGTGTGGACAATGATGTTGATGATGAGTGGGTAGAAGAAGATCCTTTTACTTCTGAAGAAGAGGATAACGGCAAAGAAACATACGTGTCGAAGTGTGGCAGTATTTGATGGAGCACTAATCGTCCTAATGTAGTGTATTTGCATCTCACTTATGGTGCATGAAAATTTAATGTGGATTTGAGTACAATCAAAACCCCACTGGACGCGTTCATCTTGTTCTTAGATGGTTATATTTTACATATCATTTGTCAATTCACCAATGCGGAAGGAAGTCATGATCTTGACTTCGGAATCATTGACAGAAATGTGCTTCTTGCCTGGATAGGTGTTTTGATTGCTGAAGCAAAAAACTATGACTCGAAAACACATTTTCAGGAGTTGTGGTCATCAGACGACGTGATCACTTGTGTGTTGTATTCGGCTGTCATGTCCCGAATTCGGTTTGTTTCATGTTTAGAGTAAACTCACCTATAGTGGAAGTACCTAAGTGGCGGTATATTTCTACAATTATGTTCCATAATGCCACTACCATACCACGTTTATAGGTGAGTTTACCCTATTACCCTTAAATGAAAAAAATAATGTTTACATAACAGTTTTCAGCAAATCTGCGAGTATATTAGATTTGACGATTCCATTAGCAGGCGCAATTCCATTTTTATGGCACAGTATTATATACTGCAGAATGGTTCTGGGCCAATAAACTGTGCATTTGAACCTTGTTTAGCAAGCTCGTCTGCCCTTTCATTGCCTTCAACGCCACAGTGTCTCGGAACCCAGAATAAATTTACCGAGTTCTCTTGGCACACCTTTCGTAGTGAAAGAATGTATTCCCAGACAAGTTTGAATGTACATTTGTAATTACTCAACGCTCTGAGTGCCGCTTGGCTGTCTGTAAAAATACAAATATTAGCAAGTCTATACTTCCTCTTCAGACAAACGTTAACACAACTCCGCTTGGAAAACCGTTGGATAGTTTCCCATCGCCACTGAGATTTCTACCCCAGGGCCGAAGATTCCTGCTCCCGTTTTTGTTCCAATTTTTGAGCCATCTGTGAAGAATTTTATGGAGCCATGGCGAACAGTGGGACCTCCGACTTCCCAATCTATACGTGACGTTTCACATATGTTGTAAGGGATGTCATGGTTTTCCACAGGTTTCATCCAGTCTCCATTCATATACATCACTGGCCCATTTTGAAAGCTTTGTGAAATGCTCAGGTGACCGACTAAGTCACCAGACAGAAATGTTTTCAGCAGTTTAAGTCTAAGCATACTCTTTTTCGCTTCTAGTTGCACGTATTCGTGCAAAAGCAGCAGATTTAGAATGGCATTCAACGCATTTGATGGAGTACTGCGCATCGCTCCCGTTATAGCAATGGATACTAGCCGTTGAAGTTTTGTAAACTTTTTCTGTGCAGTAGCCTTTTTTGTTTTTGGCCACCACACAAGAGAAGCATACGTTACTTTTGGACGTATTATGGATGTATAAATCCACATTATCATTTTTGGTCTTAGACCCCATTTTCTGCCAAATGTTTTTGAGCATATCCAGAAAGCACTGGTTGCCTTACCGATCACACACTCAAGATGAGCATTCCAGTTCAGTTTGGCATCCAGTATCACTCCTAAGTATTTAACCTGTTAACTAAGATGAATCTTTAATCCTCCTAGCTGAAACGCTTTTAGACTAAACTTCCTTTTCCTAGTGAAAGGTACAATTACTACTTTTGATGGATTAATGCTGGTTAAATTTTAGGGCCCATTGCATTCTTTCTGAAATGATGTTGTCAAATTTTCCCCTCACTATAATGACTATATCGTCTGCAAAACCTACAACCTCGAAACCTTTTTCCTCTAATCTTCTTAGAAGATCGTCTACAATCGAGTACACACTTAGATTTTTTTTACAGAAATCAGTAAAATTTTACCGAATTCTCAATAGCTGACCGTTTTGTAATCCGATTTAGCGGATTTCGGTGAAATTTCACTGAGTTCTACAGTTAAGCTGTCGAGAATTCGGTAAAATTCAACAGATTTCTGTAAAAAAATCTAAGTGTGCACATCAATTATTGTTTGTTTGTTTGTTCTTATGTTTGTTAATCTATAAAACTAATTGTTTTATTTGCTGAAATAAAGATAGATATTCCTTAATAAAATTGTAACCTAGCTAATTTCAAGCAATGTTGCCAACAAAACATTGTTGTTGCTTTTGAATAAACGGATTTTGAACATTTTTTCCTAAATAACTTAGGGTTTCCCCACACAAAAAAAAAACTATTTTATTGCTCAAACTTTTTTATTTCAAATTTGCCAAAAAAAACCTGTCTCCATCTGATATCTTTTAAAGTTAGCGAGTTATATACGATTTTCTCATAAAATTACGCCCATAATTTTCTCATAAAATATGCAATAATATAAAACTTTCCATACACAATTGAGAAATATTGTTTTCTGTCTGCCCCAATCAGAGAGATCAACATTTGAAAAAATCCTATTTTTTCCAAAAACTGTAATATATTTTACATGACATACGATAGCAACGATTTCAGTACATCAAAAATTGTATCTTTTATTGTTCTAGAATCGATGGAAACAAAAAAGAAATAAAAAAGTAAGAGCAAAATAACTGACTTTAAAGGGACACCCTAAGCAATGGAAAAATTGCTCTAATCAGGTCATTTCAAAAGCTACAGAAAAGTTTGTTTAAAAAAAGAATATATGCCTTTATTTCTGCAAATAAAAAAGTTAGATTTTCAATTTCTCTGAAAACAAGGACCACCCTAGTTTTCATTC
This sequence comes from Aedes koreicus, assembly GCA_024533555.2. Lineage (NCBI taxonomy): Eukaryota > Metazoa > Arthropoda > Insecta > Diptera > Culicidae > Aedes > Aedes koreicus. Next base: position 323,929 of record JAHHFK020002974.1, on the reverse strand, counting down.
ATACCAAAAGAAGGGCCTTATTATTAAAAACGACTTTATAGAAGACAAATTTGCTCCAAAACTTCAAACTTAGGCTGAAAACGTATCTTTCCAGCTAAATTAGCATTCAGGACCACTGTGCATTGTTTATGCAGTCCTGTGCTAGGCAGTCAGTTGACCAAGCCAGTGGTGAATTTGTAGCCAGTCGCATAGGTGCTAATGCCGGGTTCACATCATCGCTTTTGTGTGTAGTAAATTCTTTTAATAGCAACATTAGCAAGAATGTTACCAGTCATTAGAAGATAATTAATTTCAGTTATCTACTACTAACTGTAGCAAATGTGATTCGGTTGATGCATTTTTGCACAATATTAACAAAGATGTGAATGGTCCATAAGACAGCTTAGCAACCGTTGCCAGCTGTGAATTTTCATCCAGCCAGTAAGGTGCGACGATGAGATGTCAGCTAACCTGCTTCTATAGAAAAGCGAGGAGGTTTAAATTAAAACCCGGACCATTCAAAATCTTTCCTTTTCAGGGCAACCAATTAGATTTCATCAGGTAAAGAGTTCGTTTGATTGAGATTTATTTAACATATTATTATCAGTTGAAAGCCAGCGGGTCTGTCATTGGTCGCCTACCGTGAACAGTATGTACAATATGAACATATTACACGGTACTTTCACTATTTCAAAGAGCAGATATCGCCTACCAGCTTACGGCAAGGGTGGCATGCCAAATGGAAACTTAAGAAATGGCGACCGTTACGAAAAATTGCAAAAAATTGAAGCTTTCCGCTATAGATTTTCAAGATGTTTACTTCAATTAGTTGAACATTTACGCGACTATCAATTGCATTATCGAATATTATGATTCAATCATTTTGAGCTTGAAAATTACCAAAAAAAAAAAAATTTTTTTTATTATTTTTTTTACAATAATTTTTATTTATTTAAAGTTTTTTCCTTTCCCCTCCCAATTAGAAGTGGCCCCCACCCCCATAAAGCGATACTCTTGAAACGGCGAGGACGGTGGCTGAGCAGGCAGTGACCAGGACGATGGACTTCAGAGCATCTGTTAATGCTTTGCTAACCTTGGATTGTTGTCCTTGTAAGTGGATCTTTTGCCAAGCACGACAACTGGTTTATGAGAAACGTAGTAGGCTAATCATGAAAAATATTTCGCAAATTTTGTTTGTAAATGTTAACCACACTTGAAATGTTTTTTACAGATTATGTCTAATCGAATACATTCTTGAAAAATACTCAATACACTGATCCATATAAGCTAAGTGCCTGAAAAATAGCGGAAAATTAGTTAATTTCGAAGCACGGATATGTTCGGAGACTATTTTGCATATTTTGACTGTTTTGCCCACCTTTACTTTATACCGTCGATCAAATTCTGCACAGTGGTTTTTGTACACTTTCTGGGCGCTGTTGACCAGTTTTTCTTGTAGGCTGACAGGTTGTTGGCCACCGAACCTGCCTTTTTGAGGTTCCGCTTGATGATTGCCCAGTAGCAGTCGCATTCGCAGTTGGGGATAGTTTGGTGAGTTGATTTTTCTTTCTATGAAATCAACGTTGTTATAAGGAAACCACTGTAAAGTTGATCTGGCATAATCGCATGCTCCCGATATAGTGGAATGATACTCTTCTGAAGACACTTGTTTGGGTATTATTGCGATTTAAGGTATTTTTCGTTTAGAAAATTGAAGATCACAAGCCACTTCTGCAAAATTCTTGCCAAAAAAGCACCTTCTCACCGAATATTTACGTCGTAACAGTCGTATCTGCAATCTTCCCAACTAATTTGGTGTAGATTTGAGGTCCTGGCAATGTTTTGGATTACTCTTTTACGTACGGTTCGTCGTTCATATGGCTTACAGCTTTCAGGACCTGCTGCTTTAACAATGTCTACAAATGCCGTGTTAACTTCTGTTTACTTCTTTAATATTAAGTGGACATATTCAATAATGGGAACCACCGTGAATATCGGATTATGTATTGCATGCAAATAAAGTCCAAACCCAGCGCAGTTGATCAAGCTGACATTTCACGAAAAAATAAAATAGAACAGTCAATTATCTCAGCCCAAAGGCAGAACCAGCCAACATACCCGCGATATGCAAAGTGACCAGCCTATTAATGCCAATACCTGTCATGTGTTCTGTTGGTAATACTCGTCAAAAGCATAAAGTCCGTCTCGCGTCCCATACCATTGCTTCATAACTTTCCCGCGACATTTGCGTTCATTTCAGCGTCAATCAATTCGACTTGCGTCTGCTGGCAACCTGATCACCAGTAGTAGTAGATGGATCAAAATTCGAGAGAGTTAGTTTGTATGAGACATAATTGGAAAGAGAAGGAAAAGTCGCCGCAGCGTGTAATGCATCATTTGTTTATTCATTTGTCAAAAGGTGGTACGGCTTCATATTTGGATCGACCCCGCATTTTGTGTGTTGTCCTGTAGAGTATCTGTGTCCGTCCGAGTCCCGAACAGCAATCAGCATCCAACAGCAGCAGCTTCGAAACACTATTTCAACTGTGCTACACAAATTTCATTCGTCTTATTCTTCTTCCTCTTTCCAGTGCATGTGCCCATGCAAATTGATCGATTTCGATTTCGATCTAGATTTCCTCTGAATTGTATGCAAATCAAACCCACTCTACACGGGGAGAGTCCGGAATTTAAAACTTGCATATGATATCGAGATGAACGGAAGCAAAACGAGCACAACAACCTGCCACACATCGACAACATTTCCAGAAAACATACACGCTCCGCATCAGCGGCCGTCAAATGGACAGCGACAACATTAACAACAACAACAACAAAAACAACTACCAAAACAATGATGCGGGGGTTGGAACGGTCCAAGGATCATGTTAGGAAATGTTGAATCCCATAATCGTGTGCACGTGTGCGTTGAGCAGCTCTTTTCAGTATAACATCCAGCATGAAATGATAGGTTTTAAGTTGTATTCTGGGCTTCATGCATGTTATATAAAAGGTAAATTCTGATTCCGTTTCTTATGCTTTGCGTCAGTAACATTTCGCTTCCATCCACTCTGATAAGAACTCAGTCGACTTCATACAAGCATCATTCCCCATTTTTTTTCCAAGGGGTCGGATGATTTCCCACAGTGCATCAGATGATTCTTCCAAACAGGTAGCAACATCATTATCCGATTCGCGTTTTTCCAAAGCTCATTAGTGCCGTCCCATCCAGACCCATCAATAGCGATGGTCAGAGCCCATTACAAACGAACCACGTCAAAACTAATGAAAACATTATGCGCACATTATGCTTCTGCGAAGCAATATGAGATTAAATAAAAAGCGAAAACTGCTCTCGCACTAACCAGCTCACCATCGTCTTCATCCCCAGGACGATAGGAGATGGTTTACGATTGACTACGACGAATATGTCGATCACACTGATAAGATTTATTGCCCCAATGCTTAACATGTAAGAATCGCGCATAAGTTACTCCCAAATGTGGTCATCGGCAATCATTTGATGGGTACTGGTCATCGTCGTCGCCGTCGTCGTCGATGTCGGACTCTCGCACTCACGTAATCGATTGCTGACCAACTTGCGATAAATCACCGTATCCCCCCTTTCCTTCAATATACGAGAAGAAATGAAGCTGGTGCATGGGCGTTTGCCCCCCAACGCATGCTGGCTAATTTAGAAATTGATTTCAAGATTTGAAGCGTGATAAGGAAGTTAAACGACATGCAAGTCGATGATGATCTTGGATGATCTTAAAGCCTTTCCTTAGTCGTTTGGAGTGCGATCAAAGCTAAGCTATACCATCAAACTATGAGATCTACGTATGGTTAATATAATACTCAAGTAAACATCTTTAAAATATGAGATTAGAGCTATTTTAAGATTCATTAGTATACCGTTGGTATATTAGTCTTCCCCTAAATTTCTCTTCCTCATCTTTTCTTATCGTCTTTTTCCCCAATTTCTCACCTATTTCCCTCGCCACTTCAAATTTAAGGGCATAAACAAAATTTCTCCATTATTCTTTCAATTTCCCATCCCCCCTCCAAAGTCTCCCTCTTTCTCCTCCTTTCCCCTCCCTTTCGGGTTTGCCTCCCCTCCCTCCCTTCTTCCCCTCCCCCCTCCCCCCCCCCTCTACGAATTCATTTTTTCTCCCTCTCTCTGCCTTTCCTCCTCTTCCCTTGTAAGGAGTGTATCGAATATAAGCTATCCACATACATTTGCGTTGCACGCATGTATTTGTGATGGTTTTTATGCTCTGAACACTGCATGCTGTGCGTTTGACTGTCAGCTTTCTTTTGTATACTTGTTTGTGCGGTTCAAATTCTGTGTTTTCAAAATGTCGCGTATTGAAAAGGAAGTGAAAATTAAGGTTCTGGACACATGGCTAAGTGAGAAGGGTATTACTATGCGAAAATTGGCGAAGCGGTTTGGAATTCATCATGCGAGTGTTAAAACCATCATTAATAAGTTTGGGGAACACTATTCTTTGGATGAGCTACCAGGAAGAGGCAGAAAACCCGGTTCTTCCAACCCGAAACTGGAGCAGAAAGTGGTATCTCTAATCATGAAGAACAAATCAATGTCAATACGTGATTTGGCCAAAAAAGCAGGAACGAGTGTCGGAATGATCCAGCGTATCAAGAGACGAAACAACCTGAAGACCTACAAGAAGCATAAAAAGTCGAAACAAAGTGCAGAACAGAAGAAGCGAGCAGCAACAAGGGCCCGGAAAATGTATTCGCGTCTTTTGCAGCGTCCGGATGCATGCGTTTTGATGGACGATGAGACCTATGTAAAGGATGACTCAAAAACCCTTCCAGGTCCACAATACTTTACTGCCGTCGTTGGGGGAGGATGTGAGCGATGCGGACAGGTCGATTCAAGTGGAGAAATTCGGTCGAAAGGTACTGGTATGGCAAGCAATATGTTCCTGTGGTGTGGTTTGAAGTCAACCATTCTTTACACTACCGGAACTATAAATGCGGAAATCTATCGATCTGAGTGTCTCCAGAAGAGATTGTTGCCTTTATAAGAAGCATAGTACACCTCCACTGTTTTGGCCGGATTTAGCGTCGGCTCACTATGCCAAAACCACTCTCAATTGACTTGCGGAAAAGGGTATAGATTTCGTTGAGAAAAATATCAATCCACCAAATTGCCCTCAGCTTCGACCCATCGAACGTTACTGGGCAATCGTGAAGAGGGTCTTCAAGAAGACTGGTAAAGGGCAGCTGGGAACATGCAGGAGTTCAAAAAAATTTGGGCTCAAGCGTCCAAAAAATGCGAAGCAACACTTGTCCGGAACTTGATGAAGAGCATTCGATCCAAAGTTCGAAAATTCGTGAAGGAATAACTTAAATTTCATCCGGTCTTCATTATGTTCAAGTTTATCCTCGTACAATGAAGGATCAATTTTTTGTATGAATAAAATATCGGTTTCAACATAATTTGAAAGAAAGTTTGTGGATAGCTTATTTTCGATACACTCCTTACCAATGGCCGGCAAAAATATTTTAAATACCGAAACATAGCATATCAAACTTCATGATTTTGCAAAACTAAGCTAACCAAACAAAATTTAGAGAATTCTGACCATACCGGCCACTAAACGAGACCCGGCGGGACCGGATTCCCCTTGCAAAGTGGCCATATTCAAATCTTTACCAAAACCTGGCTTGCGACATAACAAACCCCACCACTTTACCAAACCTTGCTTTTCGACGCAATCCGGAGGGAACTCACCAAACCGGCCTATTAGGGAAGCCCTGCGGGATCCGAGTTCTTCTCTTCCTCTTCCCCCTTCTCCCTCTCCCTTTTTTTTTTTTTTTTTTTTTTTTTTTTTTTTTTTTTTTTTTTTTTTTTTTTTTTTTTTTTTTTTTTTTTTTTTCTTTTCTTTTTTTTTTTTTTTTTATATATCACCTCATGATTTTCAACTTTGTCTTCGGACATTCTGGGGTTCTCCATCTCTCTTGCCCTTGTCTCCGGAAAGTGGCCATAATCAATTTTTTACCAAAACCAGGCTCCCGGAATATCAAATTTTATGATTTTGCAGCAATAAAAAATCTTCGGAGGACGCTCTGAGTATTGCTTACCATACTGGCCATTTACGGTGATTGTTCGGAGTCCGAGTTCGTCCGGAAAAGTGGCCATATTCAAACCGTTGACAAAACTTGGCTTGCGACACATCAAACTTCATGATTTTGCAAAACTAGCTCACGAAATAATTTTTTGAGGATTTTTGACCATACTGGCCACTTAGGGAGATCATCGGTCTTCGGACGACATTCTATAGTTTCTGAGTATACTTGCCACTAAGAGTGGCTTTCCAGTATTCAAGTTTCTTCGGGTAAGTGGCCATATTCATATAGCTACCAAATAGGAAATTTAGCAAAAAGACACGTGAGAAACGAATATTTTTATGCATTACGAAATAATTGAGTATACATGACATTTTGTTTATTTTTTGTCTACAGTTAGTTTATTTCTCTAGTTCATTTTTGTAAAATAAAGTGTGTTTTATTACAAACATTTGCTAAAGATTTCGAAAAACTTCATTTTCCGCATTTTCTCACATATCGGTCTGTTACAAGCAGCACAGCTTATCATGGTTTTCACATCATGATTACGGGGACAAAAACTACAGCGTTTGGACTTTCTTGTAAGATGCTGTATACTCCGAAAATCATCGCAATTTTTACAACATTCAGGACACTACGACAATGTTGCTGGCATGATGGTGACATGCAGGAGCTGCAGGTTTTGAGGTTGTTAGAGCAGAAACATGCAGAACACTTGGAAATCGGAGATGTTGCAGGTCCGTGCATGCAATCGTAGTTGTTGATGTTCGTATCTATTATGTTCGTTGTTTCATTTTGAAGGCTACTGTAACGCTTTTAATCCGAAAAAAAAATAAGAGCAGGTAGGGGATGTCAGCCGCATGAGGACCTTCTTGGGGTACTTTGTGAGGGAGATGTTCTACACGTCACTGTTCACCTTCTTCCTGGGGACGTGATATAGCCGGTTCCCAGCCAGCCATTGCCGTCAAGTGTCAGGTACGTCTCGTCATCCACCATCACACCCACGTTGCGCTTCGCAGACAAGACATTCTTGACGAGCACCTTCAGCTGCTGCTTTTGGGCGGCCACTTGCGCTTCCGATACGGTGGACCACGACTTCCACCTCCTCATGGCGATGTCTATGTTACTCAAATACTTTGTGACCGTTTGGCTAGCCGCACCTACCCCCCGGCCCAAGGCGCAAAAAGATTTCACCACTTGTGTACCTTCCGGCTGCTTCATGGCCGCTCGGCTGTATCCGGCTGACACAGACACGAAATCAGCGCCTTTCTTCAATTTTGCCCACATTTGTTGGATGTCCTTGACTGCCCCGCCGCTTCGTCGAAGTCGCTGCTTTGAAATTGCCCAGTATTTTTCGATTACTCAAAATTCCGATCTTGTTGGCAGCATACCACTCCAGAACCGAGTGACCGGTGAAAACCGGGCCAAAACAACTATCTCACCACTTTCCCGCCGGTGCAACAGAACAAACCCCTTTACGCGTTTTTTCACGTATTAATATAAGTAAAGATTGTATATAATGTGACATGAAGTACCGTTTCCCTCCCCCACCCGCAAACCCCCTGCCATATCATGCCCTTCTTCGCCACCTTGCCGGCAAACACAAACTTGAATCTTCCCGGCTCATCCCCACGCCAATCGCGATATAAAACTGTTGAACGCGAAGCTGCTTAGAGTTTGATGAACACTACCAGTCATGAGTACGGACTCGCTTGGAAAAGTATTGCAACACTCAGTTGAATATTGCATCACCCCCCAAAAAGTTTAGCATCACCTAAATACAGGTACATGCATGATGCTATATCTCGAGACCCTTAATATCTGCAAAGGTGCAGTCTTCAGCAAAGTTGTTCAGAAAGTCAATGGCATTCAAAAAGTGGACCGTTTTGTTTAGAATTTCATCGCTACGTGGCGCTAGTGACCATGGAAAATTGAGCATTTTCAACTCGTTCTATCTCGTGATTCTGATAAGATGGAAAGTTCTAGTCTTCGGCAAAGTTGTTCAGAAGAGTCAAGATGTTGACATCTGGATGTTGAAAAAAATGAGTGACAAAATGAAGAGTTTACTCAAGTTTTGGTCTATGAGAAGTTGTTTATTTCAAAAATCAAAGGAAAATAACAAGCTTAAAGGTAAGAGATTGTATGTAGCAAAATGTGCTGTAGGAAAATTTGGGTTATGTAGTTATCAATTAAATTTTCGATTCCTCGAAATACCCGCTGTTTGCTCTAATAACAGCCGTACAAATTCTCGGCATTCGTTCAATGAGTTTCCGCAATGTATCGTCCGTGATTTCCTTCCAAGCTGTTTGTAGGCACTTCCACAAGTGTTTATGGTCCTGAGGGCGCTTTTTTCTCGTGTTCCGGTCCAGCTCATCCCATAGCAGTTCGATTGGATTAAGATCCGGTGATTGCGCCGGCCAAACCATGTAGGATAACGTTCCGTTTTGGTCCAAGTCTTGAACGAACCCTCAAATGGACAAATGGATTTGGTCGACCTGAAAGGGACGGATTTAGTTGACGGGGGAGAAACATGGTTCGCGATTGAACTTGGGCTTTCTTCTTGGTATTCTTGGTTCAGCTATTCGTGGGTGGCCATCTGCAGGTGACGTGGGATAATTGGTTCTTGTCTCGTTGTCACGGGTGGCTTTTTCCCGCCAACTCGTTGGCTTCAGCAGCCATGTTTCTCGCAGCGAGGTTGACGAGAGCATCGGCAACAATAGCCAACTGCACCAACGCAACGGGCAACGATTGCTCGCCAGTGCTGCTGGCGGCTACGATCCAACTGCAGATCCTACTCTGCACAGCTCCACGACCGCCGAAAAACTAATTCAATATGCGAAGGTGTACCCCTTATATAACATTCATGGCTGCCTAGGAGACTTTTGTTACTTAAATATGAAGTCTGTGCTAGGAAAGTACTGTGTATTTGGTAAATTTAATCTGAAAAATCGGCATTATAAGACATCACCTCATATTTGCGTTAATTTCAATATTTGAATGTTAAAAATCAATAATTTTAAATATCTAAATCAAAGCGAAGAAAATGTTCCGATCGATTGGTGCAAATATTTTGAAAATCAATCGTGAAATGACTTAGTTATTAACGTTCAAAACCTATATATTTTTCGTGACGCTCCAAATTTTCGCAATTCGAACGTGTACCACAGTATTGAAAACACAGAAGTAGTCCTACGTAAAAAAAAAGTGGGATTCGGATCAGGAACGACTAACGCGCTCTGAAGTGTTACTCAAACCGCCTTTATTGAATCTGATTGTCACATCAGTTCTGTATATACGATCAAAGGAATTCATAATCATACTTTAGACATAACATTTTTTTATCGCGTTGCATCGTCTGGGCTGCTAACTACTCCTTTCTTTAAATGACTTTGTTCCCAAAGCCGTATGAGGTGATGTGAAGGATGCAGCTGGTGCTAACTTAAATGATGAGACGAAGTTGCATCCACGTGTAAACACAATACAGTGCTTATAGACCGACATTACATCCTTATCAATCGAACTTGTTCGTCTTTAGATAGAAAACTGTTAAACTTTTCAGGGTTCAGAACAGGAAACGTCTTATTAAACTTACCTAAGCCAACTTTTCACTAGTTGAATATCGATTCCAGCTAATTTACTTTGTAAGTTATGATTGAAAATGAACATTAGGCTGAGTTAAAGGACACATACCTTTTTTTTTTGTTTTGTTTCTTGATTATCGAGATTTTAATGAGAGTTTGATGAACACTACCAGTCATGAGTACGGACTCGCTTGGAAAAGTATTGCAACACTCAGTTGAATATTGCATCACCCCCCAAAAAGTTTAGCATCACCTAAATACAGGTACATGCATGATGCTATATCTCGAGACCCTTAATATCTGCAAAGGTGCAGTCTTCAGCAAAGTTGTTCAGAAAGTCAATGGCATTCAAAAAGTGGACCGTTTTGTTTAGAATTTCATCGCTACGTGGCGCTAGTGACCATGGAAAATTGAGCATTTTCAACTCGTTCTATCTCGTGATTCTGATAAGATGGAAAGTTCTAGTCTTCGGCAAAGTTGTTCAGAAGAGTCAAGATGTTGACATCTGGATGTTGAAAAAAATGAGTGACAAAATGAAGAGTTTACTCAAGTTTTGGTCTATGAGAAGTTGTTTATTTCAAAAATCAAAGGAAAATAACAAGCTTAAAGGTAAGAGATTGTATGTAGCAAAATGTGCTGTAGGAAAATTTGGGTTATGTAGTTATCAATTAAATTTTCGATTCCTCGAAATACCCGCTGTTTGCTCTAATAACAGCCGTACAAATTCTCGGCATTCGTTCAATGAGTTTCCGCAATGTATCGTCCGTGATTTCCTTCCAAGCTGTTTGTAGGCACTTCCACAAGTGTTTATGGTCCTGAGGGCGCTTTTTTCTCGTGTTCCGGTCCAGCTCATCCCATAGCAGTTCGATTGGATTAAGATCCGGTGATTGCGCCGGCCAAACCATGTAGGATAACGTTCCGTTTTGGTCCAAGTCTTGAACGAACCCTCAAATGGACAAATGGATTTGGTCGACCTGAAAGGGACGAATTTAGTTGACGGGGGAGAAACATGGTTCACGATTGAACTTGGGCTTTCTTCTTGGTATTCTTGGTTCAGCTATTCGTGGGTGGCCATCTGCAGGTGACGTGGGATAATTGATTCTTGTCTCGTTGTCACGGGTGGCTTTTTCCCGCCAACTCGTTGGCTTCAGCAGCCATGTTTCTCGCAGCGAGGTTGACGAGAGCATCGGCAACAATAGCCAACTGCACCAACGGGGGGCAACGATTGCTCGCCAGTGCTGCTGCCGGCTACGATCCAACTGCAGATCCTACTCTGCACAGCTCCACGACCGCCGAAAAACTAATTCAATATGCGAAGGTGTACCCCTTATATAACATTCATGGCTGCATAGGAGACGTTCGTTACTTAAATATGAAGTCTGTGCTAGGAAAGTACTGTGTATTTGGTAAATTTACTCTGAAAAATCAGCATTATAAGACATCACCTCATTTTTGCGTTAATTTCAATAGTTGAATGTTAAAAATCAATAATTTTAAATATTTAAATCGAAGCGAAGAAAATGTTCCGATCGACTGGTGCAAATATTTTGAAAATCAATCGTGGAATGATTTAGTTATTAACGCTCAAAACCAATATATTTTTCGTGACGCTCCAAATTTTCGCAATTCGAACGTGTACCCCGGTATTGAAAACACAGACGTAGTCCTACGTAAAAAAAAAGTGGGATTCGGATCAGGAACGGCTAACGCGCTCTGAAGTGTTACTCAAACCGCCTTTATTGAATCTGATTGTCACATCAGTTCTGTATTTACGATCAAAGGAATTCATAATCATACTTTAGACATAACATTTTTTTATCGCGTTGCATCGTCTGGGCTGCTAACTACTCCTTTCTTTAAATGACTTTGTTCCCAAAGCCGTATGAGGTGATGTGAAGGATGCAGCTGGTGCTAACTTAAATGATGAGACGAAGTTGCATCCACGTGTAAACACAATACAGTGCTTATAGACCGACATTACATCCTTATCAATCGAACTTGTTCGTCTTTAGATAGAAAACTGTTAAACTTTTCAGGGTTCAAAACAGAAAACGTCTTATTAAACTTACCTAAGCCAACTTTTCACTAGTTGAATATCGATTCCAGCTAATTTACTTTGTAAGTTATGATTGAAAATGAACATTAGGCTGAGTTAAAGGACACATACCTTTTTTTTTTGTTTTGTTTCTTGATTATCGAGATTTTAAGCCTGGTTCATCTCCTGTCGTAGTCACTCAAACACCGCACTTTTGCAACTAGCCCGGGGGTAAGATTCGAACTCGTGTCTTTGGCGTGAGAGGTATGGATGTTAACCACTACGCCGGGGTCGCCCCCAGGACACATACCCTATACAAAGTATGTCAAACGATCAAGCAGCTCTGAAAGCTTTAAAGTCGACAACACGCATTTCTAAGCAAGTTTGGGATTATGTTCAATAGCTATTAAAGTTATTTTGTCGTTTTGAAGTCAATTTAAACTGGGTTCATGGCCATTAAGGAATTTATGGAAATAAAAGAGTTCAGTTCATACGACCAGGACACTTTTGTGGTTTATATGCTTCTTCTCGTAGAGCATGGAGGTGAATGTTTAAAAATCTTTTAAAGTGTGGTTAAACTGGAACAACGCGTACATAGCTAATAATCAAGGCGATTCATCACTGCAAACGTTTTTAAAATTCGCAAATCATTTAATCTTCCGATAAGTGATTTTAGCATATAAATATACCGATCTTATAACAAGCCATTATCCAAACCTATATCACTTGAAGCTGAGAAGAAAACTTTCAGATCATTCATATCGATTTAGTGGCACAGATAAAAAGACTAAATGGAATTAATTTTTTCAACAAAAGGTCATTTTGTGAAGAAACCCCATTGCAGTAGTGAATTTCTTCCGAAATAAATACAATCACGTTCTTGGACAAAGCTTTAAGTGAGGCGGTGGTGATCTCCCCCTTACAATAGTGGAACATCATCCTTCTTTCTTCTTCCTTAGATTTTAAATCTTATTACTTTCACAATTTGCTTATTGTGGGCTTTCCACTTAGTTTTTCAAATTTACTTCCTCCTTTCTGAGCTTCTTAAGGCGGCTACCATTTGACACTTGTATGATTGTGTAGCAGGTATTATCATACTCTATACCCACGGCGTCTAAATTTTCCATTGCGATAATTTTCTTGACCAGACCGGCAATCGAACCGAGCCACCAGCATCATTTTGTTGATTTGTAGTTGTGCCTTTATCGACTGAGCTTAGGAAGGTACATTATCTTAACATAGTTAAAACAAAAATGGTAAATACTTATCTTTCAATAGATCAAAAAATTATTACACGATGAATAGATATGCCCAGTGGTGGTACGGGGACTGGATTTCAACATTTTTTTGGTAACATTTGACACTTTTCATAATGACCAAAGTGAACACAAGGAATGAAAAAAATACTAAAATTGAAAATATCATGACATTCTGCAAAAATAAAATCATCCCGAGCAGAAATTTACACTCAAGTGCACCGAACTTTTTCCTTACCGTGAATTTTCAAGGCACAGTACAATCGTATTTCTTCTTCTCGCGTTATATTTTTCGTAACAATAGCATCACGTTCTTTTGCTGGTGTCTTTTCATCACTGCACATTATACAAACCAACACATACATATAACCAAACCACGCTCTGGACGAACGACCGCTGCGTTGAAGTCCAGTTAAAACAACAAACAAAAAGAAGAAGATCTAAACCACGCACATATTCAACCGTTGTTTATCCAACAACAAAAAATACATCTCACACATACGACTCCAACCCCTCTGAGAAAGAAAAATATGAATTTAAAATTAATAATACTCCATCGTTGGCCATTGGATTTTGATGTGGTTTTTTTCAATAGATCACAAGATTATCCTAATTTGTAGATTTGCACTGGATATTCCGAAAATATCCGATGTTTCGGATTCCAAGGCGGGAGTACTGAGGTAAATACCTGTCCAGGGATGGTTGGCAAAATATGTTTAGGTGCGAAACATGGCATGCGGCATATCAAGCTTCATTATTTTGCAAAACGAGGTAATCAGAAGACATTTTGAGGATTTGTGACCATTCTGGCCACTAAAAGAGGCCCTCCAAGATCCGAGTTCCTCCATAAAAGTGGCCAAATTCAAATATTTTCCAAAACCTAGCTTTCGACACATCAAACTTCATGATTTTGCAAAACTTTGTTTTCGAAGGACATTCTGAGGGTGTTACTAATTACTCAGGGAGGCCCTGCGGGATCCGAGTTCCTCTGAGAAAGTGACCATATTCAAATATTTCCTAAAACCTCGCTTGCGACATATCAAACTTAGGGGGATATTCTGTGTGACCATACTGGCCACACCAGGAGGCCCTGCGGAATCAGAATTCGTCCGCGAAAGTGGCCGTATTCAAGTCTTTTCAAAAACATGGCTTGCGACACATCAAACTTTATGATAGGTCTTCGGAGGACATTCTGAGGATTTTTGACCATACTGGCTACTTAGGGAGGCTCGGCGGGGTCCGAGTTCCTCCAGGAAAGTGGCCATATTTAAACCTTTTCCAAAACCTAGCAAGCGACATATCAAACTTTATGATTTTGCAAAACTAAGGTATTTCTTGATTCGAGTAAATTAAATATAATAGCTGGTGACTTCAATATAAATTGGCGTGATAATAATAATTCGAATCATTTGAAGCATTTAGCTAACTTTTTCAATTTAAGACAAACGGTAGATAAATATACGCGAATTTCCAGGCACAGCAGAACTTTGATTGATCATGTTTATTCTAATTTTGATTCTGTTTGTTCAGTTGTCGATACTGATTTGAAAATAACCGATCATGAGACAGTAGGTATTAACGTTATTGAGAATAACTTGAATAATAGCGATGATTTTGTGAAATTGAAGTGCTGGAGGAAATATTCAAAACAGGCTGTTTCTAACCTTGTTCAGAGAAGCGTGGATTTTCCAATCGCGAGCGGTAGTTTAGATGAGTCTGCAGCTGTTCTTACTAATACCATCAAAACGTGTACAAATAAGCTAGTTGAACAGAAATTTGTTTCTTTGAAGAACTCGAACAGCTGGTACAATTTGGATCTTTTGCATCTTAAACGCAAGAGGGATAAATTGCACTAACAATTTTGTAGATCTAATAGTGCTAATCATTGGAATAAGTACACAATCGCGCGGAATAAATATTCACAATCCATTAAAAAAACTCGTTGTGAATATATACAGAGGAAAATTGATCAACATCAAAACAACTGCAGAGAGTAATGGAAAATTTTGAAATCATTCTTGAAACCTAGCAATTGCAGACCGCGGTCCATAACTTTTGAAGGCACAATAGAACAGTCTGAACAAGCAATTGCATCTAAGTTTAATGATTATTTCGTCAATGGCGTTTCATTGATCAACCGATCAATTGAATTGGTCGATGAACCTGATGAATTAAACCAGCCAGTTAATATTAATTGCAGATTTGAAAGTTTTCACCCGATCACAATAGATGAGCTTAGAAATATTTGCTTTTCCTTAGGAAAAACGGCTGGAGTAGATAATGTTAATGCTAGAGTTATTCAAGATTGCTTTCATGTCATTGGTCACACTTTACTGGACCTTATTAATGAATCATTGCAAACTGGGCACGTGCGTGAAGTGTGGAAAGAATCGCTGGTTGTTCCGATTCAAAAGGTTGCTGGGACGATTAAAGCCGAAGAGTTTCGGCCTATCAACATGTTGCACACATTAGAGAAAATTTTAGAGCTTGTTGTGAAAGGCCAGTTGTTAGAATATTTGAATAGTAATTCTTTGTTGATTTCGGAACAATCTGGCTACCGAGAAGGCCATTCTTGTGAAACCGCGTTCAATTTAGTATTAGCAAAATGAAAAGATAACTTAGAGAGTAAACAAACAATTTTTGCAGTTTTTTTGGATCTGAAACGCGCTTTTGAAACAATTTCTAGGCCCTTGTTGTTGAAAGCATTAAAGCGCTTTGGAATTTCGAGTACTGCATACAGATGGTTTGAAAGCTATTTGTCTGACAGAACTCAAAGGACTATTTTTAATGATTCTGTTTCCAGTCCCGTGGGGAATAACCTTGGTGTGCCCCAGGGAAGTGTATTAGGGCCCCTTTTGTTTATTATGTATATTAATGACATGCGACGTGTTTTACGATTTTGTGACATTAATCTGTTTGCAGATGACACTGCGTTATTCATTGCAGCTAAAGATTTCAATGAAGCCGTTACCCATTTGAACGAAGATTTGCGTTTTCTAAGTAGATGGTTGAAATGTAAGCAATTGAAATTGAATATAAGTAAAACTAAATTTATGGTAATTTCACAGAATCGAGTAAATGAGAATGTCTCAGTTACGATTGATGGAGAGACAATTTATCGCGTTCGGGAGATTAAATATCTTGGCGTAATTATTGATGACAAGCTAAAGTTCAACGCTCACATTGACAATGTCATCAAAAAAATTACCAAGAAGTATGGAATTCTATGCCGATTGAAAAACGATTTAACTACTTACAGTAAAATACAGCTATACAAATCAATCATCTCCCCTCATTTAGAGTTTTGCCCTTCCATTTAATTCTTGGCCAACCAAACACAAATATTGAGGTTACAGCGTTTGCAGAATAAAATAATGCGCTTGATTTTAAGATGTAACAGATTCACTTCCTCGACTTTTATGTTTGACGCTTTACAATGGCTATCAGTGAAGCAAAGAATTGTGTATTTAACTATGGTGTTCATTTTTAAAGTAGTTAATGGTTTGCTTCCTCGATATTTGTGTGATCGAATTGAAAGAGGAAGTGATTTTCATAGATATAATACTAGAAACGCGGATGAAATAAGAACACCGAATTTCTTGACATGTGCTTCACAAAACTCATTATATTTTAAAGGAATAAATGTTTTCAATTCGATGCCAAGACACATTAAACGTGCACCAACACTTTCAGAATTTAAAAGACTATGTATTTCACACGTTAAAACTGTATTCTGAGCAGCAAGCGTATTTTTTTTTTTTTTTTTTCAAGTATTTATGAAGATTGTACCTGACGATGTTTTACTATTATAAAACGGATTATTTTGTGTGGACCATTTCTTGTACATTTATGTTGTTTGTTTTTTGTAAAAATGAAGAATGTATCTGACGAAGTTCTTTACAAACGGATTAAAATTGGCTATTTTATTTTTTAAATTTTTTTTTTCACGTTTACAATACTACAATACTCACTATTTTGTTCGTCACAGTGATGATGATGGAAATATGTAAAATGTTGTGTTAGTTAAAAAAAAAATAAAGAAAGAAGTCTACAATTGTTTGAGCCTCGCGCGCGGTATACAGATATGATGGACTTCTTTTTGAATTCGTTAAAAAAAATTGGCCTTTGATGCTTTAGATGGTACTATGAAATAGTAATGCCGGTCCAGGATTTTTTCGGTTTGGAAACATTTTTGACATCCCTGGTGAGATATTCTTGGCCAGCCCTAAACTAAGCCGGCGGCTCCATTAGTGTTGGAACTGCATTGGCTCTGTAACGGGCAGGATCGGATATTGGCTTGTCTTTTGATAATGTCGTTTTACTGGATTCTGTGATCTGAATTGCAACAGAATGTCCTGATCGCTGGGAATACTTTCGAATTTTTGTGGTTAACATGAAAGCTTTTCACGATTATGTCGCTGTGAAGCAAATGGATACTTTTGAAGAAATTTATATCTGTAGATGAAATCAGTTCGTTTTTTTTTTTGCATAACTGGTTTGAATTGTTACCAAATTAATTATCTTAGAGATAAAATCGTCTAGCTCAAACCTTTGTAGGGGTAAGGGTGGGACCATCATCACCATCATCATCATCATCATCATCATCATCTTGGGAGGACATTCTGAAGATTCCTGCAGGCCCTCCGGAAAACTGACCATATTCATATCATTGCCAAAACCTGCCTTGCGACACATCAAACTTCATGATTTTGCAAAACTAGGTCATGAAAAGACGTTTTAAGGATTTCTAACCATACTGGCCACTTAAGGAGACCCTGCAAGATCCAAGTTTCTCCGGAAAGGGGTCATATTCAAATGTTTTCAAAACCTGGCTTGCGAGGCATCAAACCTTATGATTTTGCAAAAATAGGTTTGCGGAGGACATTCTGAGGATTCCTGGCCATACTGGCCACTCTAGCCCTGCGGGATCCGAGTTCCTCCGAAAAACTGGCCATATTCAAATCGTAACCAAAAGCTGGCTTGCGATATATCAAACTTCATGATTTTGCAAAACTTTGTCTTCCGAGAACAACCGAAGCATTTGCCAGGAAACTATATCGTACTGCTTATGCTCGTAGGATAGATTGAACAAAGAAGACCTCGCCTCACTTTTGTAATCCATCCGTCCTCTTCATGCTCTTATTCTGAATATCGTTACGCTTTGATGCACTAAAATGTGCGTTTCTTTACCAGCTCGACAGTACCCTTTTGTAAAAATGGTTTGGTCGAGTCATGTACCACTAGCCAAGGCAGCCCAAGCAACACAAAACCGTCATAATTAGTTACAGCGACTCGATTGTGACTTAATTGAGTATCATTGGAGTAAAATCTACTGTATTGCAACAAGTGTGCTGCTAGGGAGGCATAGAGCTAATGTCAAAAGATATTTAAGATGTTTGAAAAACGATTTTGGTTTTGGTTTTTGTTTTGTTCTATAGTGTGAATTATGTTTGTGCAAAATGTTGAGTGACTCGAAAACCGATACTACAGGCCCCTTCTCCGGAGGTTCTCGGATCTCACAGGGCCTCTTTTAGTGGCCAGTATGCTCAGAAATCCTCAGAATATCCTCCGCAGATTTATTTTTTCAAAATCACGAAGCTTGATATGTCGCAAGCCCAGTTTTGGAAAAGATTTGAATATGTCCACTTTTACAGAGGAACTCGGATCCCGCAGGGCCTCCTTATGGTGCCAGTGTGGTCAGACACTTCCAGAATGTCCTTCGAAGACAAAGTTTTGCAAAATCATGAAATTTGATATGTCGCAAGCCAGGTTTTGGAAAATATTTGAATATGGACAAAATTCCGGTGGAACTCGGATCCTGCGGGGCCTTTTCTAGTATGGTCAAGAATTCTAAAAATGTCATCCGTAGACCTATTTTTAAAAAATTATAAAGTTTGATATGATATGTATGGTCAGAAATTATCAAAATGTCATCTGATGACTTAGGTTGACTAAATCATGAAGTTTGACATGCTGCATGCCATGTCTCATGTCCATGAGACAATTTTGAGAAAGTGGTTGAGTTCCTGAATCCAAAGTTGCTAAAAGATTTCTTATCGGTTGAATAGTTCCATAGAAATGGTAATTTTAAATTCCGTGTTTAAAATGTTTTCTGTTGGCCTTTCACGTAATAAAATTAATTAGAAACCCCCCCCCCCCCCCCTTGCTTTGCACTCATTAT
Organism: Aedes koreicus; assembly: GCA_024533555.2. Classification (NCBI taxonomy): domain Eukaryota; kingdom Metazoa; phylum Arthropoda; class Insecta; order Diptera; family Culicidae; genus Aedes; species Aedes koreicus. The sequence goes on along the minus strand of JAHHFK020002974.1, from coordinate 304,798 downwards.
TTCCCTCCTACAGAGTTTCAACATCCTTCTATGGAAACATAATGAAATCTCATGTTTTGTAATCGAAAAAGGCGAATTTGTTCTCTGTTGGACACACAACGGTTAAAAAATAAGCTGTGAAGAGATTTTTCGTTAGCTCCGAGTTGGTTGGCTTGCTTTTGCTAAAAAGAAATGTCTTCTACATTTTCTTTTCTATTTTTTTTTTACATTAATATAAGCGAGAGAAAGGGGAATATGACCAAAGAGAATCAAAAAAATAAATGTTTTGTCTTTCATACGACACCGCACACACTATCTCATAGCAAAAAGCCAAATCTAGGGTTTTTTTTTTTTTCATTAGGGTGAATCTACAATTGAGAGATTCTCTGCGGGCTCGCTCTCTTGCATTCATTACAGCGCCATTATAAAACTTTCGAGGGATTCTTTAGTACAGATCGAAACACAACAGTGCTGGCTAGCATACTCTACAAATAGTAGAATGAAAAACGTTAAGGTGATTGGTTTATGAATGAAAGAGAGCGAGCCCGGAGAGAATCTCTCAATTTTAGATTCGCCCTAATGATAAAAACCCTAGAATTGTTAGCTTTGTCCAGTGCAATTTTTTTTCAGAAGTAATCCGTTACTGAAAAATGTCAACCGTTACCACCACTGCATATGCCACATTATAACATCATTCATTGATATCATTGCTTCTACATCGGGTCCCTTAAACGTTGTTCCAGGAAATTTACTTTCACAAGCACCACCCGAATGACCTTCACTTAAGTCAAGCGATCGAAAAAAAAAACATGGCTATCAATAATTACCCCAAGACCTTGCTTGCTCCGGATAAATTTATTCAAAATGGCCTCAAGCCACGATTGACTGACTGACTGCCATTCGGACGGTCACCAGCGAATCGATAAACGGGCGTACCCTCCCCCCTCTCCGAACAAACCAATCTCGCGTGCTGCAAACAGTTCGCGTTCGTAGATGCGTAATTACACCCGATAGGTACCTCTTTGGTGCAAAAATGCTGTTTCCATTTCCCAACAGCAACTGCCTACGAACGATTATGTAAAGTTCCACACCCGCTCTGCCGCCGATAATTATCCTCGTCGACTGGCCGTGCAACCACGGGTAAACAACCAATAAGGTAGCGAGAAATCCATTCTAGACCACTCGCAGATTGCGACCAATTTGAACATGAAAAAAAAAAGAACACAATCACCAGATCGATGTGCCCTGGTGTGTGCGCGCCCGGCCCCGGAGGAGTACACCCCACAAAAGTGTCACCGTAATTTGAGCTACATTTCTGCATTTTAAATCAGATCGAATCCATCACATGGCGAAAGGTGAGCCGAAACGGTGTAAAGCTGTTGAAATCTTTCAGCGCAGAAGGAAAAGTTCGTTGCCTCGAATTGCCCCTCGCCAAACTGGCAACTGGTTGGATGGCTGATGTTGATTTGTTGATGGACAGGAATTTTTGTACCTCCTCGATTCGAAGGGGTGGAATTTCGGACCATCGCATGCATGATCGATTGAGAGGGTGGGGGGGGGCGAGGTAGTAGAGGTGGGTAAAAAAATGGTAACAGCAACATTACGCGAAGATGCGGTGCGATCCTGCCTGTGTGGTGTACATTACAAACTCGCGAATTGTCCCCCGTTGCTGTCCGAAGCCGAATTCTGAGAAGTGAGGAAGAAGCATCCCCCGCTGCAGTGACGGTGCTGGGATCCAGGGCTTTAAGTGTGCCTCGTGATGTGAAATAGGTGATTTAAGTACCAGAATTTGCGTTTAGCTATTTGGAGTGTTTTGAATATTTTTTATCAATTCTGAACGTTTAAAACTTTTATTTAAACTCAGTTCCCAGAATTTTTTTAGCATTTCTCCTAAGAGATAATCTTTTGACAAGAGAATTCTCTTGACAGTTGCGAAGTAGGCCGATCTAGTAAGCAAATAAACACATCTCAACAAAGTCTGCATTGTGCTCTGATGCCGTGTGGTTCTACAGGGTGCGGCAGAAAATAATGCGAAATTGTTCAAACTTAAGTATTGGGTTAATTCGTGTAGCTAGTGACTAATTTCTGTCAAAAGTGTATTTGTTTATGTTTACTTTCAAGTGCTGCATCCAAACATTCTATTTGTTTTATTGCAAATTCGTCAAAATGTTCGCGAAAGAAGTGATCACCAGTTTGTTGCTCGCCCAGAAGAAGCCGAAAGAGATTTCCAAGGTGGTAGGATGCCATTTGGCAACAGTTTATGGCATAAAAAAGTCGCTGCAGGATGGTCCTAAGCAGCGGAAGCCGGGAAGCGGACGTCCGCGCTTTGCACGCACGCCGAACGTGATCAAATCGGTCAGTGTATGAATTGCTCGCAACCCGGTGCGTTCCATAAGAAAACTTACAAAGGAAGCCAATATTTCGGAGAAATCCATGCGGAGAATCATCAAAGAAGACCTGCATGCATCTTCCAGAGCCAGAGTGAAACGCCACTTTATCACGGACCGGGTCAAGGAACTACGAGTGACTCGTTCCAAGAGATTGTTTTCCTTGTTGAAGAAGAAAAAAATGATAATCCTGTTCTCCGACGAAAAGCTTTTCAGCATCGATGCTTTGGCCAACAGCCGCACGGACCGGTTCACTTCACCGCAGAAAATGGAGAACGTTCCGGAAAAAGTGAAATTCAAATTTCAAACCAAACATCCGGCTGGTGTCATGATGTTTGGCTTGGTGGCGTCCAACGGTTTGAAAATGCCGCCTGTTTTCATTGATGCTGGAGTTAAAATCAATACCGAAGTGTATATCGGTATTTTAAAGGACTAAGTGCTTCCCTGGGTGAAGGCCAACTTCTCCGACGACCAAAACGTTATCCTACAGCAGAATGGAGCGCCGTGTCACACGTCCAGTCGAACCCAACAATGGTTGAACGATAACATGAAGTTTTGGCCGAAGGATTTGTGGCCCCCAGCAGTCCAGATCTTAATTCGTTGGATTATTCGATTTGGGCATATGTTGAAGCACGAGCCTGCAAAACATCACACCCTAGTGTGAAAACCCTGAAGTCAACCATAACACGCACATTGCAGTCAATGTCGGAGAACTACGTTCGAAAGGCATGCTCTGGCTTCCGGCGTCGGCTCGAGGACATTATTAATAAAAATGAAAGACACATTGAATAAATTTGTTTAAAATACTTTATAAAGATAACTGCACTCGATAATGTTGGTATTATTGCTTGAATTAGTTGAAAACGGGATTTGAAAGAAATAGAACAAATTTTCGCATTATTTTCTGCCGCACCCTGTATTTTCTATTTTGCTGAAAGAAGTGCTATTACTACCTAACGCTACAACAAATTTTAAACAGTACTTCAGTGCTTAATACTACTTACAATTGTTAGATTTCCTCTTATTGTATTTCGATCTTTGTTAGGCCCGTCTCGGCTTGGACATCGCATTGAAAAATTCCTCTTCGGTCCTTCGGATTCTCATAGTTATCTGCTTGGACGTCGATATGGAGTAATTTCTTCTGCCACTATGGCAGATAAACGTAAACGCAAAGGGCAATCTATTGATTCGCCTTCAAATTATATTAATGTGAGTAATCAATTTGATATGCCCACAGAAGATGAGAGTGATCCATCATATAACCAAAACTTGAATAAACATTCTCGATTGAGAAAGGAAAAAGTTCCCCCTATTGTGGTGACAATTTCGGATTTCCATGCTTTTCGCAAAGAAATCCTGACATTTGTTGAAGGTGTGAAATATTCCATTCAAATTTTCAGACGAGGTGAATGCCGTTTGCTTGCTGAAATCTTGGACGGATTCAAACGTCTTCTTGAGTATTTTACTCGGAAGAACCACCATTTTTTCACGTATGACACCAAAGCTGAACGTCTTTTCTAGGTTGTCTTAAAAGGTTCGCCCAGTGGTGAATCCCTGATAGAGATCAAAAGCGAATTGACGAAATTACTTGGAATTAGCCCAGTCCAAGTAATTAAAATGAAAATGAAATCCCGTCCTGGCGATTCTCGCAAAGGGATTTTAAACGATTTTTATCTAGTTCACTACAAGTCAAGTGAACTTAATAACCTTAAGGCTTTAGAAAAAGTAAGCCTTTTGCTCCATGTCCAAGTATAGTGGGAACATTTCAAGAAGACTGGAGGAAATTTTTCAAGCCTCACCCAGTGCCGTAAGTGCCAGGGATCGGGTCACGTAACAAAGCATTGCCATATGGTTGGTAAATGCATGAAATGAGGTTATTTTTCGCACACTTAGGACAACTGTCCTGTTAAGGAAGATCCTCAAAAATGCAAATGTTCAAATTATGGTGAAAACGATAAATCAAATTTTTGGGAGTGCAAGACTCGCAAAGCAATTTCGCAGTCGCACGCTAAACGCCAGGTAGAAAACAATACACGTTCCCGACCAGCTACTACCCATTCTACAGCTGTTAACAACGATCAGTGAAGAACAAATTCCTACCAAACCGTCGGTAGAAACAGCGGACAGATTTTTCCATCTTTTACTTCAAGCGCTCAACGAGGAGCAAATACTATTTCGACACCTGCAGGCACTAACAGGGTTCAATCTGCAAACCCTACATTCTTACCTAATCGTGTTGTTAACAATGTTCAACATCTAAATGGACCTACCTATGCTGCCATTGACGCGGGTAGGAACCAAAACGAAAATTCAACGGGAATTCTGATGAATTTGATTTAGGTACACTCAAAAAAAATGACACGTTGTTTCCACGTGAAATTTCACGTAACTTTCACGTGAACACGTAACCAAATCATCTTCAGTAAAATCAGGTGAACATTACGTGCCAGTGAATTGTACGTAAAAAATCACGTAACATTTATGTGATTATCACGTAGAATGGGGATTTACGTGGATATCACGTAGCTGTTATGTGAATTCCACGTGTTTATTACTGGTTTTGGCAGTGGACGAGAATTATTATTATTTTTTTTTTTTTATTATTAAAGAGACTTTTAGCCTCCTGGGCTAGTTTGTCTCTTGGACGAGAATTACGTGCGTTTCATGTGGAAACAACGTGTCGATTTTTATTTTTTTTTCATGTGGAAACAACGTTTTTTTTTAGTGTGGCATTTCCTCTGCTAACGCTTGTTCGCGACAAAATCTGGGCACCCCTAAATACGTATATCTCTGGAAATACTTCATCAACGCGTGAAATATTTCACAGACCGATGAACGTATGTCTGTTTATTGTGTAAAATCAAGTTTTGGTGATACTACAAGCTTTTAGATCGAAGATGGCGTCGAAAGAAGGCAAGTGCGAAAAGCAATTGTGTGCGGTCGCAATGCAAATCCGGATTTGTCAGTAAGAAAACTTGCAAAAAAGCTTGTTTTTCCTGCAAGCACTGTTCATAACGTTCTTAAATCTTTCGATACACGTTTGACAACAGCCAGGAAGGCTGGGAGCGGAGCAAAAACGGTTCTCGGGAACCACCGGAAGGACGCGCAGGTGAAGCAAATATTGCAGAAGAGACCAGATACTTCGGTACGTACTGTGGCTGGAAAAATTAAAATGTGTGGCAAGGTGTGAAGTTGTTCAAGGTAAAAACTGTACCGAATCGAAATCAAAAACAGAATGTGACGGCTTAAACCCGGGCTCGCAAGTTGTATCACGAATATTTGACGAAGTTTTCCTGCGTGATAATGGACAATGAAAGCTTTAAGCAGCTTCCCGGAATGTCTTATTGTACTGCCATGCAACGGAATAGCGTAAAGGGGCATTTCAAGACGAAAAAGAAGGCCAAGTTTCCCAAAAAATATTTGGTTTGGCAGGCAATATGCAGCTGTGGTCGAGCAAGCCAAAGCTTCATCACTACCGGAATGGTAAACAAGGAAATATACCGTGAATAATGCCTAAAGAAGCGATTGTTACCATTCCTACACAGCTATCCCTCGCTATTCTGGCCTGATTGTTTTGGAATGGTAAAAAGCAAATGGAGTCCATATTGTACCGAAAGAGGCGAATCCACCTAACTGCCCGGAGTTGCGACTTATCGAGCGGTATTGGGCTCTCGTGAAGAGAGAACTCTCTCAATATAAACATCAAGCTACAACTAAAGGGTGTTTCGATCAAAATTTGGTCGACTTAAACTTGACGCATTTCCTTTCATCGTGCATTAAAAATGTTTGCACATCCCGCATTTTGAAGATGTGTGCGTGTAGCATCATGCCTCTTTTTTTGATTTTGAGATTAGCACTTCAGTTATCAAAATGTCATCTAAGGATGAGAAGCAACGCATCAAAATTTTGCACGTGCATGGCAAAAATCCAAACTACTCTTACGCCAACTTGGCGAAATTGTTGAATGTGGCTAAATCAACTGTCACCAACGTATTGATAGTGTTCGGTGAACGTCTGTCGACAGCCAGGAAAGCTGGATCGGGGGGAAATCGAAAGCCGGAGGTCACAGCGACGACAAAAAGAGTTGCCCGCTGTTTCGAGCGGAAGCCCAACCTCTCCGTCCGAGATGTCGCACAGAAGCTGGGAGTGCCGCCTTCAACCATGGATAGAGCTAAAAAACGAGCTGGACTGTCGACTTACAAGAAAGTGGTGACTCCAAATCGCGACGATAAACAAAACACGTCGGTCAAAGCACGATCGCGAAAGTTGTACACGACAATGCTGACGAAGTTTGATTGCCTGGTACAGGACGATGAAACTAACGTCAAGGCAGACTTTAAACAGCTTCCTGGACAGGAATTTTATACGGCTACCGGACGGGGAAAGGTTGCAAATATTGTCAAGCACATTAAACTGTCAAAGTTTGCGAAGAAATATCTGGTGTGGCAGGCCATCTGTACCTGTGGCTTGAAGAGCAACGTTTACATTGCGACCGGAACCATGAACCAGGAAATTTATCTGAGCGAGTGCCTACAAAATCGTCTACTGCCTTTCCTGAAGCGACACAATTGCTCCGTTCTATTTTGGCCGGATTTGGCATCTTGCCATTACGGAAATAAGGCCATGGAGTGGTATGCTGCCAACAACGTACAAGTGGGGCCCAAGGATAAGAACCCTCCCAACACGCCAGAGCTCCACCCAATCGAACAATATTGGGCCATCGTCAAGCGGAGCCTTGAGAAGACTCAAAAAACTGTTGTGAGCGAGAAACAGTTCAAGGCAAACTGGCGTTCTGCACCGAATAAAGTGGACAAGGAGACTGCACAAAATCTTATGGCAGGTGTTAAACGAAAGACCCGGCAACTCGCATTCGGTAAAAAGGAAGCTTAGCTGAATATTTCTCCTGTATTCTGTTTTAACTGAATTCGAAAAAGAAAAATAATTTGACTCATTAAGAAAAACTTTGATCGACTCACACACATTACTGTTTGACCAAATTTTGATCGGTACACCCTTTATAGAAATTTTTGGAAAATCTTGGACAAAAGCAGCTAAATTGGTTGCAGAGAAGTCTGCACAGACTCTTATGGCTGGAGTAAACTCAAAAGTTCGTAGTTTCCTTATGCAGCCTAATTATGTAGCTGTAATTAGTTTCAAGATGACTAATAATGCACAATTAAATGAATAAAAAATGCATCTTGGATTGAACTAACAGCAAATTTATTTTCTTCCAAATTTAAACTGTCCAGATTCTGCAGCAATTTTTACAGCAATCGTTTATCGACATGGTAACCGATTTGCTTAAAACAAATTCTATGCTTGATGCTATTTAAACTGGTATTACATAATAATATTGTCATGGCATTGAAATTCAGTAGTGGATTATAAGTCATTAAATATTTTGAATTGGAATGCTCGATCCATCGGAGATAACGAGGATGAGCTATTTAATTTTTAAGAGTTCAGAACGTGCATATTGCTGTTATTACTGAGACTTCCCAAGGAGCACACGAAACATCTTGTACATTCAACACTTAGTATTCATGTTTCATTTTAGTAATTCTGCAAAAAGCATATTTTGTTACAGCAGAGTTTATTTCACGTATACGATACAAAATATTTCATTGATATTGCCTAGATGGTTTGCTAAGACATTTTAAACCAAACATTGGAGTTAGTCGAGACCTGTTTGTTTTTGTAAACTTGCAGCTAAGTAAACTTAATCATGACGTTGCATATTTAATATTTTTCAGTGTATGTGATGTTTATTTTGAAGTAATTTTTATCCCCAGTGCAACATAACAAATAAATTACACTATTATTCCAATGAAGCGTTCTGATACTTAAGATATTCAAAATGCGTTTTTTGAGCCACAAGCGCAACGTAATTAGAACGCAACATAAAGTCAAAAAATAATATAACGTTCTGCAATGCAACGTTCAATTGCACATTACCACAACAGTGCTGACGATTGAAATGTATCCAACTGAAATGCACAATACCGACCACATTTGTTTTGATATAAATGAAAAAATAATCAATACATAATCTGATCAGACTAAGTATGGGTGGATTTATAGAGGTTGTTGATATTGTATAGGCCTAACAAAAAAATGGCTTAAAGTGCTGCAACCTCTAAAAGCTAAAATATTTATGGTAGTGGATATAACTTTTAAACAACGATCACTCAAAGGCTAGGCGCATAATATTTTCATTTTCAGTTGTCCTAACTAATTAATATAAATTAAACCTACGTTAAGCTGAAATAAATTGTCTTCCCAAAAAAAATAAGAGGTGGGGAAAATAACCGCGTGGTTTACGTAGTACCGCGTTGGTGTACAGTAATAATGGTATTATCTAACAAATTATAACACATATGGTTGGTTAATATTGAAATGTTTTTATAATTTTGCTTTGACTCGTCCCTTTGTATTTACACAAAGAACCAACAGGTGATGTTTAGGACTAACATAAATCCTCAATGTGTAAAAACTGGTGACCCATTATGAAGCAATACCGGTGCCGGCCGTGCCCGAACGCAGGTCATGTAGGAATGGGAAGGAACGTGTTGATGTGATACTTGCTTTGAAGGAAGCCGAGAAATCCTCTGCACTTCCACGAGAAATCACTGGGATGTTGGATAGTTGGGAAAAGGTTAGCAGCAGGGTTCGTTTTGGTTACGCGATACGCTGAAAGTATGCAAGTAGTACTATCCGCCAGAAGCATGGGGCCGCTCCAACAAGCAACAGAACATCGAACGCCAGTTGCACCGCACCCCAAATAGTCCGGCATGACCTTATCACCATAAACGCGAAAAAAAAAAATGCTTCTGTGTGTGTTTAGTTAATGGTCGCTTTTTCTGCCTGTGAAGGTAATATTTTCACTAGAGTACGGTTTTTCTCAGCGGCGGCATGCCCGTTTTTCTGTGATATCCTGCAAATAGAGATAAGAAAAGTTGGGCCGCCCCTTCGAAACTATTTTCTGCTTTTCATTGGCTGCGACCTTCGAAAACTTCGCCTTGGAGGGCGATACCATGCCTCTGACATAAAGAGTTACGCAGACTTCAGCACCTTCCTCCACCGCGGCAGCAAACAATCGCTGCGAAAAAAAAATCGCAGCAATCCAGAAAAGGTATTTTTCCGTCTATTTCTTTTTCTACCGTAAACTTAATTGAGCTGTGACGTGAGTTAAGCATCCTGATCGTTTGATCTAGGTAGCGTTCTTTCACCGGTGGTGCTAGTACATCATCAACATAACGCCACCAAACTCGAAAAAAGCGAAAACACTTAACGTGACGTTCTATGCAATTTGAAGAACAAGGTTCCACTGGACGATAATTCGGGGATTTACCAAATTGCCTGCCAGGACTGTTCCTCTGTGTACATCGGACAAACCCGCCGCAAAGTAAAGGTTCGCTTAAAAGAACACAAAAACGCTGTTGATAAACGGAAACTGAATGAATCAGTAGCAGCGGTACATGCGACGGGTTTTAAACATCATATTGACTGAAAAAATGCAAAATTAATTTAAACAGTAAGGAAACCGTCTCACCTAAACGCACGGGAATCGATGTTTATCTCCAATTCATCCGAACCGCTCATGAATGAAGACGATCCTCCCATCACGTCATGTCTGTTTAACATGACAAAGCTGAGAATTCAGTAACTATCTCTTCTCTTCTGACAACTGCGCAACAGCGTCCGAAGATTTGTGTAATCAGTCGGACATAGTCCCGTAGATGGGCAGCATCGCGCCCGAAACCGGTCGACCAAAAGGTAGGTTGTAAGGTTGTAAGCACGATAAGTGTTGTGTCTTGTCTCGCGTCGCGTTTTGTTAGTGTAGTTTAGGCCCAGTTGTTACGATTTTTCCGCAGTTAATCGGACCGTCCGCAAACACGCGCCATTTTACTTCTCCGCCTCCTTGAGATCAATCTGTTCAATTTTTGATTATATTAAACACAAACTCTTTTATTGAAAATTTTATGATTAGTCTTGGAAAAGACAGTGGCTATGATATGCGTTAGAAATCAATTTATATATTCGACTAGCTGAACCCGGTGCGTGCGCTGCTACGCTAGCAACTAAATGAAGGAAAATTTAATATAACTGGCACGTTTATGGTTTTGTTTTCAAAATGAGTTTTTTTTTTTTTTGAATAAGCAGGGGTTCAAACTTCTATCAAAATATGCTTCTTAACCGAGAAATACACGTTTTGTGTTTAAGTAACCTGGATAATTCTCATTTTTGGTAGAAATTGGTGTTTCATTTGTATGGGAGCCCCCCCTTCCAGAGGGGGGTTGCTTCTCAAACCACCATACAATCATTGCCTTCAAAACCCCCCACATACCAAATTTGGTTCCATTTGCTTGATTAGGTCTCGGGTTATGATGAAATTTGTGTCTCTTTTGTATGAGAGCGCCCCTTCCTGAAGGAGAAGGGGTCTCAAACAGTCATACGAACCTTTTACAGCCCCAAAAACCCCTTCATATGAATTTTCACGTTTGTCGGTTCAGAACTTGCCGAGTCTATAAGGGTCTGACAGACAGACAGACAGAAATTCATTTTTATGTATATAGAAATCTACCTCCAAAAACCCCCATATGCTAAAAGTGGTTTCATTTACTTGATTAGTTCTCCAGTTATGCAGAAATTTGCTTTTTATTTGTATGGGAGCCCCCCCCCCTACCCCTCATCAAAATGGGGAGGGGTATTGAACTGCCATAGAAACATTTCTTACCTCCAAAAACCTCAACATGCCAAATGCCCAATTTGGTTTCATTTGCTTCATTGGCTCTCAAGTTATGCTAAAAATTATGTTTCATTTTTATGGAAGTCTCCCCTTCCAAAAGGCAGAGGGGTCTCAAACCACATTATAAACATTTATTTCTCTCAAAAACCTCCACATGCCAAATTGGGTTCCATTAACATTTTTTCTCCTTTCAGATAAGGGAGGGACTCGAGTCAACTAAGAAACATTTCTTGCCTTCAAAAACCTCCACCTGCTTAATGTGGTTCCATTTACTTGATTAGTTCTCGATTTATGCAGAAATTTGTGTTGGATTTGTTTGGAAACTCCCCTCCCTCCCCCTTCCAGATGGCGGAGGAGTCTCAAACTTCCATAGAAACATTTCTCTCCTTTAAAAACCTCCACATGCCAAATTTGGTTATGCTTGATTAGTTCTCGAGTTATGCACAAATTTGTGTTTCATTAGTATGAGAGACCCCTCTTTCAGAGGGTGGAGGGGTCTTGAGCTACCTTAGAAACATTTCTTGCCTTCAAAAACCTCTACCTGCCAAATTTAGTTCCATTTACTTGATTAGTTCTCGAGTTATGCAGAAACTTGTGTTTCATTTGTATGGGAGCCCCGCCCTCCCTACCAGAGAGAGAGGAGGGATCTCGAACCACCGTAGAAACATTTATTGCCTTTAAAATCCCCGCAAGCCAAATTTGGTTCCATTTGCTTTATCAGATCTAGAGTTATGAAGAAATTTCAGTTTCATTTGTATGACAGCACCCCTTCTAGGAGAGGGGAGGGGTCTCAAGCCACCATAGAAACATTTTTTGCCACCAGAAAACTCCACATGCCAAATTTGGTTCCATTCGCTTGATTAGTTCTTGAGATATGCAGAAACTACTGTTTCATTTGTATGGGAGCCTCCCTTTCTAGAGAGGGGAGGGGTCTCAAACTACCATAGAAACATTTCTTGCCTCCAAAAACTTCCGCATGCTAAATTTGGATTCTTTTGCTCGATCAGTTTTCGAGTTATGCAGAAATATGTGTTTCATTTGTATGGGAGCCCCCCCCCCCCTTTCAGAAGAGGGAGGGGTCTCTTACTATCTTAAGAACCTTTCCCGGCCCCAAAAACTCCTGCATACAAATTTTCACGCCGATCGGGGTTCAGTAGTCTCCGAGCCTATTAGGGTGAACAGACAGACAGACAGAAATCCATTTCTATATATATAGAAGATAGAAGATTTATTTGGCCAAAATGACACCATCATGTGCTGTATTCCATACAGCATTGTAGTTTATCTTCGTTGCTGTGATTGTCCGATAATACTTTACTAAACTCGGATAAAGATTGTACAGAATCGAATTGCACCACTTTTATATGGCTGTAACTTTTTACCCGTTGGGTATTTTCTATTGAAATTTTGGGTGGAATTAGTTCAATGTGTATTTTTTTACGCTGTGTAAGTTTCACTATCAGATGGGCAATTGTTGCGAAGATGGAGTCTGAAGAACAGCAGCGGTGCAAAGAAATGTTGCGCACGTACCTCGAAAATCCAGATCTTTCACGGAAACAAATCCGTTCCCAAAGATGGTCAAAACGACTCATGATATCATGAGCCTAGAGTATTTTCACTTTATGAAAATACACCATGATTTGGGTTCATGATATCATGATTAATGCTCCCGTAACGAACCCGAGGCGTTATGAATTGTATGCTAAAAGGAAACTATGAATCGAAATCATGATATCATGAGTCACTGCTCCTCAAATCATGATTTAAGTTTTGAAGATGGCTCATGATAGTAGATGCGCAAAGATTATGATTCCGGGGGTTTTTTTTAGGACCGTGAATCCAAATCATGATTTTCTCATTATGAAACATGAAATCGGGTGTGCAAAATTATGATATTGTTGTTCATGAAACTAATTTTTGGATATCCATTAGAGATAAATTCATTTGTTTTTATTTAAATTACATTTTAATTCATTGTTTCAATCATCCACACATTGTAGCAAGTCCCGTGTACTTTTTGGAAGTTCCAATATAGACTCCGGGATTTTAAATCACCTTCCTGTAACTCGCAGAACTCCTCAGCGGTGGCTATGCCATGACTGACGATTATTATGCTGGAGTAATCGGCCAGCCCTGCAGTCCAACATTGTATCAAAATCCACTTCTGGAGCCTCACTGTCAGGAAGTGGATTATAGAGCTTCTGTTTGACGCTAATTCCTGATGCTACTGCAGGTAGCAGAGGTCCATTCAGAGTAATATGGTCGATTTGATCCATACTGATGCAAATCTTAAAATTCAGTTTCGTATTAGTTTAAATTTCCAAAATTGAAAAAATAAAATGAAAAAAAACATGATTAACTTACCTGTCGAAGCAAAACTGATTGACGCAACTGACTGAGGTTAACGGGTACTGTGTTAGAAAAAATCGAAAAAAAAAAACATGCACTAAATTATGAAAAGTCGGCAGCAAACAATTTATTCTTTCAAATTCTTACTTATCCATTTTTCTCACTTACCGGCACTTTAGCGGACAAGGAATAGCGTCGGAACGCACAAAAATTTCCTGTTGACTGCTGGGCAAGAACTTCTAAATACGAATCACCTATCGGACGGTACGAAAGTGAGCAATGAGTTGATAAAAACAATGATTAATAATTAATTTTTGATTGTTTGACAATTAACTTACTTCTTGGAGAGGAGATGAAACTGGACGTAACTGAATGACTCTACTCACTGACGCGTAACGGGTATTGTGTTCTTAAAAATCTAAAAAAGAAAACGGGCTCTAAATTATAAAAATTCGTAGCAAACAACTTTCAGTAGGGTAGCGATCTTTACGGTTAATGCGTAAATGGAAACCGTAAAGATCGATTCCCACGGTTTATTGGGTTTTTCATTTGCATGGGAGCCCTCCTTTCTAGAGGTGGAAGGAGTCTCGAGCTATCAAAAGATCCTTTCCCGAACCTAAGACCCCTGCATACAAATTAGCATAGCAGTATGGACAGTTGTCATGTTTGGTTGAAAATTGTGTTTCATTTGTATGGAGGCCCCCTTTCCAGAGAAAAGAGGGGTCTCGAACCACCATAGAAACATTTCTTGCCTCCAAAAACCCCCACATGCCAAGTTTGGTTCCATTTCCTCGATTAGTTCGCGAGTTATGCAGAAATTTGTGTTTTATTTGTTTTGGAGCTCCCCCCCCCCCTTCCAGAAGGGGGAGGGAATTTGAACTATCATAGGATCCTTTTCCAGTCCCAAAAACCCCTGCATACAAATTTGCATAGCAGGAGGGATAGTTCTCATGTTTGGATGAAATATGTGTTTCATTTGTATGGAAGTCTCCCTGAGGAGGGGTCTCGAACCACCATACATTGCCTTCAAAAACTCTCCATGCCAAATTTGGTTTCATTTGCTTGATTAGTTCTCGAGTTATGAAGAAATTTGTTTTTCATTTGCATGGGAGCCCCTCTTTCTAGAGGCGGGAGGGGTCTCAAGCTAACAAAAGATCCTTTCCCGAACCTAAAACCCCTGCATACAAATTTGCATAGCAGGAGGGATAGTTCTCATGTTTGGTTGAAATTTGTATCTCATTTGTATGGAAGCCCCCCTTTCCAGAAAGAGGAGGGGTCTCGAACCACCATGCAAACATTTCTTGCCTTCAAAAACTCGCCAATGCCAAATTAGGTTTCATTTGCTTGATTAGTTCTCGAGCTATGCAGAAATTTGTTGTTCATTTGCATGGGAGCCCCCCTTTCTAGAGGCGGGAGGGGTCTTGAGCTATCATAGGATCCTTTCCCGGACCCAAAAACCCCTGCATTCAAATTTACATGTTTGGATGAAATTTGTGATTCATTTGTATGGAAGCCCCTTTTTTCAGAGTGAGGAGGGGTCTCGAACCTCCATACAAACATTTCTTGCCTTTAAAATATGGTAATTTGATCCATACTGATGCAAATCTTAAAATTCAGTTTCGTATTAGTTTAAATTTCCCAAATTGAAAAAATAAAATAGAAAAAAAAACATGATTAACTTACCTGTCGAAGCAAAACTGATTGACGCAACTGACTGAGGTTAACGGGTACTGTGTTAGAAAAAATCGAAAAAAACATGCACTAAATTATGAAAAGTCGGCAGCAAACAATTTATTCTTTCAAATTCTTGCTCATCAATTTTTCTCAGTTACCGGTATTTGAGTGGACACGGGATGGCAACGGAACGCACGAAAACTTCCTTCTCACTACCGGGACCTATCAGACGGTACGAATGTAAGCACTGAGTTCATATAAATAATGATTTATTCTCGACAACTTATTCAAAACGACGTATCTGACTGTGTAAGCAAAAAGGGAAGAAAGAATTAAACATGGATTTTCTGATAACCTTAGCTCTTTCACACAAGCTAGGACGATATTGATGCTGATTTCCGAGGGGCTGCTATGAGTTTTTATGAAATTACGTTTGAATCTCTGTTCCCCTCTTTGTCTAAAAATTCACAAACGTCGTTTTAAATAACTTGTCCGTCATTGTTTAACAATTCACTTACCTGTCGGAGCGGAGGTTGAGCGGACACGGGATGGCGACGGAACGCACGAACTTCTAAATAAAACAACCTAAAATCAACTCTTTGAAACCGTTCAAAATTGCACCTCCGGACGCGAACGACGCTGAAACATGTTTGAGCACGTTTTGACAGATACACGTAACGCTGGCAGTGGTCATGATTTCTGGTTCATGAAAATGGTTGCGCTGAATCATGATATTGGTCACTTCGGTCATGATTCATGATGTGTAGTCATGATTTCATGATTCATAGTCATGATTTCATGAAGGAATACAGTTTATGGTTACATGATACGCAAATCGTGAAAACTGGATCAGATTTGTTTCCGTGTTCTCATCGTGCCATCAGCAGGAAGCTGGGAATGGTCCATTCTACGGTGTCTCGAGTTTTAAATCGGAACCACAAACGTTTGACTATCGATCTGAAAGAAAAAAGTGGCAAAAATGGATCTCCGTATAGTGGGTAGTTCAAGCTTTCAAGAGGAATCCCAACAGTTCAGTTCGAGATGTGGCGAAGAAACTGAATCCAACCAAAACTTTCGTGCAAGATGCGAAAAAACGTAAAGGACTACACACGTGCAAAGGCCAAAAGTCGCCTAATCGCGATGAACGGCAGAATACGGTAGGTAAAACACGTGCACGGAAGCTCTACACCGAGCTGTTGACGAAACCACATTGCCTCGTTATGGATGATGAGACGTATGTAGACTTCCGGCAGCTTCCGTGGCTTCAGTTTTTCACTGCTCATCATAATTTCGATGTCCCCGAGGACGTTAGAAAGCAGAAGATGTCAAAGTTTGCCAAAAAATATATGATTTGGCAAGCAATTTGCTCGTGTGGAACGCGGAGCACCCCATTCGTAACAACTGGAACGGTCAATGGACAGGTGTACCTAAAGGAATGCTTCCAAAAGCATCTACTTCCTCTTCTGAGGTCACACGATGGTCCTACGATTTTCTGGCTGGATTCAGCCTCGTGCCATTACTCGAAAGAGGTTTTGGAGTGGTACAAGGCTAAGGAGGTCAATTTCGTTCCGAAGCATCTCAACCCCCCGAACGTACAGGAACTGCGGCCAATTGAAAAGTACTGGGCCATCATGAAGCAGGCACTTCGGAAGCATCCTAAGGAACTGAAATCGGAGGAAGATATGAAGAAAAAATGGATTGCCACGCAAAAATAAAGTTGATCCAAATGTTGAACATGACCTTATGAGTAGTGTAAAGAAGAAGGTTCGTGCATTTGGATATGGAATTGAAATTGAATAAAACAAACAAGGTGAAATATTCATAACATGTTTCATTTTACTCCCTGAAAGTTTGAAGATGATTGGTTGAACGGGCGAATTTTGCCGAATATTTGTGTGTGTCGCAATTTGATTCCGTACACCCTTTACACGGTTAAAAGGTAAATAAAAACACTCGATGGTTTAGCGAATGCAAACAAACACACAGTGCATATAGTTGCCCTGTTTAAAACCTTTATTAGAAGTCATGGTAGTTCCCCGAAAATCTATTTGCACTATTTATGAGAGAAAACTTCTTAGAGGGAAGTAAATTTAAATGTTCGCACCCTTAGCTTTTATTCAGATGCTCATTCTCTTGACATTTGTCGAAGTAGGCCGGACTACTTCATTAATAATCAAATAGCTCACAAACCGGAGTATTGACAAACATTTACAAGCCAAAAGCAGCTCATCTTTCTACCCGTCCTGCCGACGCCGCTGAGCCTGCAATAAGTCTACGTGCGAGTATTGTTGCATTTGCGCATGTTCAGCCCACGGAGCAGACTTTTTACATCTTGTCCCATTGGCACTCTCGAGATGTTTTACCTCTGGTCGGTGGCCTCCCGGGTTACCAGCGATTGAGTGCGACCATTTCCTACCAGCCACCTCCGCCGGTTGGCAACCCTGTTCTCGAACTGGAGCAGCCAAACAGTCTCTTCTTGCGTATGACGGGGGCAATCGTGAACGCGAACATTATTCCTCCTGCACACCGAAAGCAGCGAAAGAAATTCTGGACTTGTTACAAATCAAACTGCTTACACTTGCTGCTACTGGGAGAGGAGGAACGCAGAGAAAAACCAAAACAGAACCAGTGCAAATAAACATATAAATAAGTAAAATATTTCACCGTTTTTCACTTCTCGGTGCTTCCTGCAAATGATCGCCTAGCAGCTCGCTCGGCGTGATACCATTTAGAGATCGATCGCTGGATGCTGGCCCATCATCCAGACGAACTGGGGACATGCGGGAGCGACTATTGGTAAAAACAGCCACTACAAGACACATTGCTTCCCAGTTAGTGCTCATCGTCGTCGTCGGCCGAGGATCGTTGCTGCGAAAGGACCAGGAACAGGGGGGAGGTGAGTGGTTGGCTTTTTGCGCCACCACCAGACAGGGGAAACATTATGGCCATTTCGACTGATGCTCCAGCAAAGTGACAGGGAACATGCCCTGAATTGCTGATGATCGACGGGAATGGGCCCGGTTGTCGGTGGAGAGTGAGCGAATAAAAACAAGCAACTGATGAAAGTCCACGATATCGAGGGTTTGATGTGCGTAATGAGAAATGATGCGTTTTATGGGAAATGAAATCTCGATTATTTATTGGAATGTCAGAATTCGGGTTCTGACGTTTTTCTTGCCCGCGTCCGAACAAGGATGTGGACTCCCGTGCATGTTCGTTTTAGTTAGATTTTCTTCCTGCAGCGTTGATTGCATCTTCGCTAGGTGTGGACAAATCTATTTTGTATTGAGAAATTCTGAGCATCCAATAACATTTATTAAGATTTGACTCAACCGAGTCATATCCGAATACGATCTATCTTTAACAAAAAAAAAAAAACGATCAAAGTTTGATGACACGAACCCGGATTGCGAAAATCAAATCAAATGAAATGCTCCAGATCACACAAAAAGCGAACCACGGAGAATAAATGACGTTCATTCCTCCGCACGACCATTACGCATTCTTTCGATTGAACAATAAAATGAAACGAAATCGAATGAAACATTACAGCATTCTGGAGAGGCGGATGCCCGCTGGTGGCTCGTTTAGAATAATTGGATTTTTTTTTGTGTAACTGATGCGCTGATGTCACAAGAGTTATTTGTTAAGAAGTAGATTTTTAAGGAATATGGAACGCAGAAAGAGGGTTTCTTAAAACATTCCAGTGGCCAACCATTTCGTTTGGCACGTGACCAATGTCATGAACGGGTTCGCAAGTATTTGTGTATAAACGTTTTAGTTATGATCAGTGTGTCAAATATTCACATTTTGCACCTAAAAACATAAGATAACTATGACGAGTAAAACATCCGTTATTCTCTCACTCTGCAACAATGATATGTTGTAACTTGAATGTACCTATTACAACAAAACACCAAGGAAAACAACAAAATGTTGTATCGATGATGAGAAGGAGACAAGTTGCTGTGAGGAAATGTTGTGATTCGCACACAGGTTGCAACGGCCTTGTTTTCATGTAATAGCGATAAAAAACGTTTTGTCATTATTGCAACACACTACCGATAGCAATATTGCTTTATCAGCAACATGAACAAAAGGGACAATCAGTTGTTGCTGTCTAACAAATAACTGATCTACAGGGGATGATCAAAAAGGAGAAGACTAGCAAAATTTTGTCCAGATTCAAAGTGATACAGTTCGGTGAATAATTAACCGATTTTGATGAAACTAGAAGCGTTCGGGTAATTCATTCTAGTTTTAGAATGTTTATTCAAAATTTGATTTGACTTCAGGGCACCGGAGATAGCATGGATACTTTGAGGTTATGTCAAATGTGCTAATTTTCTGCAGCTCGTTTTTTTTTATGTTACTTGAAAATCGGAAATATTATATTTTTATCAAAAACTAGAATTCATAACAAGTCTGTCAGTGGTTAAAGATCGTGAATCGGCCCATAAACAACCGAGATATGGCCATTTCCGTAAAATGTAGTTTTTTACCCAATTGCCTGACACTTCTTATGTTGAAAAACTCCTTTTTAATTTATCTGTAACCCTGCGTACCCTTAACCAAATTAGATGCAACTTTTTTCATAAGATTACAAATTTATCCTAGTTTTTGGAAGAGTAGCGGACATTTCGTTATTTTCCGTAGTTCCGGATTCATTATCGGGAATCGTGAAGGAAGTACCCTACCAGTGTAATGGCCAGAGTTAGAACTGTATCAAACCTGGCTTGCGACATATCAAACTTCATGATTTTACAAACCAATACCACTGGTAGTCAACCTGAGAGTATTCTTTCACATTGGCCACACCTGGTGACGTTCCGGATTCCGGGTTCCCCCAGGGAAGTGGCCAGATTTCGAATGATGTCAAACCCTGGCTTGCGACACATCAAACTTCATGATTTTACAAAACAATACCGCTGGTGGTCAACCTGAGAGTATTCGGTCACATTGGCCACACCTGGTGACGTTGCGGATTCCGGGTTCCCCCGGGGAATTGGCGAGATATAGAACGATTCCAAACTATGGATTGCGACACATCAAACTTCATGATTTTACAAATCAAGATTACTGGTGCTAGACCTGAGAGTTTTCGGTCACATTGGTCAGACCTGGTGACGCTCCGGGATCCGGGTTCCCCAGGGAAGAGGCTGGATTTAGAACGATGTCCAACCTGGCTAGCAACACATCAAACTTCATGATTTTACAAACCAATACCACTGGTGGCGAATCTGAGGTTTCTATTGTGGGCATCAGGATTCAATTATAAGTAAGTAATTATTAAATTTGTTGTGGATAGACTTCCACCTGAAGAAAAATGCCTGTATAAAATCAGATACTGAACAAAAACGAACACTATCTTCGGAAAACTTGTTAAAAATTGACTACTCTATCAGGGAAAAATAAATTATATATGCCTTAAGCCTGATTTTGAACCTAGACCATCCTGAACATGAAGAAGTTCGGAACTTAGGATCTACAGTTGTTACTATAGCTTTTCCGATTATGTATGGTTACGATAATGTTTGCATTAAAAAAATGGACTTTTTTCGGATGGTGATAAGTGACAGATAATTGCTTTTGATAAATTTCCCATGAAAGGTAATTATTTAAGCTTACTGGCAAAAAAAATCTACACCCTTGCGAGCGGCCTTCCGGCAGTTAACCGGAACATTCTCCATGGCGGACGAAAACATGCGTGTAGGCATGTTTTTGAGTTCTTTCTTCGTTTTATTTATCAATTCCTCAATTTCAGTAGATCTTACGCTTCAGGTTGGCCCAGAAATTCTCAATGGGATGCAGCTGGGGGACGTTGGGCGGGTTCGCCGACTTGGGTTCAGCCACATCGATATTCAGCCGCTCCATCTCCTCCAACGGTCGCTTCGAGTAGTGGGCCGACGCCAGATCCGGCCAGAACACCGCGTCCTCACCCTTATGGTATATCTTGATGAACGACAAATTTGTACTATAAATTTCCTCGTTCACGGCCAGTCCACAGCGAAAGAAGAGTGGCTTTGACATCCCCTTCTCGCTGATTGTCAGCCACAGGAGCACCTTCTTGGGGAACTTGGTGTGTGAAATGAACTTCACCTCGGAGCTTACTTACTTCGTGGGGGAAGTAAAATACGAAGTGCCCTGCCAGTCGTTGCCATCCAGGGTGAGATAGGTCTCGTCGCCCATCACCACCGCCACCTTCGCCCCCCTTCTGAGCGGGTTGCTGGTTTTTTTTCCCTCCCCGGTTGGCGCTGTGATTGACTGTCATTTTTGTTTGTTGTTTCTTGGGTATTTGTTGGATGCTGCTGGGTGTTTTGTGGTTGGGGGGGAGGGTAAACTCAGGAAAATTGTGCGTTTTTTGCAGCGTTTTCGACTATATCATGATACGATACTAAGGTGATACTAAGGTTTTTTTTTGCACGGTTTTTTTTTACACGGTTTGTTTACGGCGATAACTCCAGAACGGAACTACTTATCGACCTAATTCAAATCACATTTTACGTTTTGGGCAAAAAGTAATCATATGGCAGTTTTTCAAAAAATTCACAATTTTTGGTGTAGATACTCAAAATTTTAAAAATTGTATTTTGACCATTGCATGAAAAGGTAACACATGCAAACAAAATCGGAGTAATTTAAAATGTTTATACATGTGAATTTTTCAACTCAATTTAGTCTTTTTTTACACGGTTTCATAGTAAAAGTGGAACGTATCCCCCGTGCAAAAAAAAACCTTAGAGTATACCCTTTTTTTTTTTTCTTCTCGAAACACACAAAATTAAAAAAAAAGGGGGGAGAAAAACAACAACCCCAAAATTTTTCGCCCACAAAAAAGAAAAAAAAAAATCAAATGTTTCCCCCCCCGCCTAAAAAAATTACGATTTTTTATTTACATTTGCGTCATTCTGCGTAAGGGCTGCAAAATGATGAGTCGACAACTGGTTGGGAGCGTGTGTCCCCGCAACATAGCTCTGATTCTCGCAAGTTCCTACTTCATGCTTCCACGGGTCAAAAGATGACAAAGACCGCCAGCTAAGGGTTGCGTACTGAGCTGGTAGTGCAGCCTGGGCACTGTTGTCCTTCTGACTTCAGCTAGATTGAGGAGGTGCGTGCTGAGCGTCTGTCCACCAAGGAGGTGCGGCTCAAACAGCGTCTGTCCTGGCATCCAGCGGTTGAGTAAGAAACGCTGTATCGCGTCAACTATACATTAGGTGGCAGCCGCACCAAGGCGATGTAGGCAGCGTGAACCCGGTAAAGAAGCATGCTGAAATCTTACCCTACCACGAAAAATGGCAGTATTTTTTATACGGTATAAAATTTCGGATCATCCATGTAATTTCCAAGTTGCATAATAATTTTAAATTATTGTTTTCTTTCGTGGCAATAATAATGCAAGTTCGTCTACAATTGAAGCCGAACCACAATCAGCAAACATGCAGACAGTACAAATATAATTGTTGTTATCATTTTATATTATAATATCCCTTCAAAATATGTTTAATGCTGTTTTCAGCTTAGCATTTATGCATCGACTTAAGTTTTAGCCCACCTTACCCACGTTATGTATTTGAAAAGATAGGCTGATGTTTTACTTTTTTTTTGTAGAAAGGATCATGTGACAAATTCAACTTGATTTTTTTTAGCATGAGCATGAGCATGATTGATCGTCCGAGGTTGCTACTTCGTTGTTGCCAAATCATCTGTTATTACACAGAGCACCAACAGATGATGCTTGGGATCAGCATACATCTTCAATGTGAAAAAACTGGTGATCCCAAACCAAGGCAATTCCGGCGCCGGCCACGCCCGAATGCAGGTCAAGTAGAGAATGGGTAGGAATATGTTGACGTGATACTCGCTTTATTGGAAGCCGCAAAGTCCACTGCACTTCCACGAGAAATCACTGGGATTTTGGATAACAGGATTGGATGGCAGTTAGTTTTGGTTAACGATAAGCTGTCAAGTGTTATTAGTACCGATTTCCGAATTGAACCGATTTAAACCAATAGTAAGGATGCGATTAGGGCAACTCACAAAGTGTGATTGTGGTTTTTCATTGGGTATCTAGGATATGTTTTATAATGCTGAAAAGCTAATTTGGACCGATTTAAGCCAACAGTAAGGATGGTATTGGGGCCACTCACAGAGTGTGATAGTGGTATTTCATTGGGAAAACAAGGTAATTCATCTCAACGCTTGAGAACCAACTTGGCCCGATCTTCTCCAACAATACGGATGCCGCTGAAGTCCCTTACAAAATGGGAGAGTGGTTTATTTGCTCCATGATAGGGTGGCCCGACGAGCATGGCGAACGAATAGTTTGGATCACAATTAATTATGTACCTTACCCGGCGAACCACGACTTCTCATCCTCACTCGATCACTCGCGCAACGAACAATAGGCAACCGAAACAATAGACAAAACGCTACGCCCGATAACAAAATATTGCGGAACAAAGTATCGACACAACCGATTCAACCGATTTAACCGATGGTCGACGCAAACTTATTAAAAATAAATTTTATTAATATAGATACAATGGGTAACAATTACCTGTCTTGCTCCACATCCTTGAGAGCACTTACAAACTTACGAGTCGCCTGTACCCAACTCCGTAGGTGTCCGTCCAGTTTCCAGTACATTCACTCATCTTTATGCCTAACTGAAGTATTATTACTTTAAAAGTTTTGAGAAAAAGAGAGATATTAAATATTGTCTTTAAAATTTGGTAGAAATAAATTATTTGTTGCCTGAAAAGAAACAAAATTAAGAACAAAGATGTAAGTAGAATCCTTGTAGTCCCCCGGATGTTTGAAGAGCATAGCCATTTCTATGAAAAGATACTAAGAGTTATTGTTGTGGGCTGTCGATGGTTGATTATAACTATGTGTTGAACACTATTGGCTGAAATGAGCATTGAATGAGAATAGTGAGAACATGTCATTGAATAAATGATTATAATACTCAGTTGTTTATTAAGCTGAAGCCCATTCGAGCTATATCTGATGAACTCAGTCGGCTGTTCTACTTAATAGTCCCTTAAAAGGTTACTGGTCTATACTGTTACTGTCACCCTCTATTGTTAGTGAGTACATATAATGTTTGCTGGTCAATTATTGGTTTCATCTATAAACAAATCATCTGAAAGCTTTATCTATTTATCTCTTCCGCTCCACTACTCTCAATGTATGCTTCCCTAAGCAGTCCCTCCGCATTCTGTAATAACCTAGCTATAAATTCACAATCCACGGATTCCAAATCACGAAAGAAATTCCCACCGCCTAACATGCAAGTGGGTTAGAACAATTGTAAAAGAAATCGATGAATCAACTCTCTCAGATTTATTGCTAATATGTTATTATGATAAATTTACAAGCTCACAACTGCATGCTAGTTTGTGGTTTGAAAAGTGTCCAGATTCATGAACAAAAAGTGCGGGCACTGATGCAGCACGGCATCTGGACTTTGGATTTGGAAATTTGTGTCGCTTAACAAATCTTCAAACAAATGTGCAAAAGCACGTTGGCCAATATTTAGTGTCAACCAGTAGGTACGTGTGCTCTACTCCAAGTTCCTCTTCTTTCAAACTCATCTTTAGTTCAATTTACCCAGTGAGTACGACACATCAAAATAGAAAATATTGTGATGGAGCACGGACGTTAGATTACTAGATGTATGAAAAATACTCTATAACCCATTAAGGATTATATCGGAAGAATCCAAATTTGGCCAACACCCACCTGATTTTTTTTCCTTCATCCAAAAAATTTAATAATTCAAATACTAAAAGTGTTTATGATCCTTCATTTTCTATTTCACAGATGTAAAGAATTATTTAAGGGCCCAGTAGGAAACAAGAGTTATCGGAGAATTCGAATTTCCTTTTTCTTTTTCTTTTTCTCTCTCTGTGTTTTTTTTGTGAATTTTTTAGGTTTCTAGTTTTGGGCAGTAATCATAATCATATGAAATTTATTTCATTATTTGCTATTCAGCTTATTGTTTGCTTACATTTTCTTTACTATTGTGCTAGTGATCAACTTTCTTTCATTATAAGACTTATGAAATTTTCGCCATTTCAGTGTTTCAATCATCTCACATCGCAGCAGAAGAGGCAAAAAGCTGTATTTTATTTTTACATGTATATTATTTAGTATCTCATCACAACATGGTATTATTTTCATCATATCTTCATTGTATATTATTATAATCATATTAAAATTATTTATTAAAATAATCAATAATAATAATTAAATTTCATCTGCTCCAAGGTAGCAAGAAAGTTGATTCCAAATAGTTGTTACTATTTTTTTATTGATTCATGTATAATTAAATGTTTTATGTTTTATCAAATTGCAATATGACCTTCACATTCCAGAGTTACATTCATCTACCACTGATTGAGCTGTAAAGATGCATATTATTATTATATGCCTAGTATTACTATTTTAATTATTTCATCATATTATTTTATTTATAAACATATTTAAATTACAGGATGACGAATTCCAACTTTGACATATTTTAATTAAATATTATAGTATATTTCATTGCTCTATTACATACTACATGTATTGCATATTATGACATATTATTAACATTATCTATATAAATAAAAATGAGTTAGGGTTTCCTTTGTCACGATTTAACTCACAGACTGCTGAGCTGATCTGCGTGAAAATTGGTATGCAGGGTTTTTTGGGGCCGGGTAAGGTTCTTAAGACAGTAAGAGACCCCTCCCTCCTCTAAAAAGGGGGGCTCCTATACAAATGAAACACATATTTCTGCATAACTCGAGAACTGATCATGCAAAAGATCCCAAATTTAGCATGTAGAAGTTTTTGAAAGCAAAAAATGTTTCTATGGTAGTTTGAGACCCTTCCCTTTTCTAGAAAGGGAGGCTCCCATATAAATGAATCAAAAGTTTCTGCATATCTCAAGAACTAATCAAGCAAATGGAACCAAATTTGGCATGTGGGGTTTTCTGGTGGCGAAAAATGTTTTTATGGTAGTTTGAGACCCCTCCCCTCTTCTAGAAGGGGTGCTGTCATACAAATGAAACTGAAATTTCTTCTTAACTCTAGATCTAATAAAGCAAATGGAACCAAATTTGGCTTGTGGGGATTTTAAAGGCAATAAATGTTTCTACAGTAGTTTGAGACCCATCCTCTCTCTTTGGAGGGGGGGGGCTCCCATACAAATGAAACACAAGTTTCTGCAGAACTCTAGAACTAATCAAGTAAATGGAACCAAATTTGGCATGTAGAGGGTTTTGAAGGCAAGAAATGTTTCTAAAGTAACTCGAGACCCCTCCGCCCTCTGTTAGAGGGGGGCTCTCATACTAATGAAACACAAATTTGTGCATAACTCGAGAATTAATCAAGCATATGGACCGAATTTGGCAAGTGGAGGTTTTTGGAGGAGAGAAATGTTTCTATGGAAGTTTGAGACTCCTTCGCCATCTGAAAGGGGGAGAGAGGGGGGTTTCCATTCCAATGCAACACAAATTTCTGCATAACTCGAGAACTTATCAAGTTAATGGAACCAAATTTGGCATGTGGAGGTTTTCGAAGGCAAGAAATATTTCTATTGTGATTTGAGCCTCCTCCGCTCACTGAAAGAGGGGTCTCTCATACAAAGGAAATACAAATTTCTGCATAACTCGAGAACAAATCAAGCAAATGGAACCAAATTTGGCATGTGGGGGGTTTTGAAGGCAATGATTGTATGGTGGTTTGAGAAACCACCCCCCTCTGGAAGGGAGGGCTCCCATACAAATGAAACACAAATTTCTACCAAAAATGAGAATTATCCAGGTTACTTAAACACGTGTATTTCTTTGGTAAGAAACTTGTTTTGATAGAAGTTTGAACCCCTGCTTATTCAAGAAAAAAAAACTCATTTTGAAAAGAAACCATAAACATGCCAGTTATATTAAATTTTCCTTCATTTAGTTGCAAGCGTAGCAGCGCACGCACCGGGTTCAGCTAGTATATAATAAATACTGTGTTGGGAGGAAGCATCAGGGTATTATTCAAGCTGAAACTGGACGATGGTTTGATTGACTGCCTGAGTCTAGGAGGGAATGAACAGTATCATTTTCTTTGTCCTACCGATTCGATTGTGATGCTGTGAATGCTACTCCAACAGTCTCAGTGAGGGTGACGCGCCCTTCTTAACAAGCCATCTTGTAGAAAGCTTAATAAGTATTGCGAATTGGTTTATTTGATTTGTTGGATCGTATCGTGAGTTTTGCGTGAGTGACTCTGCTTACGGGTCCACCCCTCCGTTTTTGGCCCTTCATACAGCGATATTGTGAATTCAAATCGGTGGTTCAATTTGATCTTGCTATTAAGTGAAGCTGCATCAAAGCCAAAGGCATGAAGAGATGGGGCTACCATACATACATACGTACATACATTTGCGTCATTCTGCGTAACTGATCCCATACAATCCTAACAGAATATGTTTTCGTTGCATTATGGAGATGGATCACTCAAATTGGTTATTGGTTACAAACTTCAAGAACCACTATTCTGATTCATCTTGAAATTGAAAAGTTCTGTTTGAATATGTCAGACAAAACTGATGATTTTCGATAGGCGCTTGGTGCGATTTGGCAGAACCCCGACCAATTGTAACTGTAGCTTTTTCAACTGGCAGGCTAACTAAGAATGACCTAGATTATGCTATAATATTTTTTTGACCCTCCAGAAGATTCAATGAACATGGTAAAATACATATCACCACGTTGCATAGTTGAAAAATCTTCAGATACAATTGTAGATTTTACCAGTAAACACAAGATCGCATATAATAACGAATATAAGTATAACGTGGAGGCGAAATGCGTACATTTAACATGGAGCTAAATGAACGAATAAACGTATATCGCCTCCACGTTGTACTCATATGCGCTAACATATGTGATTCTGTGTTTACTGGGTAGGCTTTGAGCTCAAGAATACAGGGTGCGGCAGAAAATAATGCGAAAATGTTCAAACTTGAGTATTGGGTTAGTTCGTGTAGCTAGTGACTAATTTCTGTCGAAAGTGTATTTGTTTATGTTTATTTTCAAGTGCTGCATCCAAACATTCTATTTGTTTTATTGCAAATTCGTCAAAATGTTCGCGAAAGAAGTGATCACCAGTTTGTTGCTCGCCCAGAAGAAGCCGAAAGAGATTGCCAAGGTGGTAGGGTGCCATTTGGCAACAGTTTACTGCATAAAAAAGTCCCTGCAGGATGGTCTTAAGCAGCGGAAGCCGGGAAGCGGACGTCCGCGCTTTTCACGCACGCCGAACGTCATCAAATCGGTCCATGCAAAAAATGCTCGCAATCCGGTGCGTTCCATAAGAAAACTTGCAAAGGATAAGGTTTGAAAATGCCGCCTGTTTTCATTGATGCTGGAGTTAAAATCAATACCGAAGTGTATATTGGTATTTTAAAGGACCAAGTGCTTCCCTGGGTGAAGGCCAACTTCTCCGAGGACCAAAATGTTGTCCTACAGCAGGATAGAGCGCCGTGTCCTATCGTCCAATCGAACCCAACAATGGTTGAACGATAACATGAAGTTTTGGCCGGAAGGATTTGTGGCCCCCTAGCAGTCCAGATCTTAATCCGTTGGATTATTCGATTTGGGCATATGTTGAAGCACGAGCCTGCAAAACATCACACCCTAGTGTGAAAATCCTGAAGTCAACCATAACACGCACATGGCAGTAAATGTCGGAGGACTACGTCCGAAAGGCATGCTCTGGCTTCCGGCGTCGGCTCGAGGATGTTATTAATAAAAATGGAGGACACATTGAAATTATTTGTTTAAAAGGACTTTATAAAGACATTATTTTCTGCCGCACCCTGTAGTTTTTATGCCCTAGAACATCTCAGATTATCTCATAGTGTCGGTTGACCTCCCAGAATATTCTATTAACATGGTTGATTAGATGTCGTTACTTTGTGTAGCCGATGAAATACAATTACAATTTCAATACTGTTTTGACATTCTCACAAACACCACTTCTTCACCTTAAGTGCCTTTTTAATGGGGCGAGAGGCGGAGAACCGATTTGATCTTCTGGAATCTCCTTACCAACCTCAACATATTGTAACTCTCCGGGTGAGAGTTCTTGATTTGTCGCAAACAGTTGGTCAACACAAATGTTTTCGGACTGAATTTGAAATTGTGACCCAGGCTACAACTCAGACCCCGTCCATGGAACACAATACGTTTCACACTTTTTCGGACACATATTTTTTTCCTCTTTAACGCGGGGTGTAATGTTGTGAGTAATTAACGATTTTCTAAAAAAAATTACGATTTAGAAGGAGATGTCCGCTCATCATCTTGAGGCACCAAGAGTGGACAGTAATGTTTGCTAGAATGAAATATATGAAGAGTAAGTGTTGAAAGTTCCGTCAGTGTACGGTAGGTTGAAAATTGAATAGAAGTATTGAAAATTAAGCAAAAGGGCATGGGTAGAGTAGTACTCGAACCAAAATATTACGCCCATTTCAAATGTGTTTTACTCAATTTGAAAAAAAAAAAACTACCTCCAGTTTTCAGATATGATAAGCAATAATAAAAATTCTTTCAAAAGCTGTTAAGAATTACTTTTTGTTTGCCTCAACTAGAGAAATCAACATTTGAAAAAAGCCTATAATGTTTTCAAAAACCATAATAACTTTTGTTTGACATA
This sequence comes from Aedes koreicus, assembly GCA_024533555.2. Taxonomy (NCBI): domain Eukaryota; kingdom Metazoa; phylum Arthropoda; class Insecta; order Diptera; family Culicidae; genus Aedes; species Aedes koreicus. The sequence continues at coordinate 274,963 of JAHHFK020002974.1, read as the reverse complement.
CGATAAAGACGATTTCAGCATACCAAAAAACTTTTATTGTTATAGAATCAATGGAAAGACAACTTTGCTGATAAATTTGAAACAAAAAAGTAACAGCAAAATAACTGATTGTTATTGGCACACCCTAAGCTACGTAGGAAAAAATGCTCTTTTTCGGTCATTTCAAAAGGTACAACAAAATTTATGCAATAAAAGTTGCTTAAAACTATTAATTCTACAACTTTTTTCAAAAAATGTATGCCCTTATTTCTGAAAATAAAAAAGTTAGATTTTCGATTTCTCTGAAAATAAGGACCACCCTAGTTCAATCACACCAAAAGAGGCGCCTTGTTATAAGAAAGAACTTCTTAGAAGGCAATTTTGCTCCAAAACATCAAACTTAGGCTGAAAATGTATCTTTCCAGCTAAATTCGCATTCTGGACCACTGTGTTATGGTACGCATTGTCCAGTCATCTAGCAACCATTTTCCCTTGGCACGCATAACATTAGTCACCGAAGTTCTAAGCTTTTTCGCCACATCTCGTAGTGATGTTGTAGGATGTCACTTGAAATAATCCCTTACCTTTCAGTCGATTGTAGCGTCAATGTCTAGGAGAATCTACGAATGAGCACTGTTCTTGATACTTCCCAAATGCGGTTTGAACTGCCCCGGAGCTCACGTCTTCTTCCTTAGCCAGCATTTTGCTCGAACGACCACTTCCGGTGCTGTTTGTTTGAACTTCATGTTATCGTTCAACACATTTGTGCACAATCCGTTTTCATTGCTCGGGAAAAACACCACGTATTTTCAAATTTCCGTTCGAAATATCGAAAAAATACATCAGTTTCATTTTGAGGTCAACAACAGGACGCAGTCAAAATTTGGTTGACTACTGCACGCATCTTGTATTGACGATTAACCGTTAGTCAGATCAATCTTTATGAAATCTAACTATTAGAAATGTAATTTGTTTTGGTCGGTTTGTTAACTCAAATGGATTAGTTGCTAAATACCTCTAAATGTGTTTGGGCATTTCCGTGATGGTTATGATAGACAAAAGCTTGGGTTTTTAAGAGCCTTCGATTGCAACTTGCGAAAAAATCTGTGTGTGTGTGTGTCTGTGTCTTTACAATCAATCTCCCACTGACCGGCAATGCTTTTATGGAAGAAACTTGTCTGCATTTCTTCAGTAATTAATATGTGATCACTATGTGCAAACATTTTTAGCCCTGGAGATTGAAGGTGACAGCTCTATTGAAAATCCAACGACCCATTTCAAGAATGCCTGTTCATACACGTACATTCTGAGGTCATCTTTATATACAATAAGCCCCGCATGAAAATCTTCACACATCAAATGGATGTGTGAAGAGTTTTCATACTTCCAGAATCAAAAATGGAAATTCTTGATCCTGGCGTGTATATAGTTAAGGTATATTTTTGATAATATAAAACGACCTCGCCAATGTTCCTTATCTGATGCTGGTAAGTTCGTCCGGATGCGGGAGCGGGTCACTAAATACACAAAAAATGGGAAAAACAATCCATCGCAAGAAACACGACCATCACACATTATGAGATGGATTTCATTCACAACGTCCTACGCAAAGCACTCGGAAAAACTATAATTTCACCATTTATTTTAGTTGAATGAAGAAATATTGTTTAATTTTATTTCCGCGAAAACGACGCAGCAAAAGCAAAACACGTCATATTCAAAGCACGGCTTGCTGCGATCGATTGCAACTTGAGAAAAAATCGTTGCCAAAAGCTGAAATATTTGTTGATTTGCCATAAGGTTGAAAATCAAAACTCAACCGAAGATATTGCTTGGTTGATATCGATAATTTCATATCAAGCAGCAATGCAACAAAATCGAGCAAAAGAAAAACTTATACCGATGACAATAATACACAGCAGTCCATTGCCTCCCACAGGGAATACTCTCCCAGCGGAGACTGATGCCAATAAAAAAAAGAAACATAAATCTCAAGTATGCCCTCATGTTTGCGCACTTCATTTCGCATCATGCTGTGATGAATACGAAATGTTTGCCTTTTTCCCGGCAAGACCACCCATCACGTCAAAATGTCACTTGCTGTGAATTTTTGGGTGGCAAGGTAATTGAGATATTGTTTGGAATGTGATGGACACGGTCAAAGAATCCTTGCCGAGTGAAAGGCTCAACCGACAGCAATTCCCAGAACGCTTCCTTCAAACCAGATTCAAACGAACCCGGATATTTTTCAACCAACCCGAGCATTCCACCCCGTCATAAATGTGGAAATGCAATTTATGAACGGGTTCAAACAAGGCCAGGCAAACGATGTGAAAAAACGCACATTTCTCCGTCGATCGGACATTGATTTTGAATTCCGACAAGTAGTTGCCCGGAATGGTATGATATATGCGGTTCGGTTGGTTCATGATGCCAACCTGTCTCGGGAGTGCGCGATTCCTGGTACTCATAATTAATAGATTAATTTTACACGGGAGGCCTCGCCAGCTGGTTGGTGCCAAGTCAGACTTCTATTTATGATTTCTCGTGTTTATCGATCGATCGATCCCGGCACGTTATCTGCTCTCCAAGCGCATCTTCGAAAAATGATAGGACCCCGTCGTGGTGTGCTCTATGACAAACGACATTTTATCGACGACGAGAATCGAATCTCGTGGCTGTGCTATCACGGTCGCAATGTGGCCTCCAGGAGCCCTGATAATCCAATATGGTCATATCAGGTGCCGGTTGACTCCCCAAAATAGGGAAGTGGACAAGTGCGAGCCCAGTGGTAGTCAATCTGGCTGCTGTTTGTGGCAACGATAGACAAAATGTCTCTCTTGTCGATCGTTTTCTCGTTGTTGTTTTTTTTCCTGGCATCTCTAAAGGCAACTGCGTCGTCAAGGGATCTGGTCGTTTTGTGACGAACGTCAATTGAATTAACGTTGACGACGACAATGATGCTTGAACAGGGCACTGGCGTATGCAGGTGGTTGCGTGGATGGTCCTTTGATCTCAATGCCATGGTTGTTTGGTTGACAAAGATCTAGGAAATACGCAAACGATTGGAAAACAATAATACGAGTTCGGTTTTGAGCAAATTCTACAATATTATTCTACAGTGCAACGTGACATTTCCGATATTCATTTATTCCTACGCCGAGGATCGGATTTTTGCGCTAATGTTATGCTTTCTTAGCTGAACCCTTGCGCTGAACTGGCCGGCTTGACGTGCCGCAAGGGCTCAGTAGGGATCATGACCCGAAGCTAAGAGTCAGTTCCATTGTGGTTATATCACATTTATTAGCAGAGCAGCACATCGAAATTTTAGGTTCATTATTCTTTATATGCTATACAATTTCAGATCATCCATGGATATCCCAAGTTTTGTAAAATAATTTCAAATCAATTTTTTTTTTCTGGTGGCCATGATACATTATCTAAGCTTTCAGGTTCATGGTGGATGTGCGGGTCCGTATACAATTGCAGCAGGACCACAATCTGCAGACACGTAAACACAAATGAAATTATTATCGTTTTATATTATAATATCCATTCACTACATTTTGTATGCTTTTTTATAAGTCATTTTCAGCTTCACATTTATGCATCCTTGTCAGTTATAGCTCATCTAACCTACGTTATGTATTTGAAAAGATAGGAAGGTTTTGATTGTTTTTTTTTTAGAAAGGATCATATTCGAAAAATTCTACTTAAAAAAGCACTTTCCTTCTTCATCAGAAATATATATTAATCCAAAACCTAACAGTTTACAATCATTCATTTCCTATTTCACAGACATGAGGAATAGAATAGAATAAAATAGATAGAGCTATAGAAAAATTCAATTTCCTAATTTTTTATTTTAGTTTAATTAAGATTCAGTTTTTAGATTCATACTCATCTGAAATTTATTTCGCCTTATTATTAGCTGTCTTCAGTTTTTCTAATATTATTATGACATTAATACACATCTAATTTTTATTTTCAGTAACATACCAGTAGATGTCATATATATCTTGTACCTACGCTTATTATGTTCTCTGACTATTATTGTGAAAACAAATTCTAATCTTAGTAGATCTTATTTCAATAGAAACTGCAACAGTCTTTCGATGAGTGGATGGTCAGATTAGTTACGGATATATGTATTCTACTATAGTTTACTGGCTTGCTGGTATTATTAATTTATATTTGAACGTCAGTTTATTATTTTATGTTGTGATATTAAATGATGTGACATAATTGCATTTAAATTCATTTCATTAAAATCGCTATTTCAGATGAGACTCACTACATAAATTATTGCAAGGAAACGGAACAGCACATCGAAATTTTAGGTTTACTATTCTATTGCTATATAATTTCAGATTATACATGGATATTCCAAATTTGATGAGATAATTTTAAATCAATTTTTTTATCGCAGCTACATTGTCTAAACTTGCAGGTCCACAAATGGAATTGTTATTATCATTCTTATATTCATTCATTATATAATTTGTCATTATAATATAATATTCGCTATATTTATTATAATTATAATATTAATTCACTATATTTTATACATTACTATATGACATTAAATATATATTGGGAAGGGAGGGAGCATCAGGGTATCACTCAAGCTGGAATTGGACAATGGAGTGGTATGACAACCGGCGTCTAGGAGGGAACAAACAGTATCATTTTCTTTATCCTACCGATTCGATTGTGGTGCTGTGAATTCTACTCCAACAATTTCAGTGAGAGTGACGCGCCCTTCTTAACAAGCCTTCCCGTAGAAAGCTTAATGAGTATTGCGAATTGGGTTATTCGATTTGTTGGATCGTATCGTTGGAAGGAGATTCTTATGTTCCCGCGGGTTTCGCGTAAGTGTCTCTGCTTACGGGTCCGCCCCACCGTTTTTGGCCCTTCATACAGCGTTACTGTGAATGCAAACCGGTAACTCAATTTGATCTTGCTATCAAGTGGAGCTGCATACATGACAAGGTCTTAGAAGGGATGGTGGCTACCTTACATACATACATTTTTTTTTTTTGCTCTGCGCCCCCCCCCTGTTCCCCCCCGTTTTGTTTTTTTTTTTTTTTTTTTTTTTTTCTATTTTTTCAATGCCCCCCCCAAAAGGGGGGGGCCGCCGCCCGCCCCCCGCGGAAAGACACACCCGCAAACCTCCCCCCCCCCGAAAAAGGGAAGTTTTTTTTTTACGTATTTTATTTTCCCACCCCCCCCGCCCCCCCCCTGTATATTATATTATTTTTTATTTTTTTTTTTCCCCGTGGCTATGATAATGAAATTCCGTCTACAATTGAAGCAGGATCAGCTGACATGCCGACATTACAAATATAATTGTTATATTATAACATACCTTCACAATATTTTTTTCATGCTATTTTCAGCTTCGCATTTGTTAGTTTTGGCCCACCTAGCTAACGTTATGTATTTGAAAAGATAGGATGGTTTTTACATTTTATTTTAGAGAGAAGATTATATACTACAAATACTCCAAAAAAAATTCTAATTCAAAAACTAACATAGTTTATGATCCTACATTTTCTATTTTACAAACATAAAGAATCATTTATGGGCCCAGTATAAAAAAAGATTTATCGAAGAACTTCCTGTTATGTATTTCTAATTTTTTTCGTTTAAGATTTATTCAGTTTCCGTTTTTTGCAGGAATCATACTAATATGGAATTTATTTCCAATAATTGTTTGCTAAAATTTCTTTGCTATTTTGCTAGGCTGCCAGGAGATCAATTTTATTTCTTTATATCATGTTGGAATTTTCGCTATTTTAGAGTTTCAATCATCTAACATCGCAGCGGAAGAGGAAAATGGCGGCATTTAATTATTATATGTACATTATGTAGTATTTCTTTACAACATCGTATTATTTTCCATCATAGCATGACCTTCACATTTCCATACAACCAACCTGATTTAGGCGGTATCTGGCTTAAACACGAAATATAGCTTCAATTTATGACATCTAGCATTCCATATACCTATGTCCAAAAATAAAAGCGGATTGCTGTTTTAAAATCAGCATCAAGTAGCAAATAGTGACCATGGCAACAGTAAATTTAGATGTATATATGTTAGTTTTGTAAAATTTCAATAGATTTAATAAACTTTTTCAGCCGAGATTTTAGTGAATTGCTGCAATCGTTGAAAACGAACGAAAACGTGCTTAAGCGCGAACCACAGAACTCTACACTTTAACACTATACAACATTTCTTGCATTTCAGGATCAACGGAATGAAGATCATATACAATAGATACGAATGCTTGTATTATTTTTAATTTACATAAATATATACACCATTATATAAATATTTCATGGGAATGGGAGGGACCATCAGGGCACCCGATTGAAGCACTCTGGATGGGGAGAGTGGGAATGCCAGCTCCCCATTGATGACAGTTTGTGAATAGAGGGCGGGTTCTTGTCCCCGCCCATTGGGGCATCTTCATGTTAGATAGCTTGCTCTTTTGACCAATTGTTCAATCTTGTTGTTGGAAGGAGATTCTTTATATCCCGGTGGATACGTATAAGTGATGTTGCATATCGATCCACCCAACCCCTTTTTGGCCCTTCATACGATGGCATGATTAAGATAATCAGTGGTTATTAAAGCTTGACCAAGTCTAACAGAGAGGAGAGCCCATTGCTGTCGGACTTAGTTTCCATGCTTATGCAATGGGTGGTAGTACATATCATACATCATACAATAAACACTGTGGCAAAATGTGAAAATCACTGGAATTCAGTAATCTTAATAATATTTTCTATGATTCTTTCCATTGATTTTCTGAACGAGTTAAAGACAGCAGACTTATTTGCAAGTGTTAAAACGTAGGCAACAACAGATATCTCTAAAATCGTTAGCTGTGAATGTTGCTCAGCCAACTCCCAAATGCATCGGAAGCCATGACGTCGTTCGCTGTATTGATGGTGTCAACAAAACTGTCCGCGTCGATGAGCCATTCATGTATATCCCCATAATCCTAACCTTGCAGCTATTAGTTCGGAATCCTGAGACCAGACCAGACTCAGGCGCTTGAGAATACAGAGAATTTCACAGGATTATGTTATGAAAAAAATGAATATTTTTTTAAAAAAAACCACCCGCTATATGCGCGGAGGAGCAGGAAAAAATTGAATTTTAAACTGATGTTTTTGTAAATTTTACCGAAATTCGGTATTGATTGATGATGTATTCAGTCATTTTTGGTAGCTCACAGTTTTTAATGAAAATTTTACTGAACTTCCGAGTCGCTTACTGAGTTTTTCAGTAAATTTTGACAGTTTAGAGTTTATGAATAGTTTGACGATCGTTCAGTAAAAATACTTTTACTGAACTGCTTACTGAACACTCAGCTGTTTGAAATTCAGTAAATTTTTACTGAGTTCAGTAAAAAAAAAACTTGGTGTGTATACGAGTTTTTTACGTGGTTTTCAGATTCACGCGAGTAGATACCCTTCCATTAGATTTGATCAGAAACGCGTTTAAATAATAACTTGTATCGCCTTTTACGAGGTTTTCGTAAATTACGGGTTTGTACGCGGATTCTAGGATTAACTCGATTTATTTTTAAGTTTTTTTCTTTTACTTCGCACTCATTCCTGCGTAAAAAGCAACCTCTGTTTAAACGATTTATAACGTGTAAGATTCACGTATAAATTGGAACGTTTGTATTGGTGATACCTCGCAGCGAGATGTAAATTGGAGTGAAGGTCGATGGAGAATGAGAGTATTAGTTTCTGTCTCCTGTGTTAAGCTGACAGGTGTGTAATCACGTGTTTGTTTACATAAGTATCGTTCGCTGTGTGATTAATAGTGCACCACGAAAGTGAAAACGAAGATATTACTAGAAATTAAAAAGCTGCGATTTCAGTTAATTTCAATTAGTATTGTTGTGCAATGCCCCCTACTAGACGGAGTAATATAGGTCGCCGCAGCCGCACGGCTTTTAGCTCAGAAAATTCTCGAATGAGACGAGCAACGTGCAACTCAAAATGACTTGGATCGGCAAAGAAAGGCACGGGCTTGATTGATGTTAAGTGAAGAAGAGAGAGCAGGTCAAAATACAAGCGATAGAGTTAGAAAGAAGCGCTATCGAGAAGTATCAGAAAGATCTGGAAACAATCGTGCCCAAAATAACCTCATTAATCGACTACGAAGGCAAGCCTACATTCCGCAAAATGCTCAACGTGCTGCATTTCAATACAACCCTATGGTTGATTACAGTGTGGATATATCAGTCGCAATTGGATCAATGAGTGTAGTTTGTTCTCATTGTAATGCATTGAAGTTCCCAAATGAAACACCAGGATTGTGTTTTACAAGTGGCAAAGTTAAATTAGAGTCACTAAATCCTCCACCAGAGCCTTTGCGCTCATTGGTGTCCGGATCAGGAAGTGATTCTAAACATTTTCTGCAGAACATCCAGAGTTATAATGGTTGTTTGCAAATGACTTCGTTTGGCGCAAAGCACATAATAAGAGAACAATTCATGCCGAAATTTAAGGTAATGTTTTAAAAGTTTTCTTGGACATTGAACCTCACCTTACAGCAACACATTTTGTACAATTCAAAAAATCATCACATAACAGTAAAAAATTAACAATAAATCAATGGAATCGAAACCTTATTGCCAATAAACGGCTGCATTTATAATTTCTACTCCAATTTTCCAATGAATAATTTAATTATAGGCAGGACAATGTCTGCCGGGCCAGCTAGTTGATAAATATAGTCTTAACTGCTTCAGAACAAATCGATCAACAAGATGCCAACAATGTTTTGTTGATTGAGCTGAATTAATGACATATATGATTCTTTGGCCGAATGAAAGAGCAAGGCTGGTATTACATCCCATTGCCCTATAACATTACTTCCATTTATTTCTAATTCCGAGAAGATTCATCGTAACAAAGAGTTAATTAACCACTCATTTGCATCAAAACATTGTTATTCGGACTTGTCACATCCGTATGCTCGAACCTTGTGTTGTATTCCATCCAAGTTTTGCACAGAATCCTGGGTAGCCTGTCCGGAAGCCTTTTCACACTTTTTAGAAACTCATTCTCATTTTGTAGCTGATGTTTCGATTTCCCAAGGTGTAGGTTCTTCCTATTAAGTGATGTTTTGATTTGTTGGAAGGATTGAAGTCCTTAGGTACAATGCTGATGATAATTCCTGCATATCACTCCTGAACCACTTTTCCGTTAAACCAAGAAAGCATAGCATGCTTCTTCTTAAGCTTGCTGTTTAATTGTACTTCTAGTAATGAAGCCTTTGCTCTTCAAACCACAACTACATATAGCCTGCCAAACCATGAACTTTTTAGAGAATTTCGACGCTATCAGTATTGTTGCAAGACGAAAATATAGTTTATCAACTCTCACTCAACTCGTTTCGGGTGACCTTTGTCAGTTTAGTTCTCCCAAACTATGTAAAATTAGAGGGAGTATTTTTTTATCGGTGCGCTTGTTTGTCCAGAGGGTATACAATTGCACCAACTGAAAAAGGCCAGGACTGTCGGTCACTATGTCACTTTGCCTAGACCAATTTTTTTTTTTTTTTTGACGTAGGACTTACGTCTCTCTTTTCTATTCCTGTATAGGGGCGCCTAAAATTTCTGAAATCGAAAGCGTTACGCAGATTTGGAGATTTCGAACGATAATATCTCCTCTCTGGCCCACAGAAATTTCACGATAAGTATTTCATTCGAAAGGTAGAAGATCAAAGCTGAATCCCTGTTGCTTACTTAATTCATTACATTTGTTTAAACAAATTAAAAAGTACTTAAAAAAAAATGGCGAAACGCACAAAGCTATTGGTCGAAAATGACATCATATTTGCGCCACGCTCTGATTGGTTCATACTGCCACAGTTACCGTGCCAGCGATTATCAAACATGTGGGGACGACCGACCAATCATCAGTTCTCGCTGAGCATCCGTATGCGACAGACGTGTTAGCGGAGCACATTGATAGAAAACGCCGCCCGTGAAGACCAGAAACATCCCCACGTCACCTGCAGCTGGCCATCCGCAACGACGGGGAGCTGAACAAACTTTTTCCGGTGTGACCATTTCACAGAGTGGTGTCCTGCAAAACGTCCTGCAACCTAAGAAGACTGAGGAGAAAATTTCAATCGCGAACCATGTTCTTGCCGTAAACAACTAAAAGAGTTGCCAGCGTCGGTGATGTAGTGGTAAGCGTGACTGCTACTTGGCACCCCAGTGGGTCTGAGTTCAATCCCAGTCGACGTCGGTGGTTTTTCTGAGGCGAGAAAATCTTGTCACGTCTTCCTTCGGAAGGGTAGTAAAGCCGTTGGTCCCGGCTCATATTCATGAGTCGTTAGGTAGGGTCCAGGTTATGGAGCCGTCTTCCTGGCGTCGGTGATTGTCATCATGTGAGGAAATAGGCCGACGTAAAATAAAAAAAAATAAAAACTAAAAGAGTATGTTTGATTGAAATTTCTCTTGAGCCCATCGAAATTTTCATTACCACGCACCGGCTCAACATGGTGTTGCTTAAAAAGCCGCGTCCCGGAGAAAATGGCCTAATCAATCGCTCACGTCATCTTCATGGTCAAGTGGTTAGCGGCGTCACCCGTCGTTCAAGCGAATGCCATTAAGCCATGGGTTCGATTCCCGCTCCAGTCTGTGGAACTTTTTGCAAAACGAAAATGTTCAAACTGGTCCGCTGGGTGTCAGGTTAAGTTGTTCGTTGTAATTCGCTCTATGTTCAATGTTCAGTCTGTAAAATCTCGAGTTGAATACGGTGTAAATGTCTATTTTTATTGTAGTATTACTTGCTGCCAAACATCCAGGCTGTCCTGCAGCCCAAGAAGATTGAGAAGAAAATTTCAATCGCGAACCATGTTCCCTCCGTAAACACAGGATCCATTTAACGCTTATTCAACAAACAAAATATTATTAACAGTTAGTTCGTTTCTATACATTTTCGTGGAGAACCAATAGTAAAGCCTCACACACTAATAGCATAGAGTTTCATGGTTCTCTAGACTGAATAATATATAGTAGATATTTATTAATTCGATGACATCAATTTCTTCACATCAACAAGCTGTCCTACGTCTACTTTGCAGTTATGCGACTGACATAACTCACCCTTTCGTTTTTTTAGTAATGAAACTGTTTCCGTTGACAAAAATATCGAGGATTGTCAAAATAAAACAAAACTGATGCTTCAGATTTTTTAAAGTGATACGTTATTTCTTTTGTTTTGTTTTGTTTTCTATTTTATTTTTTAATTATATGCACTAACATGTTGCATTTATTTTGTAAAACTTATTTAATTCCACATAAAATACAAAAGTTCACCTTCACTCTATCAACACATATATCTTTAGAAATTAACCTTAGGCGTTCCTAACAAAATAATTTGGTCGTTTTAAGAATATTGGCTCAGGTACCCAAGGGGCAATGAGAGACGCACTGTTTCCGCTGGATTTTAAAGTTATGGATTAAAACTTTCATATGTAAATAGTTTCGTTTAAGGAAATTTGCGGATTATTGTGATTTTTTACGCTAAAAAAGTGCATTTTTTTTAGTAAAAACCTCAATATCTCAAAAATATAAGAGATAAAAAAAGACTCTTTCAAGCAAATTTGTGTGTTTTTATATGATAAACAATAGTGAAGAACATTTGAAATTTGCAAAAAATCGCTACAAGATGTTATATTCAGAAAACTGAATTTAAGGGATGTTCAATGAAAAACTCCCCATATTTAGATTAAAACCATTAAATAGGCGCATAAAAGCTTCGGCAAAGTTGTTTTGCATTAAATTTGCAATAACTTTGCCGAATAAAGTTTATTTTTGTACACAAAAATTAGAAATCATTATCTCACTAATGGGGTTATTATTCACCAAATTTTTAACTTCAAAAGATAGAGAATAATTCATGGAAAAACATTGCTGAAGAAACAATAGTAAAAAAAAACGATCGCGTTTTTTCTATAGACACTGTATATAGACCGGACAACAATTGTCTTATGCAGCCAAACGATCTGTCAAAAAATGCAGCCAAACGGACTGTCAACTTTTGATTCACTTTAAAGGAGCATGTATTGTGATCAAGTATTTTGACAAAAGCCAATTATGAACAAATAAGGGATTTTCTACTTCCATATTCAGTAAATTTAAGTATTTTCGGTGTATTATTTATTGCCTTTTGGATTACTAAAAATGAACAAAATTCTTTCACTACACAGTGCCGAGCATAGGACCACCATTTCAACGTGTATTTCAAAGCACTATCAATTATCGTTTTTACAAATGATACATTAAGTCCCGAAATTGTAGTTCAAACCATTTTAGCTGTTGTTGAGGCTATGGCTACATTATTTGAGGTTATTACGAGTACCAGAAAATGGCCAGCGGAAAGACTTGAAGTTTATACCGGAAAACCTCTTGCAGCCTGCTGGCCCTCGGCATCGGATGATACTTGAACGCAATCTACGATGAACTGCATCAGAACCCGACTTACAAATGCGACGTGTTCTAGCCATAGCGCATGAAAAATTTGATCACTACTAGTGAAGAACATCAATTAAACAAAACTCAAACAACAGAATCTATGTAAACTTTGGATATGCTATGAGCTTGATAATGATGTAATTTGTTTTTGAGCTATTAATCACTGCATTCGAGCACTTTATATGACGTTATTCTACCACCCGAATTATGAAATGAATATCTTCTACCAACATCGAAACCGAATCTTTGTTTAGCCTATTGCGCTGTTTACTTCAAGTTTGTACATATACAAGTGGTGCCAGATCAATTGCTCAAATTTATTACATTTTTCAACCAGCAAGTCTACCAAACAGAGCATTCACAGAAAATTCTCATCCCGTTCTTTCAGAAACAACAGGTCAACCCTTTATATAAAATAAAACAGATTGAGCTTGACTGCTTTGTTGTTGTTTTCCCGAGCCATTCCTTCCATTTCCGCTATTTGGTGGCCACCCGTAAATTATCTGGTACCAGTTTGTTATTTTACTTTCATTTTCGTCAACTAATACAGCAAAACTTTCAGAATAGTGCACCATAATGCCTGTATTCACATTAATCCGCACACTTTCTTATCACTTTAATTTTTGAAATATTTCACGTAAGAGTGAAAAATTACACTGAGGTATAGCTGGCAGCCTTTGATGAAAAAGACTTTGATTGACGTTTACATTCCATGATGGCGACGATTGAAAAGCATGTGCGCGAGCAAATTTTATGCGGACGTAAGGCAAATCCTGAGTTGTCAATACAGGAACTTTGAAAAAAAAATGCGTTTGCCTTAATCCACTGTTCAAACTTTTTTCGGAACGTTTGAACGAGAGGAAACAGAGAAGTGACCGAAAGGTGAGGAAGATATTGAAGGGAAAACCGAATCTCTCTGCTCAAACAGTGGCTCGTGAAATAGGAATGCCACCCGGTTTTGTCCAAAGATCAAAACAGCCTTTCAGGTTGTAGTCAAATAAAGTAAAAACAATTCCAAATCTCAACGACAAACAGATCTTGACAGCAAAATCACGGGCTCGATGTTTGTATTGCGTATATTTGATGAAGTTTTCCTGCGTAGTTATGAACGATGAAACTTACATAAAGGGCGATACGGTCAAAATTTGGTCAATATCAACTTGACGTATTTCTTTCAATTTTGCATTTAAAAAACCTGAACACCCCTCATTTTGAAGGTGTGTGTGTGTAGAATGTTGCTCCTATTTTGATTTTGGAATTCACTCTTCAGTTGTCAAAATACCGTCCAAGCACAAACCACCCCGCACCCCACCACCCCCACACGCACCACACCCACACCCTACATAAACCGCACCCCGCGCGCCGGCCCCGCCCCCCGAGACCCCGGCCCCCCCCCCACCCACCCTGCCCCCCGCCCCCCCCACCGCCACACTCCCACCCCACCACACCACGCCGCCCCCGCCGCCCCGCCCCCGCCCCGGGAACCCAACCCCCCCCCCCCACCGCCCAACGGCAGAAGGCAGTACACCCCCACCCAACCCACCACATCCCCCGCCCCCCCACCCCCGCCACCCCCCACCACGAACAACCCCCCCCGCCGGCCCCCCCAACGGCAGCTCGGCCCCCACCACCACCCCCCCCCCACCCCCCCCCCCACCTTCGCCACCAACCAACAAACCCCGCCCCCCCACCTCTCCGCGAAGGGCAAGGCGCCACACGCGGCCGCCCGCAGTCGGGAAAGACCACCAATTTTCCCTATTTTTCCAATTTAACCTAAAAATCCGTGGGGTTGTATAAGACACGACCGGTTGACGTAGACTACGTTAAACCAAGTGATGCATTATAATGTCAGTGAAATTCTGTGTGGCTATTATTAGCGTTAAAAGGGTTTCAATTATTCGTGCCGGTCGCTTACCCTTACCGATAGAAGCAGTTTGAGTCACAATAACTGGCATAAAGGGTGATACGGTCAAAATTTGGTCAAGGGAAAACGCGTGTAAATCGGTGAAATCGTTTATTTATAAAATCAAATTAAATTTCTTTTTCAAGTTCAATTAGTATAAAATTCAGGAAAAATATTCAGTTAGGCTTCCGCTTTTCCAAATCCAAATTGCCGGGCCTTACGCTTGACCCCTGCCATCAGATTTTGTACAGCCACCTTGTCCACCTTCTTCGCCGCAGAAAGCCAGTTTGCCTTGAATTGCTGCTCGTCCTTAGCAGTTTTTTGGTCTTCTTTAGGTTCCGCTTGACAATAGCCCAGTATTTCTCAATTGGGCGGAGCTCTGGCGTGTTGGGAGGGTTCTTGTCCTTGGGAACCACCTGCACGTTGTTGGCGGCGTACCACTCCATGGCCTTTTTACCGTAATGGCAAGATGCCAAATCCGGCCAAAACAGTACGGAACAACCGTGTTTCTTCAGGAAAGGCAGCAGACGTTTATTCAAACACTCTTTCACTTAAATTTCTTGGTTGACAGTCCCGGAAGCTATGAAAATGCTGCTTTTCAAGCCACAGGTATAGATGGCTTGCCAAACCAGATATTTCTTTGCGAACTTTGACAGTTTCGTGTGCTTGAAAATATCTGCTACCTTTCCCCTTCCTTTTGCCGTATAAAACTCCTGTCCCGGAAGCTGCTTGTAGTCGGCTTTGACGTAGGTTTCGTCGTCCATTACCACGCAGTCAAACTTCGTCAGCATCGTCGTGTACAGCCTCCGGGATCGCGCTTTGGCCGTCGTATTTTGTTTATCATCGCGATTTGGAGTCACTACCTTCTTGTAAGTCGATAGTCCGGCTCGTTTTTTGGCTCGATGCACGGTTGTAGACGATACACCCAGCTTATTTGCGGCATCTCGGAGAGATAGGTTAGGGTTTCGCTTGAAACTACCGGCAACTCTCTTTGTCGTCTCAGCGGCTTCCGGTTTTCGATTTCCCCCCGATCCAGACTTCCTGGCTGTCGACAAACGTTCCCCAAATACTTTAATTACATTTGTAACGGTTGATTTGGCAACTTTTAGCGATTTTGCCAAATTTGCGTGCGAGTAGCTCGGATTTTCGCGATGCGCGAGCAAAATTTTGATACGCTGCTCTTCTTGCTTGGACGGCATTTTGACAACTGAAGAGTGAATTCCAAAATCAAAATAGGAGCAACATTCTACACACACACACCTTCAAAATGAGGGGTGTTCAGGTTTTTTAAATGCAAAATTGAAAGAAATACGTCAAGTTGATATTGACCAAATTTTGACCGTATCGCCCTTTACTTTTTTGTTTTGTTTATCAAGATGGTGTGTGTTAAATTTTTTTTTTTTTTTTTTTGTGTGTGTGACAAAAACAATATATATATTTTTAATATTATAATAAAAAAAAAAAAAAAAAAAAAAAAAATATTTTAATTTATATATTGTGGTAAGATAATAAAAAAAAAGAAGAGGGGGGTTGTGGTGTGTATAGTTATTTGGGGCGCAGGTCTATGTTTTTATTATTGGCTCCCGCTGTTCGTTGGCGGGGGGTGGGCGAGTTTTTTGTTTTGTTGGGGGGTTGTGGTGGGGGGGGGGGGGGGCTTTTTATATATGGCCACTCCTCCAACACTCACGCTATCACGCATTGCCTGACCAATGCAATCGAAGCCGGTGATTTCGACTGCAGCACCATCCTCCTGACAAGTTTCACTTACAGCAATAAAGTCCACTCCTGTTAGTGAACTATCGGCTGAAACGTTTGCTGCATGTGCGCTGAGGTTCTCAATTTCGATGCTCATAATGACAACATTAGAGCAGCGGTTGTGAATCGTTTCAACTACTTTCAGGATATCCAAGATTTCTGTTGAATATCGAAATAGGAAATTTAAAGAAAACTTTAGATATATTTCAAACCCAATAATGACAAAAATATTACCCTGGGGAAATGGATCATCTTCCAAGTAAATCGACAGTTCCGACATGGCTGATTTTCACAATTGTACACTTTACAACACTATTGTAACAACTTTAGCAGAAACGCGAACAGAATGCTATGTGTTGCCAACTACGTTGTGCCAAGACTTTGTAGTCTGTGATAGGGAATCTTCCATCGACAAACTTGGCGAGAGATCATTATGCATGCTGTTAAAATTGTCAAAGAATCACACACGGACGCGTAAAACACATTGAAAATAGAAATGAAGGCTAGTACTGTACTCATCGCGATGACAGAACAAGGCAGAGCCTCACTGAAGGAATGTCAAGACCCTCAATCAGCAAAGATGCCCCGACTGCAGGAAAAATAATTGTGTTGTCGATGATTAATCAGACTGAGTGTCAGGATGGCAGTGGATCTGAAAGATGTTTGTAAAACTTTATTGGTGAATTCTGCTTTACATTATTGACAAACTCACCGCTAGAAACTGTAAGTATCGACAGTATAGGTCGGCGGTACGAAGAGAACGTACATTGGTGGTTTGAGCGGGGTTTGTTTTGCGATCCATGCTGCCGAAATTTCCTAAGGATCTCACAAAACGCATAAACTAATATGACGAGGACTGTACTCATCGCGATGACAGAACAAGGCAGAGCCTCACTGAAGGAAAGTCAAGACCCTCAATCAGCAAAGATGCCCCGACTGCAGGAAAAATAATTGTGTTGTCGATGATTAATCAGACTGAGTGTCGGGATGGCAGTGGCTCTGAAAGATGTTTGCAAAACTTTATTAATAAAAATACTGCTTTACATTATTGACAAACTCACCGCTAGAAACTGTAAGTATCAACAGTATAGGTCGGTGATACGAAGAGAATTTAAGTTATTCGCGATTATTTGAGTTATTCGCGTACAAAACGTACGGTTTTTCGTGACGGTCGCAATATTTTAGATTTTCATTTGACACCCTACCCTTGCCGTAAGACGTAGTCTACGTCAAAACACGTCAAGTCAAAAGCCTATTATGTTGTACGTAACAATATCTCTAAAAACTCCCCTACAAATTAAGCGTAACAATTTATAACATATACTGAACAACCTCTTACCCACTGTTGCTTTACGTGGCATATTTTAGTAAAACAAGTAAAACAAGTTAATTTGAACAAACCTTTATGCCCAATTTGGTTTCTATTTGAATCAGTGTGTGGGGCCACGTTCTTACACTAAAGAGAAATTTTTTTTCAGTATTTCAAATAAGCGGTATATACATATTTTCAACCGTCACTTTATTGGATCCACACTCTATTCTGAAATGTCTTACTGTTACGTGAGGATGTTAAAAACAAGTTTAAATCACATCTTGAGTGCAACCTATCAACATATTTACCAACAAGTAGTATAAACGCTGTTTCCAA
The DNA here is from genome assembly GCA_024533555.2 of Aedes koreicus. Classification (NCBI taxonomy): domain Eukaryota; kingdom Metazoa; phylum Arthropoda; class Insecta; order Diptera; family Culicidae; genus Aedes; species Aedes koreicus. The sequence goes on along the minus strand of JAHHFK020002974.1, from coordinate 257,157 downwards.
ACAACCCAAAATTGAGCACGTTTGACTAAAACCGGTCGAAAGTATGGCTACTCAAAAGTTAATAAACATATAGTTAACGATAGGTAACGATCGGTGGAGTTGATCATAGTGCTAATAATATTGGTTAATTTGCCAATACATAGAACTAAAAAAGGTAATGATAAATAAATGCAAAACTGTATCCATCACATTGTATTATTTGCTTTTATTCAATTGAAGAAATATGAGATGCACGCGCACACTACCATTTTCCTTTAAATAAAAATGAGGTAAGTTTACCCCTGCAATAAATATCAAAATCTAAGTAAACTTTACACAGGTTCTTTTATAGAAATGTTTACCTAAATTTGAGTAAACGTATGTTTAACCATTTCTGCCCTTTTGGCAGGACCCATTTTGACTCAAAGTGAGTAGCTTCAAAATAGCGTGTGCGTCGCTTGGTTTCATCTTCAAAATTTATTTAAAATGCCAAACAAGTCACAGTTTGAACCATGCATGTTTATCATGGACATTCAATAACGGAAAAATCAAGATGTTCAAAACAAGTTTCATATATGCCCGGAAAAAAACACCATCATCGCTCGGCATCGGTACATGGTCGTTTCGGAGGATTTTTCGAATGTTCGATCTCAACGTGCTTCCGAAATTTGCGCAAACGGTTGGCATCAAAACGATGAGGCATTGCACTTATTCACACTTTCACAATTTCCAAAGCTTATTTCTTCCTAGAAGTAAAACTCTATCCAACGCGAATCGTTAACACAACAGAATAATTATTCATAACAATACTCATTGGAATGTGTATGTTCGAGAATCAAAACGTTGTCCGTGATAGGGAATTTCTTGAAACATGCCAGAAAGCAACATTCTTTAAAATTTCCATCCACCGATTGATGAATTTGTATGCGAAATATATTAATCTTTTATTTGTAAAATTTTATTCACCTGAGTAAATAAAATTGCAATCATATAAATTCCTTGATAAGAGCAGTCTCAAAAATAAATCAATCAAGAAACGATTGAATTCTTAGCGTCCGGTGTTTCAATTTTTCGTGACGGTAGCCATTTGTACATTGTACAAATGGCTGTAGATTGTACAAAATGCTCAAGGTTGTAAATTGCATAAAATGCTCAAGGTATGCAACAAAGGCATTGTAAATTGTACAAAATGCTCAATGTATGCAACAAAGAAAAAACTAAAAATGTTTTAGCCACCGCTGTCAGCCAATCGGTAAGAACCAAACATTCAAATCAAACAAACTCTCTCAAAATTAAATTGGTCGTCCTGAAAAGGACGGTTTTGAAATGGTCCGCATTTGAATCAAAACCTTCTCTGCGCCTTACCTAAAGATGTCTACCAACACACACATAAGCACCTTAATTAGCTCCTCGTGGTTGCACCCACCGGCTGACTACAAAGACATTCTCTACCAAATATCACACACACAAGCACCTTATTTCGCTCCTCATGGTTGCACCCACCGGCTGGCTGCAAAGACATTATTTGCCCAAGCAACCGACTGCCTAGCACACCACAGCATAATTTATGGCTGCCTAGCAACGGTTGTCTAGCCAACGGCTTGGTAACAACAGACTGCAGCGCAATCAGCTACAGTGCACTTTCTATGGCGCTAGCCACCGCCAGCTGCCTAATCCAAAATGGCGTCTCGCCGCTCCGCGCTGCTGAATGAAGTGAGTGAACCCTCCAGGGTACATGCCATCGCCAGCTGCCAATCCTAACTCGTTCGATTCTCCGCACAGCTCCAGTACTGCAACACGAATGAGGAAATTTGCGAAGGCGTACCCGTTTTATATCGCTCACTGCTGCATATGAGACCTCCCTTGCTTACATTTGAAATCTGTGATAGGAAAATACTGTGCATTTAGTAAATTTACTCTGAAAAATCAGCATCATAAGACATCACCTTATATTTTGATTATTTTCAATAGCTTTAAATTGTTAACGGATAATGTTTGATTATTGATTTGATACGCGGGAAAATTTCCAACCGATTGATGTTAATATTTTGAAAATCTATTGAGCATTTATTAAGTTATTAGCGTTTAATTTGTAACGATATTTCGTGACGGTCGCTTATTTTTAGATTTTCAATTGACACCCTACCCTTGCCGTAAGACGTAGTCTACGTCAAAAAAAAATATTATAATTTTTTTAATAAACTACTTCACCTAACTACCCCCCTTTTCCCTCCCCCACAATATCACCACCTCCCCCCTTTTTTCCTCCCTAATACCTTCCCCCCAGTGACTATTCCAGGATCAAGTCACCGGATTGTCATCTGGCAATCACACATATACCGGTGTATTCTTTGAATGACTTTTAGTGTGATTACTGCTGATTTCATATTGGAATCTTTTATAAGCATACCATTGTTCTGATCCATGTTGGAACATAACTAGCCCTTGCGCTGAACTGGCCGGCTTGACGTGCCGCAAGGGCTCAGTAGGGATCAAGGCCCGAAGCTAAGAGTCAGTTCCATTGTGGTTATATCACATTTATTAGCAGAGCAGCACATCGAAATTTTAAGTTCATTATTCTTTATATGCTATACAATTTCAGAGCATCCATGGATATCCCAAGTTTTGTAAAATAATTTAAAATCATTTTTTTTCTGGTGGCTATGATACATTATCTAAGCTTTCAGGTTCATGGTGGATGTGCGGGCCCGTATACAATTGCAGCAGGACCACAATCTGCAGACACGTAAAAACAAATGAAATTATTATCGTTTTATATTAAAACATTCTTTCAATACATTTTGCATGCTATTTTATAAGTCATTCTCAGCTTCGCATTTATGCATCCTTGTCAGTTATAGTTCATCTAACCTACGTTATGTATTTGAAAAGATAGGAAAAATTTTAATGTTTTTTTTTAGAGAGGATCATATTCGAAAAAATCTACTTAAAAAAAGCTCTTTCCTTCTTCATCAAAAATAAATATCAATTCAAAACCTAACAGTTTACAATCTATCATTTCCTATTCCACAGACATAAAGAATCATTTATGGGTCCAGATGAACAAGAGCTTATATTCAATTTTTAATTTTTTTTTATTTTAGTTTTATTAAGATTCAGTTTTTTGGATTCATACTCATATGAAATTTATATCGCCTTATTATTAGCTGTTTTCAGTTTTCCAATATTACTATGATACTAATACACATTTAATTTTTATTTTCAGTAACATACCAGTAGATGTCAGATATATCTTTTACCTACGTTTATTATTTTTTCTGACTATTATTGTGAAAACAAATTCTAATCTTACTAGATCTTAATCCAATAGAAACTGCAACAGTAGAAGTCTTTAGATGAGTGGATGGTCAGATTAGTTACGGATATATGTATTCTTCTATAGTTGACTGGCCTGCTGGTATTATTATTTTATATTATAACGTCAGTTTATTATTTTATGTTATGATATTAAATGAGGTGACATAATTGCATTTAAATTCATTTAATTAAAATCACTATTTCCGATAAAACACATTACAAAAATTATTGCAAGGAAACGGAACAGCACATCGAAATTTTAGGTTTACTATTCTATTGTTTTATAATTTCAGATCATCCATGGATATCCCAAGTTTTATGAGAGTGACGCGCCCTTCTTAACAAGCCATCCCGTAGAAAGCTTAATAAGTATTGCGAATTGGGTTATTCGATTTGTTGGATCGTATCGTTGGAAGGAGAATCTTATGTTCCCGCGGGTTTCGCGTAAGTGTCTCTGCTTACGGGTCCGCCCCACCTTTTTTGGCCCTTCATACAGCGTTACTGTGAATGCAACCCGGTAACTCAATTTGATCTTGCTATTAAGTGGAGCCATTAAAAGGGTGTGCTACCTTACATACATACATACCATGTTTGGAACATAACTAGTTCCGGAAATCTGGTATTTAAGGAGACGGATGTTGCCCATCGGTCATATTTGACAATTTTGAGAAAGTGGTTGAGTTCCTAAACTCAAAACTGCGAAAAGATTCCAAATCGGTTGGATATTTCCATAGTAATGGTCATTTTTGTTCCGTGGGTAAAAACGTTCCCTGTTGGTCTCTTAAAGGTGTTTTTTTTTTTGTTGGATACACAACGGTTAAATCATATCCAATGAATCTGAAACTACAATTGAAATATAATGCGAAATTTTAGTTTTACTTATTTTTTAGGTGTCCAAATTATTTTGGATACAAGTCCTTATGCACTGACACTTGAGACTTAAAGAGTAACTTGAAATGTAAACAATGATACACAAAAAATGCACAACTGTTCAAACGTCATCTGGAAACAAAAGTGGCGCATCATAATCGTTGCAATAATATCATGTTGTACAATGGTCAATACGGAAGCACACCCAACCCTCTTCCATATGAGCTACAAACGCTTACGTCTTCATGTTGTGGACCGCAGACGTAGTGGCAATAGTTTGTCTAGCTGGTGTTGTTAATTTATGCTATTGATGCAATGTATTTCAGAAGCAGCTGCACCCTACCTTGTTGATTGGATTGATGGATGAGTCGTTGCAAAGATCATCCCATGTGATGATTTCGTTCACGCACAGTAAAAAAAAATGCTCTTAGTTTCTCTACACGGTGGCAACATCGTCTTCATTTGACGAAAATCCCAATACTATTCTACTCACGTGTTCCGCTCGCTAATGCGTCTCCTTCACCTAATCTGATAGGATTCAGCCTTCGTTTGAGTGTAACTTTTTGTTTACCGCGCTCAATGAAACTCGCTTACTTGGTGAACGGCTCCCTGACTTCAGCCCAAGCATCGAACGAGAAAATTTCTGCATCTGTAATTTGTCTTTGTGAAAATTATGGAAAATCAAGTCTTCAAACCGCGTTCCTTGAGCCTTATCAGAGTACCGCATCCTCCACCGCCCACCCTTTTCCACAACTTTACCTGACAATTTCCACCTGCCGACATCTCGAAACATGATGTTTTCCAATTCCTTTTGCGGGGACCGCTCAAACATGGAGGAACTGATCAACAGAGCGTCTGAAAAAAAAAAACCGATCTGCTACCGTCATCCAAATTAGGATCACCTTCTCCTCACGCGTTCCACTGTTGTCATCATGCGGCCGCATAAAAATAGAGAATATCTCGTTTGTCACAGCATCACCTCGCCGCCACCAACGTCCTGGGCCGACCCCGGAGTGCATCGTCACCGCTAGACTGATGGACTGCAACCACCAATGTCCATTTTCGATCATTCCGAGAGCAAACGACCGACCGACCGTCCGCCATATCGAGAGGATCAACCAGCAAACCCTGCGCATGTCTTCTCGCTTTGCCAAAGTGTGATGCAAAGCAGGTGAGACCCCAATGTGCATCGGTTGGCGATGATTATGGTATCTCGCTGCATGCCAATGCAGCAAGATGCGAAATGCTACTCAACACACGCGGTCGATGATAATGATGATAACGATTTTTATGACACAAAGAAGTGGAAGGCTTGCCGGGATGTGAGGTTGTTCAGAATGGAGTAAAATATTAGTATTCGTGACAATCTGGCAGCCCGGCCGGTATCACTTAAGTTTCATCTTCCCTCAACATCGTCACAATTTTCCATTCCCGGAATGAAGGCTCATTCGACTCGTCAGGTTGAGCATTTCTGTCATAATTTTTCGCTTCATTAATAAATAAAATCGCCAGCAAGCAGAAGGGTTGGTCGTTCCGATCCGACCCGGACCATACGCCACCAATCGCAAGCACGTTAAGAAAAAAAAACTTATCTTCGATCACTGCGGATCCTATCGCTTACCAGGGATTACCAAATCAGGGTGGAATATTTTATTAATGAAATACCTTACCATTGTTGGAGCGCTGCACTCCATCCTGTCGCGGAACGCAAAATGTGCAGTGATATACTTTTTTTTTCTCGATACAGTTTCATGCATACCGCGGTTTTTTTTATCGGTTCCGACCAGTATGGCCAACTCGTACATATTATTAGCTAAAAGTGTCGTCGCTCAATGAAATGAACCAATATGGCGAGCAAACGTCGGTCATCTCATCACCGGAATTGGATAAAAACAATTTATCCACTTTCGGCTCACGCTAATCCTTCCCATCGATGGTGTTTTCGCCTTTTTTATTCACTGTAGAAGTGTGCAATTCGATCATCACACAACATATTGACAAATTGATCTCACACTAATCCGCTTCTTGTGGCGTTTGTTCGCCTTTCATCTCTTTCAGGATGATCGTTCACCGATGTCGTCCGGTAGCGATACCGAGGACTACTCGCCTCCCGACTCGCCTCCTGGACCTAGCTGTAGTAATAGTAAAATACCTAATGATCAAATCATTAATAGTAATAATCACAGTGTTAGTATAGCGCCACAAACGTCATCTTCTAGTACGTCAACTTCAGTAGCGGCGGCGGCGGCGGCGGCGGCGGCGGCGGCGGCATCGTCGGCAGCAGCCCAAGCGGTTGCCAATAGCAACACGCTGTCCCTTCTCCAGCAGCAAATCAAACAACAGCAGCAGGCTCTCCAGCACCAAATTCAACAACAACAACAGCATCATCAGCATCACCAACAACAACAACAACAGCAAATCATCATCATCGTCACAATCGGCTCAACATCACCAACAACATCAACAGCAACAGCAAGCTCAAGTGACAAGCAACGTAATCTACCCGGCAGCGGCTTTGGCTAATCTACCTCAGGACGTGCTGGTCAGTCTGCTGCAGTCCGGGCAGATTCAGCTGCATAACGAGGGTGAGTTCAAAATTTACTATCAAACTCATGTTTAGCTTCCACTGAACTTGTTGCGAATATTTTTTTTCTCAGAACCTTTCTTAGTGGATCATTTACTCAATCAGTTTACTCCACCAGCGATTTAACCGAATCAACACGTATATTTTCTACACCGTATTACAATATAATTTATGGTCTACATGCTTGAACAAGTGATGAAAACCATTAAAAGGATAAAATTTACGAACAAATGTTGTTTCTAAGTTGTTCTAGACGTTCCAAACAATCCTTGAGTTTTGATCTTGTTGTTCTACATGACCAACAAGGCTATTTACGATGTCTCCACCGTATTTATGAGTTGAAATAGCTCCACGGGACACGGGAATACGGGTGAGAAAAACTTCATGAGATATCATTACACCTTTTTAGACATATCAAGCTAAACAATGCATTAGCTCCTAAGTGACATTCGAAGACTCTCTTCGTCGACTTTCTCTTTGCGTTCCTATGGATATAGATAGACATTTTCAAGTATTTTCAACACACAGTACGGTAATATAAAGTGTAATTAAGGCTCCAAGACGTCTAAAACATCAGCGAATTGTTTTATAGATACACTATTAACGAAAGAGAAAGTCGACAAAGAGAATCTCACGATGTTACTTAGAACTTAATGCATTGTTCAGCTTGATATGACAGTATTTTAAGAATATCTAGGGTACTTCAAACTATTCTTGACTTCAGATCATAATATTCTACAATATAATCATGAATATTCACTACGTCTTGACCGTATAAAGGGTGTCCACGATGAAATTGCCACACTATGAAATTGCTCTAACTTTTTAACCGTTGAGTAGAATTTAATGAAAATTTGGGTGGATTTAGTTCATAGTGCATTATTTACATCCTGCAAGTTTTAAAGTCCTGTGATCAAAACTCGCGGAAATGGAGTCGAAAGAACAGCTCGTGCGTGATAAAACCTTGCGCATTCATCACGAGAACAAGGATCTCTCGCATCGTTCCATCGCTAAAACGTTGGGAATCGCGAATTCCACGGTGTCGCGAGTGATTAAGCGGTTCGAGGAACGGTTGACCACCGATCGGAAGCCCAGAAGTGAAGGAAAAAGTATTCCGTACAACACCAAAAATCACAACCGCGTAGTTGGGGCCTTCAACCGAAATCCGAACGCCTCCGTTCGGGATGTGGCTAAGAAGCTGCACCTCAGCCGAAGTTTTGTCCAGAAGGCCAAAACTAAGGCTGGGCTTCGAACGTTCAAGGTAAAAAAAGTCCCCTAATCACGACGAGAAGCAGAACAAGTCCGCCAAAACCCGTGCCAGGAAGTTGTACCTCAACATGCTGACGAAAGTTGAATGCTGCATCATGGACGACGAAACATATGTGAAGGCCGACTTCAAAAAGATCCCCGGCAACCTGTTTTTCACGGCCAAGGATAAGTTCAGCGTTCCGGAGCATGTCCGCACTCAGAAGATGTCCAAATTTGCGAAGAAATTCCTGGTTTGGTAAGCCATCTGCACGTGCGGGAAGCGGAGTGCACCTTTCGTGACCCAGGACACGATGAACGGACAGGTGTACATAAAAGAGTGCCTCCAGAAGCGGCTGCTTCCTCTCCTGAAGGCCCACAACGTCCCAACAATCTTCTGGCCGGATTTGGCCTCATGCCACTACTCCAAGGACGTGCTGAAGTGGTATGCGGACAATAAGGTCAATTTCGTGCCGAAAATGTTCAACCCTCCCAACACTCCGGAGCTCCGCCCCATCGAGAAGTACTGGGCGATTATGAAGCAGCACCTTCTTAAACGACCTAAGGTAGTGAAGACAGTCGAGGAACTGAAGAAAGTATGGGTTTACATGCAAAAAACGGTTGATTCACAGGTTGTGCAGAATCTTATGGCCGGGGTTAAGGCCAAGGTGCGGGCATTTGCGTATGGACTGTAAATAAAATACGAGTAAAATGGTAAAATGAAGTTTAATAGTTATTTCTCAATCCCTGAAAATTTGATGGCAATCGGATGAAAACTCGAATTTTGCGAATCAATTTTGTGTGTGGCAATTTCATCGTGGACACCCTTTACATCACTGATAAATATAAACATTGATTTTTTTGTGTTAACGCTTGCATTTGAAAAAATGGTCAAAAATTGCCGATTTTTCATTGGTTTACCTTCACCCGCACTGACAAAACTTATCGCTTATCGGCTTTATCGTTCCGACATGGGGGCCGGGAGGTTGGTAGACTGGCCAAATGGTGAAGAAGTACGAGCAAAAGATTAATATTGTTATGCAGAAACGTCAAACGCGGCCAACCGAGCTTGAAAAGCAGGCAAGCACCCGGAAGGAGCCACTGAATGTGCTGGTAAAAAACATCTTTCCGGCGAAGCGAAACTTAATGAATGGATTATGGACGTACTTGAAGCTGGATAGCAATGATTGTCAGGAAGCTAGGAACTTTACGTGCGCCACCAAGGTGGTTAGCGTTGACGTAAATTATATCTCTCACACCAGGTTTTCGAAGAAGGTACTTCTGTGGCAGACGATCAGCGAGAAGTGAATGTCCAATTCACTGTTCTTCTCTTCGAGGCTTGCGGTGAATGGAGAGATAAACAGTACAAAGTGCCTGCCCCACGTTGTCGCCTTCACCAAGAAGTATCAAACGAAGTAGGATGTGGTCTTTATATCGGATCTGGCTCTGTCCCATTTTGTTAAGAGATCACTGGAAGAGACAGACCGGCTGAAGATAAACGTTGCACCACATACCAACAGCCCTCTCAACGCAACTCCCCCCCCCTGCTGCGATCGATAGAAATTTTTTGAGCGAATCGCAAACGAACGATCTGCTTCAATAATTTCGCGACCAAAATGAAGGAGCAGATGATCGTCAAGGCCACGAAAGAAAGAGCTGGTGAACATGTCGACATCCACCTTTTCATCGGTAAGGTTTCCGGCCATTCGGGATTTGATTAGAGTTTGTTCTCGTGAATTTTCTTTTAAATATTTCGCTATCGGAAATAAGTTCATTTTTTTAATGCATACTTTACTATTGAAATCAAGATATCTCGAGTACTTTGCATATAGGCGTATGTTACATTTTGTGTTTTTTTGAGAAACAAGACTCCAATTTTGTTTGCATTTATTTAAATTCCTATTTAAAAACCAAACAATATTATGAAGACTTTTAAGCGACACTTTGAGCGAAGGCTTTGGCCCATTGAAATGAGAATTTTAATTATATATGAAAATAGTCGGATTTTTGTAAAAAAAAAAATGAACAGGATGAACGTTTATTTGCTTCATCATGCGGGAATACGCCTTTTTAATATATTACGCATTATTTTTTGGCAGATATTTTGCGAACGTCAAGATGTTTCGTCAAATTAGGAAACTGTAATGCTGTTGCGTTTCATTGTTACGTTATTTTGCGGGATGAAAATTTTCTTATCTGCATTAACTCCGTTATTCGAATAGAATTTCAATAGAGATGTTCCACCGTTTTTAATGAAATAATTTCTCCGGCAATCGAATATCAATAATGTTATATATTTAGATATTCACTTATTAACATATGTACTTGTGGCTTGAGAAAAAGTCAAAAGCATGCCATATGAAATAAAACAATCGAATTATAAAATCGTCTTCATGGTATTTCATCCTATCCATAAACTGTTGAAAAAAATCTTTGGCGTACACTCAAAAGACCATTATCTTCTATTTTTCGCAATGTACGGTGTACATGTTGAATCAGGTTCTGGACGCCCAACAAACATCGGTGTTGAACTAGAGCTTGTTCAAGCAAATTTGGAGAAGCAATTCAGCTGTTTCTTCTAGAATAGCTGAATAGCTTCTCCATATTTGTTTGAACAAGCTCTAATTCAACACCGATGTTTGTTGGGCGAAATCTATGTCGATTTCTTTTTTCTTTTGCTTGATTTGTGCAACCAATTGTTGCTCGGTTTTGAGCCATTTTCATACACCATACGCTTGAGTACACCCCAGAAATTTTCGATTGGATGAGCTTGAGGCCCGTTTGGTGGATTGCCCTTTTTCGGTATAAATGGTAGTGATTGCTCAGTTGGCTAATCCAATGTTTTTTTTTTTTTGCATAATGACCGCTTGCAATATCCGGCCAGAACATGATTTTGTCACGAGCGTAATAAAGGGTGTATTCGATAAAAATGGCACACAGAAAATCTTCTGTAACTTTTGAATCGTATGAGTAAAAAACCTAGAAATTTGAGTAGATCTTATCCATAGTGTATTATTTTCATCTGCCAAGTTTCATAGTTATACATTCAGTAGTTCCAGTCATGTCGTCGAAACAAGAAATTGTCCGTGAGAAAATTTTGTGCACTCACAATCAAAATCCAGGGGCGTCCCACCGGTGGATTGCTAAAAGGCTTGGAATTGCAAATACAACTGTGTCTCGTGTAATAAGAACCTTCAAGGAGCATCTGAGTGTCCAAAGGAAGGAAGGGAGTGGTCGTAAAAGTGGTCCAATAGACAGGAAAGTGGTCCATGGCCAGGAAAGTGGTACAACAATTCAAGAACCGTCCAAACATGTCAATTCGAGATGTCGCTAAAAAGTCTAAGGTGTCAGTCGGTTTTGTGCAGAAAACCATGAAGCGTGCTGGGTTACATGTTTACAAAGTGCAAAAAGCCCCAAACTGGAATGAAAAACAAAACATCACTGCGAAAACCCCCGCCCGGAAACTTTACACGAAGCTGCTCACCAAATCCGGTTGCATCGTGATGGATGACGAAACATACGTCAAGGCCGACTTCTGTCAACTTCCTGGGCAAGAATATTTCGTTGCCAAGTCGAAGTTCGATGTTCCGGAGGATGTTCGAAAGAAGAAACTACCGAAATTTGCAAAGAAGTTTCTACATAATCTGGCAGGCGATTTGCGGATGTGGTGAAATAAGTGCTCCCTTCATCACTTCCGGAACAATAAACGGTGCGATTTACACGGAAGAGTGCCTTAAGAAGCGTCTCTTGCCATTCATTAAGAAGCACAAAGGATCAACTCTGTTTTGGCCTGATCTAGCATCCTGCCACTACGCTCGAAACGTATTGGAGTGGTACCGAGCCAACGGAGTCAATTTTGTGCCAAAGGATATGAACCCACCAAATTCACCGGAACTTCGTCCAATTGAAAAATTCTGGGCAATTATGAAAACGGAACTTCGCAAACATCCCAAAACTATAAAAACAGAGCTAGCATTGAAGAAAATTTGGGTAAAAACAACAAAAACACTGGGAAAATCGGTTGTACAAAATTTGATGGGTGGAGTGAAAAGGAAGGTGCGGGCATTCGGGATGGGAGACGAAATTGAATAAAACAAATGTTGTAAATCAAAACTCATTAGTAGTTCTTCATTCCCTGAAAATTTCAAGAAAATCCGATAATCAGTTTAATTTTGATGAGTATATATGTGTGTGCCATTTTTATCGAATACACCCTTTATTTGTTGATGACTTGCTCCCAAGTATTGGTTAATATAAAGTGTCAAAATCGATTGCTTTGGCATTTTTTGGGCGATTCAAAGGCGCCGAACCACCCTTCGATGATATGGCTGCACACACCTTTAGCTCATATTTCGATTTGCTGGCATATTTAACATTGTCTGGTTTTGTTTTGATGTTGGCAGTATGAAAGCCGTCGTTGCCACTCAATTCCTGGTGCAAAAACGTGAAGTACGATTCATCATCCAAAATTATAAATTTTTCATCAACCCCATTGCTCACGCAGAAGTGCATGGCAGCATTTTGGCATTTTTTTTTTCGAGTTTCTGCTGTGTATATTGGGGTGCACGCTGAAAAAAATAACGCACATTTTCGTGCTGATTTGAGTGTTGGTTCACCAATCTTGTTCCTTGGTTCTTTTCCACGACAAATAGTTGATTTTTAAGGTTAGCTTGTCTTTGAACACACTTAAAATTGTACTTGTACTGAGCCGCCCAAAAAGGTTGACTACTTGTACACGTACAGTTAGTCAAAAAAGTATGACCACTCCGGGAGTTTTACAATACTTTTCGGTATTTTGAACGTGAACTGTAAATTATTCAATTGAGTTATCAACTAGAATGGTACTGAAACAGTATCTTACCTTGGTAATAATTGATGAAACATATACACCAAATTTCAATGAGGTAAATTTTGATTATTTTTACTGATACAATACATAATAATATTCATTTCTTTCTAGTATCCCACAAACATGGAGAGTGCTAGCGAAAACGTAACACAATCAATAGAAAATATCAATAGATTTAAAACACGCACAAACGTGGTTCTAAAACACGATTATATGGGGTGGATAAACTTTTTTGACATTCGGTAAATCCAGCGTGTACGACATTTTGAATGGAAACTATTGCGCAATTTGAGTACATTAGTATTTAGTAGGCGTATAAACAAGTGTGACAACGACATTGGTTGACATGTGTGTGTTTGTTCATGCTGCTAAATAAATGCCTGAAAGCATTCCCAGGACATATGTCTCATGTGTTACAGATTTTGCATTTACAGTACTGGCAAAAATAAAGTGCTCACCAGCTAAAAAATGATTGCCATTATTAAACCAATTTTGTATTGATGCAAAAATATAAAGTCTATTCGACCAAAATGCAGCTTTTGTATAGCATTATCATTCTGTTTATTCAAAATCATGATTAAGTTTGTATAGCTTAGTTTCTGATGTATCATATGCATGTGAATGTTTTTCCGCCTGGCAGAAAAAAAAGTGCTCAAAACCGACATATAATGTTCTTGAGTGCATCTTGCATGGCATTGCCTACCAAACTGTCACAGCACATTCAGCCTATCAGAAGGTGTCGAGCACTGTTTGTTTTGGTTCTGTTCGCGCCGGTTCGGATTTCGTTTGAATGTTGAAAATGGATTCGAAACAAATTAACCTATCCGTACGAAAATTAATTGTGAGGGACTGTCAACAGCAAATATCTATGCGTAAAATTGCCGTCAGATATGGAGTGAGTTATTCTGGTGTTCGCAAAGTTTGGATAAAGTTTCAGGAAACCGGATCAGTAGCTGATAGACATGGACGCGGGCGGAAGCGACTCACGACTCCGCGTGAAGACACCAGAATTATTCGTGAAACCAGGAAAAATCCAACAGTTACGAACCGAGTGATAAAGGAAAATCTGCAGCTGAGTATTTCAGAACGCACTGTGCGCTCCAGGCTTCAGGATGCAGGTTTAAGGAGCAAATTGGCAGTACGTCGCCCATCGATTCAAAAGAGAAATAGAGTTAAACGGCTAGAGTTCGCTAAAAAATACGCCGAGAAACCAGTTGCGTTCTGGAAACAAGTTTTATGGTCTGATGAGAGCAAGTTTGATCTATTTGGAATGAAAGGGCGTTCTAAAGTGTGGGTTAAACCTGGCGAACGACTTTTGGACCGGAATGTGCAAAAAACCGTAAAACATGGAGGAGGATGCATAATGGTGTGGGGGTGTTTTGCTTGGTCTGGAACTGGTAATTTGACTCAAATCGATGGTATAATGACGGCTGATAGGTACATAGACATTATTAATGAAAACTTGGAGGAGTCTTTGTTGAAAGTTGGACTGGAAGACAAGTTTATCTTGCAACAAGATAATGATCCGAAGCACACGGCCCGTAAAACCATGACGTTTTTCCGTGGATGTCGCATAAAACGTCTTGAATGGCCACCGCAATCACCAGACTTGAACCCAATTGAAAATCTATGGTCAATTCTCGATCAGCAAGTTGACAAAGGAGAGGTAACAATAAAAAAAAAGCTCTTCGAAGCCCTCGAGTGCGCCTGGCAAAGAATCGACGAGAACCATCTGAAAAACCTAGTTGAAAGCATGCCTCGACGTCTTCAAGCAGTCATCAAAGCTAAAGAAAGTCACACGAAATATTAAATTCAATGTTCTTGGTTTTGAAGTAAACATATCACGGATGAGCACTTTATTTTTGCCACTGAATTAAAAAGTTGTTTTGTTTATTGTTTTGTTAATAAAGTTACATGAATAATTTTTCGTTTGTTGTATCTCATTTCGAAAGAAGAATTGAAGTCATTCATTTTGACCCAATATGTTACCACTGAATCGCTGCAAATCAAAAATTTGTATTGAGAAAATAAACATAAACCAACGTGAGCACTTTATTTCTGCCAGTACTGTATATTCAACGAAAAAATCGTTCTTTTACGTGTTTCGACACACGCTCATTTGAAAAAGCACTCGTTATATGATAAACAATCTTCCAGTAGGTAACGAATGCATTAAAAAATGAACTGATTTTGGATGGCGATGGAAAGGAAACTACAAATGATAATTCAATGGAACAAGTTATCCTTAAATCCTTCCTTTATTAAGCCTTCTACAAAAAATCTTTGAAGCCCAGCCGGGTGGCCTTACGGCTGTTGACCAAAGCCTTAGCTATCACTGATGAAAATATGGATGTGGAATATTTTTTCTCCTCTTTCATGACCTTGGCAATCACGTACTCCTCCGATTTGCCCACGAAATTAATGGAGTAGTTGGTTTGTTCGACGCTCTTACCATTCTCCAGAAGGGATGTTTGAAACGCTAAATCGGCTATCCCTTGAACATGAAGCGCCTCAGGATGTCCAAATTCTTTTCTCCAAGGTGGAGCTGGCAGTACGCACAGAACTAACGAACCTAGTTGCTTGACTGTTTCCGCCATGGCTGCTGCAAATCAACTGATAACGCTGTGCAACTTTTCTGTATACAACAGGGTTGCTACGATTGGCAATGCAAAAGTAAATTCACCACTAGGTGGCATGATGATCGCATAAAAAATCGATACAATCATTTTTTGAATGCATGAATTTTGGAACAAACTTGCCAAAGAGGTCTTTACTACAGGTGTGCAACGTTTTGTTGTTTGTTTTATCTTTATTTGGGAGCCTTTCAGCCACAGTGGTTCCGCTAGTGGAATAAATAAATATAAACAGGGGGACTAAAAGCATCCCCTCTGAGAATAAGGGACTTCCCGAAAAATTGATAGCAAACATCCTGTGACAGAAAATTTAAAACTGATCCTGCTATCAGGGAGAGCACATCGAAAAGTTATTTTGCTGTGCATGTTTACCTGTTGATAGCAAAAGGAGTATTCCACTTTATGTTCTGTCAAAACAAACCTATGTTTCTCAAAGAAAAGTAAACGCTAATTTAAGGAAGATGAAAACTAAATTTGTTATTATATTTGACAACTTTGAAATGAAATCAAATTTAGATTTCAATTTGATGTCAGTATCAAAATAAGTTTTCTAATTGCTATCACAATGATTTTAGACTTTACTCGGGTTCCCTACGGAGTTTTCTTTAATTACAAATTGTAACAAAGCATTACGAGTTTGTTTGAGAATAGTCCTTTTCGTGCATGAGTCGTCATCAGTCTGTCGGTTGGTGTTTGTGGTTGGGGAAAGTCCCCTTCGTGCATGGATTATGAAAGCTACCTGATCTGCTTCGATATAGCATGGGATGTAACAGTGTCCCGGTATTCAAGAGACCGTTATCCCAATGGGGCGTTTAGCATTGTTGTCTGAATCCAGGGGTGGGATGGCGTCTCTGATTCGAGTGCCGCCACAACGCTGGCTGAATCCGTGAGGATGAGGAGAGAGGAGAGTTGGTATGGTTTTCACGATTCGCACAGCTATCCACTGTGCTAGGAGTTTGTGGAAATGACTGAAACTGTATTCAGCGATTCCTATCCTCACTCTACCTTGCCTGACCCAGCAGTCCGTGTAGCGGAAACAGTGTCCACTGTATTGGTCTGCAATGTGGTCTCTTGCAGTCTGCAGGGCCACCTACGGGATGGTTCCCGCTCTAAGCGCCCTTTTTAGGTTTCATCAATCTTCATTGTCTGTGAGTTCAAACTTATGACTCCGCACCATCATGGCCACCTGAGGTAGCTCCTGGTAGACAAGTTGAGCATGATCAACAAGGCGATAAACGAGCACTACATCGTTCTTATAAGTTAGTAAAGCTCCATGGGACATCATTGCACAATAATAGTCATATTACAGTTATCTCATATCATATTTATTTTCCTGTTCAGTTCCGATACCATCCTTGCCAACCGCCTAGTTACTCTTTAGCTCTTCCAGGCGGCGTTTTTTTTTCTCCAGGAATAAGTGAGTCTGCTGTAGTTGTGTCTAGTATTGTACTGCCCGCGCTGTGACCTTTTCCTCTAAAACCTCCCTACACTCCTCGTCGAACCAATTGTTCCGTGGGCTCTATTCGTCATACCCGACTCAACTGCGTCGTTCATGGCTGCTTTGATTTTATTCTTGCAGTCTTCAAAAGAGTCTTCGTCGAGTACATCCTCATCCGGCAACGTTGCTTCCATACTCTGCACGTAGGCTGTGGTGCAGCCGGTTGCTTCAGTCATTTGAGATTGTTCGGAGTCTTACGCTGGCACATGGACGGTGATTCAGCCGCCCCTGATATGGAGAACGGTCGCTGTTTTAAGTCACTCCTAACATGGAGAATAGACGCTCGAGCTTGGTTTGAACGCCACTGCTAGCTCACGGCACTCGTTGCGACATTATTACAGACTTTTTTTTCAGGAATCTTATTGAATTATATACCTAACCGTTCTCAAACTGATCTATTTATAAACTGTTGTCTTAAGTTGTTCTTGACTCCCAAACAAAATTAATTTATTCTTTAAAGAACTCTATCCGTTCGATATATTCGATGTTCTTTAGGTTTTCTTACGATTTTTTTCTCAAGAAACCACATAAGTTTGTCAAAAACTGTTGAATCCGTTTGAAATATCCCTTAAAATATGAAAACCCGAGCAAAGGTTAATACCAAAGTGATAACAAGTTCTAATATCTGATTATCACTGTTTGATCACTAAATATGTTATCATTCAGGCTGAATAAACAGCCAGAATAACAAAAAGGATAACAAATTAATATTCGTTGGATATCACAACATTAACTCGTTTTACTATCATTGAGTTCATTTTGATAACAAATTTGGGATATGAAAAAAATACTTGAGATAATTTCAAATTATGTTATCAACATAATATCAAATTCATACACTAATAAGTACTGCTTCTGGTGAAAAGTTCAATTTCATATCCATGACATGCTGGTGATATTCAGCATTCATCAGCATGCTGGTAGTATTCACCAGAAATCGTCATTAAAAATTGATAACAGATGGTAACACAATTATTTAATGTTGATAACTAATTTTGTTATGCGATAACAAGTGAGTTCAACATGATATCTGAGATAACAAAACTTGTTACTTATTTGATATCCGTTCGTTATTCTTCTTTACCAGGGAATTTCGTTGTGGGTGTTTCGTTTTGGCAAGAACTCATTTATGATATCCTGTTTGATAAAAATTTAATTGAACTTCATACTTATTATCTATCCTTTAGAAAAGTTCACAAGATGTTCTAGAAATTCACTTTGAAAATTATATATGATCACACCTGTATTTTAAAAACATCAAACCCTTCTGGAACCAAACTAACCAACCATCGTTTGTTTCTTCTTTTTCTTTCCTCAGACGGCGCCCAGCAGTACATCACCATCCCGCTGTCGCTCATGTCGACCCTCAAACAGCACGACCCGAAGAACTCCAACGGAAACAACTCTTCAGCGCCAAACAATGCCAAGCCAAATTCTTCCAACTCTAGATCATCATCAACTGCGTCTTCTTCTTCGTCGTCTTCCTCTCGGGCCTCGCCTGCCACAGCCGGCGGACGACAACCACCACCGGGTCTGTCCAAAGACATCGTCGTCAAAACCGAAGTCGACGAGTGAATCCGCATTTTGTTTCTGTTCAGTTAGAAATTGCTTTTACAGGGTTTTTGCTTGACATTACTAAATAAGCTAGTTTTTCACCAACTAGAATAACTGCCAAAAAAGCTATAACTAACTTTTCGATAGCTTCCATGTTTTTTGCGCTTTTTTTCAGAACTTTAAAATTAAATGAGCTTGCCAAACTTTTATAGTGGCCTAGAGAATAGACTTGATAAAAAAAAAAAAAACAATCTACTGACTATATCGCAAACCCCAAAAATTCAATAGCGCTGTGGCTAAAATACTTACTTTATAGCATACCAAATAACGCTTTTAAAAAATCTTAAAATGTTAGCCCCTCAAATATGAAGCAGACTCAAACAGTAGCTTTTAACAATCACATAAAAAGGAAATGAAAATGAGGCACACGCGGGGCTAAAAGAGTGTTCTTGCTGTGCAAACAAAATGGAGCGAAAAGGTTTGGGAACACTTAAAACTGCATTGCAAATAAGCGAAAATTCGGAATGAGATTCGAGCTGTTGTCGTTTTGAAGTTTACCTACGATAAGGTTGACGTAACATTAGTTGATACAACCTAGTTGTTAAGTTCTTTAACTAATCTTAGTACTTAGAATGAAATGTCTCATTTTCTTTTACTTCTAGCTTAACAATACAATACATAGTCATAGGTCTTCATTTGTGCATCTAGAGTTTACATGCTTAGTTAAATATTGAGCCGTTGGAAAGGTTGTTTTCTGACCTTATTTAAGCGGTAAAAACTCCACATCATTCATCTAATTTTTCATATTAACGCCCCCAAAGCATTTTTTGTTATCTTTCTTTTATATCTAGTAGAATTCTTTTTTCTGGTGTTTTTTAAATTATTGATTTATTGTAACTCTCAACAAAAAAAAAATGCGTTTTTAATAAAAAAAATTATTGTGAAACCATGCTAGTGCATAGTGCAATTACTGGAAAGAAACGTCAAACACCCAAAAACGAAACTGGGGGAAGTAAATAAGGGGAGAGGAGCAACCTACCCTGCACTGGTAAGACACCTTTAAAGAAACACCGCGATTAAAGAAACACCTGAAAAGTTTTGCACACCCCAATGTACTCCCACTTTATTTCCGGAATACTAGTGCACTTCTGATGCACTTTTCTACCTACCTACACTTTACCACCTATCTCTCACTTTTTCTGTTTTTGGTCTTCTATTTGTGGGGGCCGCATTTCGCATACTTCGCTCTCACATTTTAAAGGGTGGGATGGTCAAAACTTGGTCGACTCATATATGACGTAGTTTTTACTATCGTGCATTAAAAAAAACTTCAACACCCCTTTTTTCGCAGGTGTATGCGTATGAAATGTTGACTTTATATTGTTTTTATCATTTTCTATTCAGTTGTCAAAATGGCGTCGAAGCGAGAAGAGCAGCGTATCAAAATGTTGCGAGCGCATAAGCAAAATCCAAACTATTCCCACGCTGGCTTGGCAACATTACTAAAAATTGCCAAATCAACCGTGACGAATGTCATAAAAGTTTTCGGAAAACGTCTGACGACTACCAGGAAGCCGGGATCAGGAGGAAACCGAAACCAGGAAGCCGCAGCGACCGGAAGAATAGTGGCCAGCATTTTCAAACGCAATCCCAACCTTTCCATCCGAGATATTTGGAAAGTCCCACACAACAGTGCAAAGAGCAAATAAACGAGCCAGACTGTCAACATATAAGGCGACAGTGACACCCAATCAGGATGATAAGCAAAACAAAACAGCCAAAGGAAGAGCGCGTAGTTGTACACGAGTTTGTTGCCTTCTTCGTTCTTGCTGCCTTCTTGCTCAGCTGTAGCATTTCTGGCCATAGCAAAATAAAAAGCCAGCCCTGGAAGCTGCTTCAAATCCTCCAGGACATAAGTTTCGTCGTCCATAACAACGCATGAAAACTTCGTCAAATATTCGCAGTACAAACGTCGAGCCCGTGATTTTGCTGCCAAGTTCTGTTTGTCGTTGTGATTTGGAACTGTTTTTACGTTATACGACTTAACGTCCCAAACGTTGTTTTGATTTTTGGACAAAACCAGGCGACATCCCTATTTTACGAGCCACCGTTCGAATGGAGAGATTTGGGTTTTTCGTTAATATCCTTTTCACCTTTCGGTCCATGACAGGATCAGCGCTTCCAATGCTTTTGTCACTTCTTGGTTTCCTCTCCACCGTTAAACGTTCCGAAAATGATTTGAGCACATCGTGAACAGTGGATTCAGGCAAATGCAATGTTTTTGCAAGGTCCCGTATTGACAAGTCAGGATTTGGCGTACACCCGTACAAAATTCGCTCGCGCACTTGTTTTTCTTTCGTCGCCATCTTGAATTCTAAACATGAAATGTAAACATCGATCGTAGTATTCTTCATCATAGACTCTCAGCTAAACCACAGTGAAATTTTTTATTCCTACTTGCACTATTTCAAAAGTTACAATGATTTGAAGGTGTCCGGATTAATGTGGATACAGACCTTAATTGCAAACAAAACAAACAATGACTCCAATACTGACCATGTATTAGAAACCTAGTCATAACTTCTTCAAACTATAGAACATCAAATAGAAAATGAGAATTCACATAAATGAAGGCTAACCATGTTTTCCTTAATCCAAGCTCATCCTCAGTGTGTCAACCCGAGTATTGTCACTTTTCACAAGACATAAAATGTAATAAGGACTATTATATGTTTCTTTGACTACAAAAACAAATATGTTCCCTAGTTTGAATTAATTCGGACTAGGGTTCAGTGGTAGATCTGATACCCCGTAACGCACCACAAAAAGGTGATCTACCAGCGTTACGGGTCGTTCACAAATCTTAGAATGCACGACATCCAAATGCACTATGTTTCTTCTTCCGATATGTGGTCACTTCAGTGCATTTTCAATAGGGTGCAAAATTTTGAGAACTCACTCCATACTCCGTAATCCACTGCACAATACTGGTGATATACACAATACGGTGCATGCAAAATAAACACTTTGCCTTGTTCTCCGTCAGAAGGCCGCACTCTACTGTTTTTTCTTTGTGAACGGAAGAACAGGGTGCGGCAGAAAATAATGCGAAAATTTGTTCTATTTCTTTCAAATCCCATTTTCAACTAATTCAAGCAATAATATCAACATTTTCGAGTGCAGTTATCTTCATAAAGTCCGTTTAAACATATTTATTCAATGTGTCCTCCATTTTTATTAATAACATCCTCGAGCCGACGTCGGAAGCCATAGTATGCCTTATTGACTGCCATGTGCGTGTTATGGTTGACTTCAGGGTTTTCACACTAGCGTGTGATGTTTTGCAGGCTCGTGCTTCAACATATGCCCACATCGAATAATCCAACGGATTAAGATCTGGACTGCTAGGGGGCCACATATCCTTCGGCAAAAACTTCATGTTATCGTTCAACCATTGTTGGGTTCGATTGGACGTGTGACACGGCGCTCCATCCTGCTGTAGGACAACGTTTTGGTCCTCGGAGAAGTTGGCCTTCACCCAGGGTCCTTTAAAATACCGATATTCACTTCGGTATTGATTCTAACTCCAGCATCAGTGAAAACAGGCGGCATTTTCAAACGGTTGGACGTCACCAAGCCAAACATCATGACACCAGCCGGATGTTTGGTTTGAAATTTTAATTTCACTTTTTCCGGAACGTTCTCCATTTTCTGCGGTGAAATGAACCGGTCCGTGCGGCTGTTGGCCACAGCATCGATGCTGAAAAGTTTTCGTCGGAGAACAGGATTATCATTTTTTCCTTCTTCAACAAGTAAAGCAATATCTTGGAACGAGTCACTCGTAGTTCCTTGAGTGGCGTTTCACTCTGGCTCTGGAAGATGCATGCAGGTCTTCTTTGATGATTCTCCGCATGGATATCTTCAAAATATTGGCTTCCTTTGCCAGTTTTCTTATGCAACGCACCAAGTTGCGAGCAATTTTTGCTCGGACCGATTTGATCACGTTCAGCGTTGGTGCAAAGCGCGGACGTCCGCTTCCCGGCTTCCGTTGCTTAGGACCATGCTGCAGGGACTTTTTTATGCGGTAAAATGTTGCCAAATGGCACCCTACTATCTTGGCAATCTATATCGGCTTCTTCTGGGCGAGCAACAAACTGGTGATCACTTCTTTCGCGAACATTTTGGCGAATTTGCAATAAAATAAATAGAATGTTTGGATGCAGCACTTGAAAATAAACATAAACAAATACACTTTCGACAGAAATTAGTCACAAGCTACGCGAATTAACCCAATACTCAAGTTTGAACATTTTCGTATTATTTTCTGCCACACCCTGTAAGATGCCGCGTCGAATTAAATTTCGAGTAACACTGCAGCGCCCACCTTTTACACAATGAGCATATAAAGACGGTGTTTTCGGAACCATTATCACGATTTTTTTCTTTCAAGAATAAACTCGTTACATCCACTCTAAGCTTCCTTTCTTCAGCCATCTTTCAAAAACAATACAAAAATGTCTACACCTCATGAGATACGATTTTCTGCTCCGCGTGTGGTTCAAAACGTACACTTTCTAGCTACACGTGCGAAGAGAAGCCAAGCCTAGCCAAAACTTGCTAAAGTGTTGGGTTTTCCATACCGGGACAACAATTTTACCTTGACTACGGCTCGGGGAGATGTTCCGAATTCAAATTTGTGTTTGCAGATAAATTTGCACGTAAATACATTATTTGGCAAGGCATCTGTAGCTTTGGTAGGAAGACCAAGTTTGCATCACTGATAAGACATTTAATTCAGAGCTGTACAGAACGGAATATCTCCAAAAGCGAATATTGCCATTCATCGGATCCCACAATGAACCGGACATGTTTTGGCCAGATCCTGCAAGCTGTCATAACAGTTATTCATTGACTAATTCAATTCAACAGTGCTACAGTGGTATGATACCAACGGGATTCAGTTTATACCGAAAGAACTCAACCCACCAAACTGTCTCCAGCTCAGACCGATAGAGAGATTTTGGGCTATTATGAAGAGGAAGCTGAAGGTGAATGGCAGTGTCGTCAAAAGCATCAATGAATTGAGAACCAAGTGGAATAAGATTGCCAAAACGATGGATGAGAATAATGTGAGCCGGTTGATGAAACGTATTCCTGGTAAAGTCCGAACATTTCTTCGAAATCGAGATGATTAATTTTTTTTTTTGTACTTTCCCTCTAAAGTTCACATAAAGCCGAATATTTTAGTTCAAACAGAATACTATTTTGTTAATGTATATCCAAAATATACACGCCTGATATTGTGTAAAACTGGCTAAATTTTTAAGGAATAATATAAAATTGTATGGCGCCCTCTGGTCAGACACCATGAAAATCGAAAAATACAATCATTTTTTTTTTCAATACTAATATCCAATTTTGTATGCCGTCATATTTTTTCTAAAGAATTTTTTATTATCTTACATTTGGTATCCAAACATTTGAAATCGGTTCAAAGGTTCAAAAGATATGATTTCTTGAGAAAAGTTATTTTCGGAAAAAGTCGAAAAAATCTATTTTTCAAACCGCTTTAAAATGGAAATTGTCACCCTAATAAAAAAAAAATTACGTGTCTAATATTTTGTGATAAGAAACAAAGCAACCAATTGATTGATTATGATTTTGTAATACTACCATCTATTGCAGCAAGATAACTTTTTATAGCAGTGGAATAATCTGAAAAACAATTTGATCAGGATTCTATTATTGTTTGTGATCATCAAGCTCCTGTATGAAGGGCCAGAAACGTTTGGGCGGGCTCGTAAGCAGAGACACTTACGCGAAACCCGCGAATATAGGAAAAAGGATCTCCTTCCAAAAGCAAGTTCACACGCACAGCACTAGAATCGAGCCCTCGATTGACAGAATAAACCCAATAGATGGGGTCGAAGAGCCCGCCCTCGTTCCGCGAAATGTTAACAATAGGGAGGAGGCAGTCCCATGCTCCCTATCCAAATCGTTTCACTTGGGTGCCCTGATGGTCCCTCCCTTTCCCCGTTATATGTTATGTAATATTTAATATATTTTGTACACAACAAATTAGAATAGACAAAAATGCTAATTTATTCAAATTTTAAACTTGAATGGATTGTTACTGAAAAATGTATAAAAGTTAGATATGTATTAATATCCGACTAGTCCTGGGAAAGCTGAAAACAGAATAGATCATTCTAAATATAAAAGGTAAAATTTCAATAAAAGATATTATTTTATAAGACATTGTAATATATGTAATATTTTTCTTTATACTGTTCTAGCAACATTTCAAAGATAGCAATTGGAGTGAACGAAGAGTCCGGTTGGATAATTTCTGAAATAAATGGCTTATCTTACCATAATGTCACTAAACACAATATTAAAATATAATCCTACATTACTTATAAGCACATGCCAGTCTTTTATGAATATAGTAGTTGAAGTTGAGAAGTGCAATTTTAAATTAGTTCTGCTGAAATGTTAAAAAAAAATCAATTTGATGCCTGTCATGTTGCTTCAGCCTATAAGAAACAAAGCTACCAATTATCAGTATTTTATTGAATGGCTGATATAGTTGGATATTTTAGGTTAATGGTAGTTATTTGGAGAACAAACTATTGATAGAGCACTTTTGCTCATATTGTTCCAGTAAAACTGAAAATAAGCCATTGGTTTGAAGTAAATTGTGAATAACGGAAAATGCATCACTTACTTTGTAAGCAAATTAATGTTAATCTTAAGATTTGAATATAATGGAATTTAACAACATTTAACAGATGAAGATAAATACCCTAGCAACAAATTTGTTACAAAATGGATGTGGAAACTTAAATGTGACTCATTCAAGTCATAATAAAGTTGCTTGCAATCATATCTAGTGGCTTAGGATACCATATAGGAATCTAAAAACAATCAAAGGGGAAGGAATATTCAGAGTGTTTTGACCAACCGTCTCCTTCTGACTGATAGCCTTTTCTATCGTCCGGACACAAGTAATTGACCCACATCATGAAACACAAACACTACATCACCGTTCCACATCTGATTTATAACGATACCATCAAATGACATCACGGGTGTGTAAAAAATGTGCATCGACATAGAGAGCACCGCATGTGGAAGGATAATAACATATGAATTCAAAATTGCTGCATAAAATCGATACAGGAAGACAATTATCTGGCTCCACACGTGATTCCGAGTTCCCGTCCATAAGTTGAGTTGGACAATGTTTGCTATCAGTTTAAATTTCACTATGTCACAGACGTCATAGCATGTGCCTAAAGGCGGAGAGTAAACCTAAAAAAACGGCACCATTTTTGAACATTTCGTCAAAATTATCGAACTATAGGTAGGCACCGAATTTTCTGTGATTTGAAAAAATTTCATTGTTTGTTTGGTTAAAACATATATTTTCTGGTTGTCTGCATTCAATGCTTTTACCTCAACGACATTCGTGTCAAGGCAGAGTGGTTTATTCGTACACGTTTTAATTCATTTATCATAGGCCATACGTTGACAGAATGTTCCAATCAGTACGAATCTACATATTTCATATCAAACGAACATCGTCGGTGCCTTTTTTTTCGAATTCGTTACATATAGGGTGGTTGAGTAGGGTTCAACGAACACATGACACCTTTTCCAATTGGGCCGCCCCTGTAGCTATTTAGTTTCGATTGAAGGGAAGATAACTGAGTCTTCATAGCTGACCCAATATTTGACAGCGAGTCAATTAGGAAGGTTCGGTATTTATGTTTAACGACGTGTCTGCCCACGGTGCGTAAGTTGTGAATAATGGATAATGCAAACAACGCACTTGTTACTCGAGCTAAATAGGTGCTGAGAGGTCTCCGACCGGAACTAGTAGAAAGGCTGCACGTGGAATATTGATGATCGATAGTGGATAGTGATTTGAAATTTAGGAATTCAAATTAGTAAAAACTAGGTTTATGTAACCACAGTTATCACAACGATACGGTCTCACCATAAAATTTAACACAAACGATTTTAGGTGGCGGGTTGACGCGGTCAACAAATGTGGAACAGCACAAAGAAAGGTGACCGAACCAACAAGTGATTAATAACCATTTTCACCAACGCAAACATCTAGGTCGATTCACGTGTCAAACCGCGCATGATTATTATGGATTGAAACGGAAAAGTTTCATTACGAATTTCCACCTCGATGGATTACTGCCAATGTTCTAACTGCTCACCTCTCCCCCCTCAACGTGGGAGTCCTTTCTGGCCCAGGAATTACCGTATCATTCAGTCGAGTGTGGGTGATTGGATCGAACGGACTTGAACTACATAGTTCCGGAACAGTACCTCAGTAGTAATACGCTTTCCAAGGACGAAGAAAATGTCGAATGGTAACGGAGTGCAGGCGTGCAATTTCAGTGTGTTGTGATGGTGTTGTTGTGATCACTTTGGACTGTGCGATTTGTGTCCGTTGGGTTAGCCGACGGTTATCGTGTCTTGTTCTCTGCTAGAAAAAAAAGCCTTGTGATTTGATTGTGGATAAAATTAACGCTTTTATTTTCGATTCGCACCACCAACACCCTACCCCTTCCGGTATACAATGGGATGTGGCCCTTCAAACTCAGCTGCTGCGGTTCCAGTGGACGGTGATGGTGAATCGAGTGGATCAAAAACGGCGTACCGTAGGTGTTGAAATGATTTGAATGTTTACCGTTTACAAGTTTCATGTAACAATAAAACACATTTTAACTTAAAGGGTGCATAGAAACTGCCCCAGAAAGTATAGACGCACCAGTTTTTCAGTAAAAAATAAATGTCGGAAAGTCAATTTTTATTAGATATACTGTTGGCATTAGAGTAGCACATCAGGTTAGTGTTCTCAATATTTGCAATCTAGCGAATGTACGAATGCTGACGCACCCTTTTTGCGAGCGTTGTTCATAAGATTCAGCGCAGACTTTTTAGCAAAAAGTTTTGACACATTTTTCCAACCTTTTTCAAACTGTTGAATGGTATCTGCTGCCGAAACATGTTTCCTAAGATGTGCCATCATCAATGTCCAAAAAATTTCAATTGGTCGAATTTGCGGGCAATTCGGAGGGCTCATGTCCTTTGGAACGAACGAAACATTCTTGGTGGTATACCCGGATGGTGGCAACACGCACGATCTGGCCAGAAGACAACAGGATCTTTGTGGCTTCGAATCATGGGTAGAAGCCGGTTTTGTAAGTTCTCTTTGATGTATATTTTACAGTTCATCAAAGAAGTTGTGATGAAGGTTTGCGAAATCTTACCACAGCCACAAATAGCTTGCCAGACCATAGCTTTCTTACTTACTTACTTACTTACTTACTAATGCTGGTCCCGGTCCTATTAGGACCGCACCTGCGTCACAATATTTCACCATAAAACGCGGTTGAGGGCTGCTTATCTCCAGTTCCTCGAGTGTACCACGCTTCAAATGTCTTGCTCTACTTGGTTTAACCACCTAGCTCGCTGCGCTCCTCTGCGTCTTGTACCGGTCGGATTCGAGGCAAACACCATTTTTGCGGTATTGTTGGCTGACATTCCTGCAACATGTCCCGCCCATTGTAGGTTTCTTACCAATTTTTTTAATACTTGCCCTTCACCATCGTATAGTCTTGCGGCACCAGCAAGGATTTGTAGTCGAATTTCACGTAGGTTTTGTCATCCATGACTATACAGTTCGAATTCTCTGCAAGCATTGTACCGTACAATTTTCGCACTCTGGGCTTGGTCGATGTTTTTTTGTGGTGGACTCCGTTTTGGCTGCATCTGCTTCTTATAGGTTCGAAGATTGAAACATTCTTTGGCACGATGCACATTGAACTTCGAATTGCCAATTTTTTTGGCCACATCTCGCTGTGAAACGTCCTTCTTGTGCTCGAATGCCTTCATTATACGTTTTTTTTTTTTCAAACGAGAGTTAGCAGGACCTTTTCTTCGACCCGATTTCGCTTTATCCTCAAACGTGTTATCCTTACTGAACTTCCTGATCGCTGTTCGCACGGTTTTCTCACTTACTCCTTCCATTTTTGCCAACTTTCTCAGTGACATTCTGGGGTCTGTACACCATTTGTGCACAATATTTCGACGTTGATCCGCTGAAAGTCCACGCATTTAGAAACAAATTTTTGAAAAGGATTAATCCGCTACACAAGTGCTGAGAGATAAATGTAAACAACAAAATGCAGCCATAAACATGAACAAGTCATCAATTATTGCAGAATGGCAGCGGTTCCAAACTGCGTCCATATTTTTTGTGGCATCCTTAACCAACATACTTACAAGGGTGTCTGACAATAGGTGTCAGTAATATTGCTGATTGCAGTTAAAAATGGACTCCGAAAAAAAAACAGAAAATTGTGATATCGTCAAATCATTTCCTGTCTTCAGTGAACTTATGCCTTTCAGCATAAAGGATAAGTGCATCGAAGACAACAAAACGATTTGACGTAAACGTGCACTTTTATCACACTCTAAAATGCGCAAAAAGGACTTCTAGAGTCCAATCACAACTGCAACCAGCAATACAAAATGGCATAACTGCAAAACGAATCAACCAAATCTTATACACTTTTTGATTGTTGTTTGTTGTATTCTCCCAATGCGTGGAATAACGATCGATGATGAAATTTGCAGAAGCAGATAATTTCTCATCAACATGAGGGGCTCTAGGAGTGGACAGTAATTTATTGTTAGAACTAAGAGGAATGAAGAGAAAGTATTGATAGTTCCATTTAGCGTAACGGCAGGCTATGAAAATTGAAAGATGCAGGTTGAAAACGAGCGGAGGTATGGAAGCACTTATTTTTAGCATGTACCCAACATCAGGAGATAATCTCTCATCCATGTTAGGCATTGGGAGAGGGAAACAAACAAATCACTAGAACCAGATCAAAGCAATAGGTAGTATAAGAGCACGAACAGTCGCATACTTTTTAACCAGTCAAGGGGGTATCCTCCCCCTTGCCTACCCTGCATCTGAGGTAGCTTGGTAAAAGATTGTGCGCCCGATCGTATAACTACCATTCAAATGCCCTCCGCTCGTTTTCAACTTGTATCATTCAATTTGCATAGCCTGCCGTTACGCTAAACGGAACTACCAATACTTTCTCTTCATTTCTCTTAGTTTTAGCCAGAGATCGAAATTCTCACTCAGCTGGGTGAAAACCATGCTCTCTCTGAAGCAGGTTGTCCATGAGTAGCGAACCGTTCACATTTTCATCTCTCCTTTTTCGCCGATAATTCATTATCCTCTCTCTTGCATATGCGAAAATATCTCTCTCCAAAATTCAACGAAAATATTTTCTCATGTCACATTTTTCACTGAAAACATGCTACCTAGATCGTATACGAGGATCAAATCCGAAAATAAGGCCAGGCCTGTGCACACTGATACCGCCATGGACCATAAATGAAAAACTGGTGCATGGACCATAAATGATAAATGAAGACTGGTGCATTTTCAGGTGTCAAAAAGTAAGTGAAAAATAATTACCGGCATCTAGGATTCACTGAAAAAGAAACGATTTATCAGCTACTCATGCTCTCCGAAAATTATCAATCGCCGTTGCTTTTCTCGCGAAAACTGCTGTGAGCGTATAATAGTCTCTCGCTTCTCACATTCTCATCTGTTTCTCCAAGCGGGTGAAAAAGGACGTTTCTCTTCTCAAGTTGGCGAAAATTTCGTTCTCTGGTTTTAGCAATAAATTACTGTCCACTCCTTGAGCCTCTCATGTTGATGAGAAATTATCTGCTTCTGACAAATTTCATCAAATCATATACTCATCATTTGAAAGATACATGTAATAGAAGCAAACCTCATTAATTCAATCCAAATCTCTTGCGCAACTTTGCGCAATCGCTATGTAAATTCTTCACAACTCACACGGGCGATTTCCAGAGGAATTTTGTCCCAAATATCAAATTATTGGATCAGATCGTCGGTCAAAGGTTCACCCGAACCTACTATTTAAATTGTAAGAACGATAAGGATCTGGTCTTGTCACACGTCACGTTTTGTGAGTGATCACATCCTTCTGCGCGTGATACTTCTCGGTGAAAACGGCATCTACCGGCAGGCACTTCGTACTGCATATCTTCTCATTTACCGCAAGCCTCGAAGGAAAGAACAGCACCTTGGACATTTCCTTCTCGCTGATCGACCGCCACAGAACGACCTTCTTCGGGAACTTGATGTGGGAGATATATTTGACGCCAACGCTTACATTTTTGCTGGGAAACGTTAAGTTCCCTTGTCATTCGTTGAAATCCAGCTGCTAGTACGACTCGTCATCCATTATGACCCCGACGGCGAGCTTCGCTGGAAATTTTTTTTTCATCAACACCTTCAGTCGCTCATTATGGTTGATTTCCTGCTGTTCACGATCGGCTTCGGCTGAGGCCGACCGAATAACAATGCCCATCTTGCCTAGGTATTTCTTCACCGTTTGGCCGGTTCCCCCAACCTGTTTGCCCAATGTGCGGAACCATAAGCCCACCTTGCCCTCAGTCTTCCTCTTCAGCTTCTGCTGCACTTTACGGCAACCCAGCACTATCGAGTGGCTGGAACCAGGAGCCGTACGGCGGATCTCGAAACGAAGAACTTTTTCTCGCAAGCGTTCGTACAAAAAGTCGTTCGTTTCGAGCTACGTAATGCCACCCCAGGCTTCCATTCGACGCTCTCGCCTTTATCCAGAAGGGAAAAAATATTACAAATGCCGGATCGGCTATGTCCAGTGGGCAGGGGTGCCAGATATTTTTTTCAAACGTCTGCGAAATTTTTTTTAAATGTCTGGGAATGTCTAAAAAAGCTGTAATATTTTTTTTCTGCAAAATTAAAAAAAATTCAAGAAAAAGACGTAATAAAAGAGCCAGTTTTGATATCTTCGCTACATGCAACGCTGCATCTATTTCTTGGATTGTATGTAATCTTACACTATTGTTTCATATTTTAAAAGTGCCACTTCCCAAGTAACGACAAGCATTATATTATTGCACTTATGCAACCCAAAATCAACATCAGTAATGCGAGATCGCATCAATTCAACAGTTGTCAAGCAGTGAAGCGTTACACACTGAAAAATTATTCACAGGCTCGGTTAAACATTTAGTTGAATTCACTCGGCATTTTCATATTTGACTGATAACTCGGCAAGAAATCGAACGATGCCGTATCTCAGCATCACTTGAAACTGAAATATCGGGTAATTTCATTATTAAACTGATTCTCGGCAGCACTAGGAGCCGAGCACAAACTTTAACCAAAATCAACCGACCTCAGCTGCCTATCATGTCGAAATATCGATTTAGCAATGTTGTAAGCCGAGGTTCGGCTTTTTATCTGTCAACCGCCATGCGCCATATTGTTTTCATTCGCAAGTGGAGTAAATCGTATGTTGTTTGTGGAACGGTGAAAAAACATACATTTATTGGCACAAAAAATAAGCAGGGATGTTTTTCAGTGTGAATGCCAACTTTATACGGGAAATAAAAATAAGTAGAAAAAACTAATAGAGTTCAACATTTATTGCAAACATTTCTGCTGTTTAATGCAAACCGGTTTCAAACAAGAATCGCATTTCCTTCGGGTTTTCTGCGTTTCATTTCCGCACTCCTGCATTTGTGGCAGGCACCATTTTGAGGAACCCTTGCGGCAGCATCATGTTTAACTGAAATCTTTAAAGGACTGCAAGTTCTCTCGCAAGAACTTGTTCAATAGCAGTCCGCGTGAAGAATTTGGCCAGCACTTTTGGATTGTCCATCCACGATTTTATTGCCGGCAAACATAACTGTACCGAAAGTTCCTGCAAAAAATTTCTACGCCTATTCGTTGCTGTCAAAAACTTATTATGCTCGTGATATATGATGCAAGCGGCTAATCCAGCAATGTTTAGCATATTGTAAAACATTGCCAAAGGTCACCTGTTCGTTCTCCGCTGGACGGAATACTCAGCCAACAGTTTGTCCATGTTATCTACTTAAAATTAAGCTAATGAATGGATTGCATTCATGTATTTTTGAAATTGTAGCATTTTACATCACATGTAATAATGAAAATTTTTAGCTGTGTAGATGACCGGAAAAGTGGTAGGTGCTGTGGTTTCCACAGTTCTTCCACCGCTTCTTTATTGGATAGATGAACTCCGGCGTGAAGAAGTAACCCCAAAAAGGTATCAAATTCCTCTTCTGTAAACGGGACGTGATTTCTGCTACCCTCTGATACGTTTTTCAGTACTTGGGTAGCTTTCTTATTAGTCTCGTCAATAATCACTTTACACATTTCTGGTGTAATAAGAGTTTTAAACACTTCCTTTGCTGTGTACATGTTGGAGTATTTGGCAGCTCCCCCTTGTTGTCGAAGAATATTTCGTTTCCTTGTTTGTGAAGCTGGTAATGGACTTGAGCTCCACTGAGTTCCGTCTTTTGTGGACAGGTCGAATACCGCTTCATCCGAAACATCATCCGAATCATAATCATCATCGTCGTTTATCACAAACTCAGTTGTGTATTCAACATCTGATGGATCGTCATCCTCTTCACTATCCATCTCAGTTACTAAAGCTCGAATTTCATCCGAGTGCAATCTCTGTCGGCTAGGTCCGTGTTGATCCATTGTAATGGGGAATTCGAAGAACTTCAATATTTTTCCACAACACCACCGCCAACACTGCTCGCAGTCGTTCTTTTAGATATGAGCACCAGATGTTTCTATTTCAAAAGTTGTATACTGAATGAACAAATATTGTTGTGCATTGTGGCTTTATAGTTATTTCTATGGACGTTGCAACCAATCAGAGAACAGTTCTGAGGTGTAACTAGTCCCATCACTTCTGCCGATGATGTCTCTTCCCTTTGCTCTCCCGTTTGTATCACGTTCATTCCCTCATTGTTCGGTTGCTTGTATTTCCCGGAATTAGATAATGTTAGTCGGTCCCATGTTTAGCTTGCCAACTGCCAAATACAATGTATAATGTTGCCAGTCCACCTAGCGTGCCTCAGACTCATCCAATCGCAAATTTCTGGGGTGTACTCATGCGTGATTTACGACAATGGCTGGGAAGCTCAGAATGATGAAAAATTGTTTGACCGAATCAAGCGAAAGATAAAAGAAAAGGACATAGCCACCATCCAGAACTTGTTTCAACGTGTTGGCCGCACACTGCAAAACAAAAACGAAGATAATGGTTCATTGAGTGACCTATAAATGTGTTTTTGAACAGTTCATCAAGAAAGTGGGAACCTACTCTGAGCTGGCCACTCCGAAGCCAAGTGACCGGATGGTCCAATAACTATGGCATACTCTCTTCTGAAACGATTTTAAGAATTTTGACTCCCATATTGTTAGGATTCAACTCAAATAATGTTCTGGCCCTCCGTGGCCTCATGGGAACCTACTCTGAACTGGCCAATCCGAAGCCAAGGGACCGGATGGTCCAATGACTATGGCAAACGTTCTTCTGGGATGATTTCAACCCATATCGTTAGGATTCAACTCAAATAATGTTCTGGCCCTCCGTGACCCCATGGGAACCTGCTCCGGGGTGACTGTCCCAGGATCAAGTCACCGGATGTTCATTTGGCAATCACACTCATTCCTGTTTATTCTTTGAATGACTTTTAGTGTCATTACTGGTTTATTTTCTATTGGAATCTTTTATAAGTATACCATTTTCGGAACATGGTTCCGTATATACGGTATTTTCGGAGACGGGTGATGCCCATTGGTCATATTATACAATTTTGAGAAAGTGGTTGAGTCAAGGGTGAGTCGCTCAGCACAAAATCACTTGTGCCGATGTTGTTTTAGTGTGCCTTTATACGTTATGATGAACCCTGCTGTTCCAATCGTGGTGCCAAAATGTGCCCGCGTGTGCCACGGTAACTTAAGGAGTGTATCGAAAATAAGCTATCCACAAACTTTCTTTCAAATTATGTTGAAAACCGATATTTTATTCATACAAAAAATTGATCCTTTATTGTACGAGGTTAAACTTGAACATAATGAAGACCGGATGAAATTTAAGTTATTCCTTCACGAATGTTCGAACTTTGGATCGAATGCTCTTCATCAAGTTCCGGACAAGTGTTGCATCGCATTTTTTGGACGCTTGAGCCCAAATTTTTATGAACTCCTGCATGTTCCCAGCTGCCTTACCAGTCTTCTTGAAGACCCTCTTCACGATTGCCCAGTAACGTTCGATGGGTCGAAGCTGAGGGCAATTTGGTGGATTGATATTTTTCTCAACGAAATCTATACCCTTTTCCGCAAGCCAATTGAGAGTGCTTTTGGCATAGTGAGCCGACGCTAAATCCAGCCAAAACAGTGGAGGTGTACTATGCTTCTTATATAAAGGCAAGGTTCCACGACGTCAAGAGACGATTCTATGATTGCAAGCAGCATCAAGAAAGATCCCTTCAACTTGACCTTTTGGTTCCAAAAGGAATTACAGCTGCCTGTGTCTGATATCAATGAACACCCAAAAGAATTGATCTCACATATCCTGGAGTGTGCAGAAATGGCGATCGGTACTGTTCAGTGATGAGTCGAAGTTCAACATCATTGGAACTGACGGAATGAGCCATGTACGCCGACCGATCGGAAATCGTTTGCATTCACGATACTGCCAAGAGATTGTGAAGCATCGCGGAGGAAATGTGATGGTCTGTGGAAGTTTTTCTGCAAACGGTCTGGGCCCGATTCATCAAATTTATGATATTATGGATCGTACCGTGTACAGAGGCATTGTCAAAGATGTTATGCTGCCATATGCAGAGGGGAATATGTCAATAAAATGGATATTTCAACAAAATAACAACACCAAACACTCGACCAAAGTCGTCAAACAGTGGTTCAAGGATTACAATGTTATAGTTATGGATTGGCCACAGCAGGTTCTGGATCTCAACCTGATCGAGAACATTTGAAAATATCTTAAATCGAAGAATGCACCGCGAAAGGATCAACTAAGGAGTGTATCGAATATAAGCTATCCACATACATTTGCGTTGTACGCATGTATTTGTGATGGTTTTTATGCTCTGAACACTGCATGCTGTGCGTTTGACTGTCAGCTTTCTTTTGTTTACTTGTTTGTGCGGTTCAAATTCTGCGTTTTCAAAATGTCGCGTATTGAAAAGGAAGTGAAAATTAAGGTTCTGGACACATGGCTAAGTGAGAAGGGTATTACTATGCGAAAATTGGCGAAGCGGTTTGGAATTCATCATGCGAGTGATAAAACCATCATTAATAAGTTTGGGGAACACTATTCTTTGGATGAGCTACCAGGAAGAGGCAGAAAACCCGGTTCTTCCAACCCGAAACTGGAGCAGAAAGTGGTATCTCTAATCATGAAGAACAAATCAATGTCAATACGTGATTTGGCCAAAAAAGCAGGAACGAGTGTCGGAATGATCCAGCGTATCAAGAGGCGAAACCACCTGAAGACCTACAAGAAGCAGAAAATCTCGAAACAAAGTGCAGAACAGAAGAAGCAAGCAGCAACAAGGGCCCGGAAATTGTATTCGCGTCTTTTGCAGCGTCCGGATGCATGCGTTTTGATGGACGATGAGACCTATGTAAAGGAGGACTCAAAAACCCTTCCAGGTCCACAATACTTTACTGCCGTCGTTGGAGAGGATGTGAGCGATGCGGACAGGTCGATTCAAGTGGAGAAATTCGGTCGAAAGGTACTGGTATGGCAAGCAATATGTTCCTGTGGTTTGAAGTCAACCAGTTTTTACACTACCGGAACTATAAATGCGGAAATCTATCGATCTGAGTGTCTCCAGAAGAGATTGTTGCCTTTATATAAGAAGCATAGTACATCTCCACTGTTTTGGCGGGATTTAACGTCGGCTCACTATGCCAAAACCACTCTCAATTGGCTTGCGGAAAAGGGTATAGATTTCGTTGAGAAAAATATCAATCCACCAAATTGCCCTCAGCTTCGACCCATCGAACGTTACTGGGCAATCGTGAAGAGGGTCTTCAAGAAGACTGGTAAGGCAGCTGGGAACATGCAGGAGTTCAAAAAAATTTGGGCTCAAGCTTCCAAAAAATGCGATGCAACACTTGTCCGGAACTTGATGAAGAGCATTCGATCCAAAGTTCGAACATTCGTGAAGGAATAACTTAAATTTTATCGGGTCTTCATTATGTTCAAATTTAACCTTGTACAATAAAGGATCAATTTTTTGTATGAATAAAATATCAGTTTTCAACATAATTTGAAAGAAAGTTTGTGGATAGCTTATTTTCGATGCGCTCCTTAATCAAAATGTTGCATATGTTTTGGCCAATGTAAATTAATAATTCGACAAAGATTTTCCATTAGGGCCTAACTGACAAACGTAAACAATGGCTTTTTCCGCGAACATCTTGACATTGAAAACTCCCCTAATCAATCCACTGCGCTCGTTTCGAAGAGCAAGAGTTCATCTATCCGATAGAATTGGTGGCTTACATGAGTAGCTTTTGTGCCACGAGAAATTTACGGAAGAAGCCATTGTTTACGTTTGTCAGTTAGGCCCTAATGAAAAAGTTTTGTCGAATTGTCAAAAGTCTAGCGGCATGCTGTCAGTGAATACTAGATTACTCCAGCAATCATGTTGAATTCTGCTAGACTAATGGGCCATCAATTGTAGCATGTTACTTCATTTCGTTAATCGAATTTCAAAGTTTAGTAGCATATGTTATGTCCAACACTGTACGTTACTTCACGATACCTTTGTGGGGAGAATTTTCAAAAGAGATGTTCTTTTTTTTCAATCAGCAGTTTTTTTTTGTCTATAAACGTACAATCTGCTAATATTTCTTGCTTAGCATTTGTTGGTTGCAGATTTGTTTGCTTCTTTGAAATATTAGCAGGTGCGAGGTACAAAACAAATTGGTTTATTGTATACTCAATCACATATTCTTCATCTTTTTTGGGCATTTCAAGCTTTTTACTGATTAAAATTAGCCTTTTGTCTGTTCTAAACTTAATGTTCTATATGCTCTTCCGCAGTCTTGAGAGCTCAAGATGCCACTACCATTTATGGATTAGTATGGCTGTGTGACAAGAACAATCCTTTATGCCCATGGAGTCAAGAAAATTTCCATAAAGAAAAATTCCTAGACCAGACCGGGAATCAAACCTAACCTCCTGCTCCTTTACTGACGACTGAGTAGCTTAGGATGGCACCATTAATACATACTTTAAATGAGTTACGCATTCTGATCAAAAATCCTCATTCTTCAACCATAAGATTGGCTCAAACAAAAATAATTATCAATGACTGTGTTATAGCATTAGCGATTGATAATCAAGCGAAATGAAAACCTGAGCCAATCATCAGAATGCCATGCAAAAAATTTTACAGCACGAATCGGGAACAGCACGTAGTACTGAGTAGTCAAATGACGCCTCTTGCAAACCTGGGTCTAGTGTCCCATTTGGCCTAATGGCCCGTTCGGCCTAGTAAACCGTTCTGCCTTATGACAATCGGTCTAATGGCGTTTGGAATAATGGCGTTCGGCCTACTGGCGTTTGTCTTTATGACTCAGCACCGTTGACAGAATGTTCTAACTCGTACTGTTTTACTGTTTTTTGTTTTAATATCTTTCGTCTGCTGTTGACAATTGAAGTTCATTCGAGACGGCCAATGACTAAACCTACCTGA
This sequence comes from Aedes koreicus, assembly GCA_024533555.2. Lineage (NCBI taxonomy): Eukaryota > Metazoa > Arthropoda > Insecta > Diptera > Culicidae > Aedes > Aedes koreicus. The sequence continues at coordinate 218,941 of JAHHFK020002974.1, read as the reverse complement.
GATAGATAGTGTTCTCCTCTGTATTTTCCTTTGTTTCCTCGTAATCCTGCATACTATCGTCTTTGCCATCATTGACCTCGGTGTTAACAGCTGCCTTTTTCAGGTTGATGACTGTGGTCAGCAGTCTATTTCTTTCCCTCTTTTCAGAGCTTATATCTTGTAGTATAAGTCTGCCACCTTCAGATACTTTTACGGGCAACACTTCACGTATTGTGCATGTAACTCCCATATCTTCCCTTAATTGTACTCGTGCAGGACATTCCGCTAATAGGTGGTTAACATCAAATTCCGCTCCACATTCTTGGCAGTAGACCACACTGCACTAAACCGTGGTTCACGTCAGTATCGGGTATGGGAACACCCTCCGGTTGAGCAAGCGACTCTGATTTGCTAGTTTATCAGCAGCGTCATTAACAGATACCTGCGAGACCAGGTACCTACACAAAGGTTACGTTAGCATACTATTGCACATCCAAAAGTCACGGGTGTTCAACCAGTCCACGCTAAAGAGCAGATAGACAACTCGTGGGGTCGGAGAACACAACAGTTTCACAACCTAAAGACTGCCCCAGAAAGTATGGACGCATTCAGAAACCGCTGCCATTTCGCAATAATTGATAACTAGTTCTTTTTAATGGCTGCATCCTGTTGTTTACCTTTATCTCTCAGCACTTCTGTAGCGGGTTAATCGTTTCCATCAGTTTGTTTCAAAATGCGTGGACATTCAGCGGAACAACGTCGAAATATTGTGCCCAAATGGTGTTCCTAACCCGGAATGTCACTGAAGAGGTTGGCAGAAATGGAAGGAGTAAGTGAGAAAGCAGTGCGAATCAGCTTGTTTAGTATTTTTTACTGAAAACTGGGTGCGTCAATACTTTCCGGGGCAGTCTTTACATGCCTGCAAAAGCGCATATAGTCCAAACACAATGATAACGGAGGTGGAATGGCAACGGCAGCGGAAAAGCCCAATCTGTGTAAGCCTGCTTGTCTGAAAGAAAACAGGCTAGATCCAAGTCGATTCTAATTCGACACATCGAAGTCATTTTCAACAAATGTCAAACTTTCCGTTGCCGTTGCTAATAGGTCTTAACTGAGAAGATGCCGGGGAAACAACTTCCCCGATAGGCAACCATATCCACCCCAAGGTTTGCTTTTGCTTCGCACAATTTAATGATACGTTAATCCACTCTGGGGCTTTTGTCCACTCTGGATCTTTTGTTTCTTACAGTAAATAGAAAAGTGATGTTCTGCAAAGTTGATAATGAGATTTTTTGTTGATCTGTATATTTTGAAAGCAGATTGAATCAGTCGTTATTACATACACACTGTATATAGACCGGACAACGCAAAATCATACAATCTGCCAACCCTGAAAAATGTCACAAATTTGAGCAATTGATCTGGCACCACTTGTATTTGTACAAACTTGAAGTAAACAGCGCTAAATAGGCTAAAAAAAAGATTCGGTTTCGATGTTGGTAGTTTGTTTTGATTCCGTTTGAAGATATTCATTAAAAAGTGTGTAGTGAAAAATGCCGTGTAAAAAAATGAATTGTTTGGAGCGAAATATTGGGTTTTTAAAAAATAATATAAGAGAAATGGCTTGCATTCTGCGGCCTTTCGGCAGATTTTCAGATTCTAGGAAGCCATAGGCTGTGCAGTGAAATACCAAAACTATAATTTGTTTTCTCCATTGCTAATTATAACATATATACCCAGTTACATTTTCTTGCGAGTGATTTCTACTTTGATATGAACGGAAAGACTAGTAAGAACCAGTGAAAAAATCTTAATTTATTGTTTTATTTCAAAATTCGAGTGGCAGAATAACGTCATTTAAAGAGCTCGAATGCAGTGATTAATAGCTCAAAAATAAACTACCTCATTATCAAGCTCATAGCATATCCAAAGTTTATATAGATTCTGTTGATGAAGTTTGTCAAAAGTAGATAATTTATCATCTCCATGCGAAGCGCTAGGAGTGGACGGTAATTTATTGCTAGAACGAAATAGACATGAAGAGAAAGTGTATTGATAGTTCCGTATAGGGCAACGGCAGGCTTTGAAAATTGAAAGATCAAGTTTGAAAACGAGCGGAGGGCATTATTGAACGGTAGTATTCGATCAGGCACGTAACCCTTTACCATAATACCCTCTGCATCCCCTTGACTGGCTATTTTTTCCTCCTCTTGCCTATCCTGCAGAGGGTAGTATGGTAAAGGGTTATTTGCCTGATCGGATACTACCGTTCAATAATGCCCTCCGCTCGTTTTCAAACTTGATCTTTCAATTTTCAAATCCTGCCGTTGCCCTAGACGGAACTATCAATACACTTTCTCTTCATGTCTATTTCGTTCTAGCAATAAATTACCGTCCACTCCTAGCGCTTCGCATGGAGATGATAAATTATCTACTTCTGACAAACTTCATCAAAGATCGTTACTTCCGCGCTTGGGAGAATACAAAAACAACAATCAAGTGTTTTTTTGTTTTTTTTTTTTTTTTTTTTCTGAATTTTTTTTCGCTATGGCTAGAACCCGCTTTGTAAATCGACCGCTCTCCTATGGTCCATACCCCTGCCCAGGCTGCAGAGGCTTTCCGGTATAAACTTCAAGTCTTTCCGCTGGCCATTTTCTGGTACTCGTAATAACCTCAAATAATGTAGCCATAGCCTCAACAACAGCTAAAATGGTTTGAACTACAATTTCGGGACTTAATGTATCATTTCTAAAAACGATAATTGATAGTGCTTTGAAATACACGTTGAAATGGTGGTCCTATGCTCGGCACTGTGTAGAGAAAGAATTTTGTTCATTTTTAGTAATCCAAACGGCAATAAATAAAACACCGAAAATACTTACATTCACTGAATATGGAAGTATAAAATCCCTTATTTGTTCATAATTGGCTTTTGTCAAAACAATACTTGATCATAATACTTGCTCCTTTAAAGTGAATCAAAAGGTGTTTGGCTCCGTTTGGCTCCATTGGCTCCATTTTTTGGCTCCATTTTTTGACAGATCGTTTGGCTCCATTTTTTGACAGATCGTTTGGCTGCATAAGACAATTGTTGTCCGGTCTATATACAGTGTCTATAAGTTAGTAGTCATTCTGCCATTTTCAATGAAGCTAACGTGTTGACAATACATGCAGAACTAAAATAACCCAGTTTGAAAGATTTTACCCTTAAGGCGAAAAAGTTATGCTGAAACCAGACACTAGGACAAAAAAGCAGGTTCATCAGCTATAAATGAGCTCATAATTGGTACTCCATTCAAAACTAAATCTCAAATGTTTTTTTAAATTTGTTCTAAAAGTACCTTGTTGGTTATTTCTTCAAAGGCCAACCACGCTAACCTCCTCATTTGAATCAATTTCTTTCTTCACCCCCAACAGCCCCCTCGGAAGCATTCGAAATTCCCTTGGATGACGTGAGTCCGGAGAGCCTTATCAAAAAACATCCACCGTTGCGGCTAAAACGCCTTGAAGAGCATACCGGTACCCCTCCCAGTATCGAGAACCTGGAGGAAAAGCTTGCCACCGCGGAAATTCGACGACAACAGGTTTAATTTCAACTTCAACGATGATAAAAAAAAACTTAAACTTTGTCTTCTTTTTTAGTTCCTAGCAAGCCGTGTTCAGAAAACCACAACCATCGATAAAACGGGAGAAGAAGAATCTGCCGACACTGATGCCATTCCGGAAGTGGAGGAACCGGAAGAAGAGAGCGAACGTGGAAGTGAAGATTGCGATGCCGAGCAAAATCAAACGGTTGAAGCGGCGAAAAGTGATGAACCGGATACCAAGCAGGAGGAACCGAATTTGGAAAACACTGAAAATAGTTAATCACTCATGATTGTTCGAATCGAGGAATAAAACAATTCTGATTTTTATTAAACATACATTTATTAATCTTTTCACTTTCATTATATATATACTTTAAATTGTTTATATATAGATCATTTGAACCTAGTTTTTTTTTCACTTTTTTCATAATAATAATCAATAATCAATTATAATCATAATATATTTTTTGGCATACCCGTATAATACTTTTATAAAATTAACACTTTTATCCACATGTTTTCTTCTCTAACTCTGTGTACAATTCTATACTCTTCCTTCTTTTTCCCACGTGCATTGTGAATGCTTTCCTTTGTTTCATCCTCACTTGGTAATGCATATGCCCCTCTCTATATGTACGAACGTGTATGTGAGTGTTTTTGTTTTCATCTTTATTTTAGGAAAAAAATGTCTTATTAAAGGAAAAATCCACAAATACTATCTGACAATCTCAATTCTCTTTCTCTCTCTGTTCTTAGGATACTCTTAGGCGACGTGTTTTTAAATATAGCTTGTTTTGTTGTTTTCCATACCGAACGATCGTTTGTTCTTCTGCACCTGTCCAAATGACAGATTGATGATTTTGAGTTAACAACCTTTTTCGTCTTTTCTTTCTTTCTTTTTTTTCGATAACCATGGATGTTTTGGTGGTTTTGGGGTCTATTATGTATGTATGTATGTATGTATGTAGCAGACCGAAAATTTTGGACTTAGCTATTATCCAACTGTAAAAAAGTCAGAGTGCTGATATCTATAAACATCCATCTAAATATACGCTGGTGAGTCGATTTCTGGGGAGTGTGAAAGGTATATTTGCTATATGTTTATTCTTCTATTAAATCTACAAGGGTTCGAGTAGTTGGTTATGATTTCCGAAGTATGAAGTTGAAGGTTTGTGCTGATTGAATTAGTTTCCGCTAGCTGTTTCACACACTGTCTGTTGCTATATGTTGTGAAATGTTTGATTCTTTAAGTTACGGAATGTAGTGCTTGGATCTAATCGTTTTGTTGATGTGACATTCATTTTGTTTGTCTGTTTGTCGGTGATACGCCAGGAAGTGAATCAATTGAGAGGGTGGTGGCAACGTTAAAACAAATTCCGAGTGAATAGTTGAGAAGGGATCATAGACATGGCTGACTCAAAACTCAAGTTTCTTCAAAAATTGAGCAAGAAAAGCAAGCTTTTCATTGGATGAATATGGTTCAATAATTTTAGGAAATTTATCACTCAATAAAGGAAACCAATGATAAGATGAGAAAGAATGAAGATGTCTCAGTATGATCCTCAAGGGGGAACTTTTGGCTCTACACCTCGTAGCAAAAAAAATGTAAAAAAGAAAATAGATGTAACTAGTATCCGCACCACGAATTTTTAAACCGAGAAGCTTGAACCTTACGAACCAGTCAAGTTTGGAAGTATGAAAATTAATTAGGTGCATTAATTCTTACGGCAACCTAAGACCATCTTGCCTCATCTACACAGTAAGTTAGGTTATGATGGTAGAATTTTAAAGCCTGAAACGCGCAAAAATTGATCGAAATTGATTCAGTCAAATTTCATAACACAAAAGTCTTCTTGTATTTCTTCTGTTAGTTCAATTCATATAAAGACTGTATTCGATGAAATTTGGACACATGCAATTGTTCGTAACTGTTTAGCGTGTGGGTAAAAATTATTGAAATTTTAACTGAATGTATTTCATTGTGTTGTGTCAATTGTGTAATGAGTTTCGTGAAAATCGGTCGAGTGATTTCAGTGATGGCTTCGAATGAAGAAATAGTGCGCCAACAAATTTTGGGCACTCACTTCAAAAACCCAAACGCTTCTCATCGATGGATCGGAAAACAGCTCGAAATCGCACATTCAACCGTATCTCATGTGATCAAACCGTTCAAGGACCGTAAGACAACCAAGCGGAAAATGGTAGTGGCAATAAACGTGGCACATCAAATCCGGAGAAGGCCAGGATGATATTGAACCAATTTAAGCGTTATCCCAACATTTCGATCAGGGATCTTGCGAAAAAGGCGAAAGTTTCAGTTTGTTTTGTGCAGAAAACAATGAAACGTTCTGGATTACATGTGTACAAGGTCCAGAAGGCACCGAACCGGAGCGATAAACAGAACTCGGTGGCCAAAACTCGTGCAAGAAAACTGTACAGGGAGTGGCTCACAAAACCGTTCTGCATTGTGATGGACGATGAGACCTACATTAAAGCCGACACCAAACAAATGCCAGGACAGGAACACTACGTCACCACCTCTAAGTTGGCCGTTCCGGAGAGTGTACGGAAGAAGAAACTGTCGAAATTCGCCAAAAAATTCCTTGTCTGGCAAGCGATCTGCGGATGTGGCAAAATGAGTCAGCTCTTCATCACCTCTGGGACCGTCAACGGACAAATCTACAAATACGAATGCCTCCAAAAACGACTGTGGAAGTGCATTTAGAACGCTAAGTTGAGAGCAAGCAATAAGCTAATTGTGAAAGCAATAAGCTTGAAATGCTGAAGAAGAAGAAGCTTCCTCTGTTGAAACAACACGAGAGCTCTACGAATTTCCGGCCGGATCTAGCTTCGTGCCACTATTCAAATGTTGTCCTGGAGTGGTACAAAGCCAACGGGATCATTTTCGTACCCAAGGATATGAACCCCCCCACGCACCGGAACTAAGGCCTATCGAAAAATACTGCGCTATTATCAAATATTCTATACTAATAATGTAACTCACTACCTTTTTCCACATATACATAATCGGCGACTCGTGTAGTGATGCCAACAGAACTATCTGGTGATAAGAAAGGCAATCAAAATATATTTTTCCTGGCAATTTGGATAATTCATTCTACCGTGTATCCACGGTAAAACTAATATATTCTTTTTATGAGTATTGTTTGCACACACAGAGAGAAGTTTGATAGTCAATTTTATCATTATTGGGGATTGAAATGACTGGGGCAAAATAATGATTTTTAGCCGACTATAATCATGGTTAAAATGATCGTTCAAAATAGTTGATTAAATATATACTATAATGTCAGAATAGCCTCTGTAACCATGACCAAGTCAATTTGATGATGAATTAATGTCTCCGACCAATTTCCGGGTAACCATTATATGCAATAGTCATCTTGACCATGGTTTAATCGCAGACAGACGTTTGAGCAAGAACAAAACTAATAGATAACTTTGTGTAAATTTTCAAATCTCTAGCAATCGCTAGCGTTAGCAATCGCTTCTTCACTAACGACACGTAGTTCACTTAGTCGAGGTGCCCACTGATGTGGCGAAGTTGCGGCATCTGCTGACAAGTCAAAATATCACGCTAACGTTCGCCACATGCCACCCTATATTGACACGATGTTTTGACGTGCAATTAGATTCCACATAGTGGCAACAAAACTGACAGATTTGCTTTTTGCTAGTTGCTTATTGTCATTTGGCGATTCCTTTTAAATTGACGGTTGCGGAATTTTACACACGCTGAGATTCAGGCTTGAATGGCTGTGGTTTAATTGTCGGTACAAATATATAATTTTCATCAGAGCACTTTCGAAAATAACGCAGATACGACAAAATGAGCTCTTTTACACCTAAAATAGAATTACTTTTCCCCATTTCAGTGAAACAATGTAAGGAAACAAGACAAGTTTTATCGAAACTGTATTATTCTTCTAAACGAACACATAAAACTTTATTTTTTAATCAAGATGATAATTGTTTAACACATTTTATAAAACGTCAACGCCAATATTACCATCACAATATATGCATTTTAAACTTCACAGTAACAGTTTCGAAAGTAATATTGACTCATTTATGACTCTGTCACAGGTGTACAAACTACGCAAGTTCCGCCAACATAAATCAAAAACATCAACTTGTCTGAGCTTCTTAACAATAGTAGTGACCAACACCAGGTTGACAAGTATGATTTAAACTCGGTTCCGATGTCGTTGTGTTAGGATCGAGGAATCAAATATTCTTCGAAAACCGTGAAAAACTAGCAACAAAAGAGCATGTCGATATGTGTTTGTCCTAACCATTTGCCAACAATAAAATGTTGCGAATGGAGGATCACTTTCAGGACAAAATTATATTTAATTAGAGCAAAGTATCTCTACTTCGTAATATTTGAAAATCAAAAATAATCATTGCAATCCGTAAATCTCGCATTCTTTCCAATAGACGATCATTTTTTTTTGGTACCCTGTTCAAGTTGCAGCAAACCATTGCTGCGTTTTGTTTTTTTCATGAAATTTGCAACAGGCAACAAGTTGAAGTTGCGGTGAGTGGTTTGGAAATCGTCTCCTTAGTTAGGACCTTAGTTTAACAATTTGTGATTCGTTTCAATTCGTCAGTTGAGTACTTTTGGAATATTACGCTAGGTATAACAAAAGCCGGATAGCTCAGATTGAGCGTGTACAAGTAGTAGCCACGTTTCTCACTTATGGCGCCACAAGCGCAAAAAAAAGGATCGCCTGAAAAAATGTGAAGTGACTTATATTGTTAATATAATATATTTTCTATTATGAAGCAAACACAACTGAAGCAACCCAAGGACGTCATAACTGGGGAAGACATGAAGAAAAAGTGAGTTTCCGTACAGAAAAAGTTGCAGCCAGATGTTGTACAGAACCTAATGAGTGGAGTTAAGCGTAAGGTGCGAGTTTACGGTTATGGTATTGCATCTTCATCTTAATGGTCAATGATTGAGGATTTCGGTCTACCTCATATGGATTTCAGTTTCAATGTGATGAACAACACATTCATATGTGCGCATCGTCACGTCATTATAGGATACGAAGCGAGTGTGAAAGAGATAGTTGATTTGTTCTGTCATGCCTTGGCATTGTCGATTTGTTTTGATGGGCCATAAGATTTTAATTTAGGGCCTAACTGACAAACGTGAACAATGGCTTCTTCAGTTCATTTCTCGTAATACAAAATCTACCCATGTTAGCTTTCAACCATCGAATAGAAGGACTCTTTTTCTTAGAAATGGCTGTGGTAGATTAATGAGGCAAGTTTTCAAAGTCGACAAATTCAAGGAAGAAGCAATTGTGTACGTTTGTCAGTTAGGCCCTAATGAAAAATCTCTGTCGATTTCAGTTGTCAGATGTCCAAAATTGTCAAAATCAAGTGAACTATGGTTGCGACGCAGACCCCTTGCACACACTGCTTTGTCGATTGCAAATTTATCGTGTCCAACCTTTACATTTTTACTGAGAGCTATGTTCCCTTTACAGGGAATGATGAAGAGAAGAGTATGGCTTAGGCCCTCTCCTCTTCAAGGGCTTTAAAACATGCATGTCCACACACAAATTTCGTAAATGTCTGTCCCAAGATAAGGAATGTTTACACATTTCTTCAAACTGTTAAAATATACCAAATCATAAAACTTGGTGAGACCATTCCAATTTACATGAACATGTTGAAATCACCAATCCAAAAATTGGACTCGCAATCAGTTACAGAATAATCTCCACGAACAACTTGATTCACTTCCTAGTGTTACTGTTCCCATATTAAGCTCATAATCCTCAATTGATCCTCAATCAAGAGATTGACGAGTGAACAGATTGGTGCCTTTCCGAAACAGTGTTTGCTTTCGTTTAACAAAGACAAACATCACAAACTGTTATTCACGCGCGTAAATCCTCTGATTTCGAGTAGGCTGAATTGTAAGTTATAAAATTAATATGGCAACATCTTCCCTAAGTCGAAAAAACAGGCGATCCACGACGAACTTTGATCTACTCTGAAGTGTGATAATAGTTTTCGTTTCTGATATCAAATCTACCTAGCAGTGAAATGGTCTTGCACCCCTTTTCCTCTCAACAGTCCTTTCACATTCATCCATCCCCGGTCCGGAAAAATCTCACTTCCTGTATATATCAAAACCTAAATAGCTAACAACCTAAATATGTTTCTATTTAATCTTTCATGTGGGTTGTTTATTTCTTTCTTTGTATGCTTTGTGAATTGATTTGCACAATTTCCATTTCGTTCAAATCTTCTGTTCACTTTGTATAAATATTTGATTCTTTTTTTCTTCTATTAATCCCCTAACCGATTTGTTTCTTGCATTCAACTGTTAAAGTTCACTACTTCGGTCAAAGTGTGCCAGCGTGGGATATTTTTTGTTTGTTTTGTTTTTCGTTTGATACCTTTCGCATCCATGTTCCTCTACTGTATCCGGTAAGTATACAAATTTGTTATGAAAAATATCGGTAAATTCCATAAAACGTTGCATCATGATTTGTTTGCTTTCCAGCGTTCGTTTCGCTTGTCAAAGTGTGTGTTCCGTTCTGCGTTGCTTGCCAAGAGTTGCAACCTCGTTCGTTCTCTTCAATATGATACATCAAAATGTGCGTTATTTTGGTTGAATGTTGGTTTTGTTTTTTGTGTTTTTTTTTGTTTGTTTGTTTTGTATTTAATTTACTTTTCGGTTACATGCTACGTACTTCAACACTTATATATGATTCAATAAACAGTTTTTGCAGTTGTTGCATCTCTTGGAGTAGTGGATTTTTCGTTTGCATTTGCTATTGGATTTCAGTGTATTGGTTTCGGTTTTCGTTTTGCATTACTTTTTTGTTTGAGATTGAAGTTGGTACTGTTGGCTTCATTTCCCCAATAAACAGGTTGTTTAAGATAGAACGAAAAGAGTAGGAAGTCTCCAAGAACACAGATTCAATATAGTTGCCAATAGGTGTTTCTGGGGGCGGTCAGTGCTTTTCTCGATTTTTATTTTTGTAAAATAAGAGCAAAATTTGACATTAACGTTGGTTCTAAGACTTTTCTTATAATTTTGCTTCACAGAAAATAGTTTGTTCGCACAATTTTTTCAACGAATTTCAAATCACCCTGTTTTTAAATTTAAACTAATCAATATTTGCACTTGTATTGGTTTTGCTAAAGTGATAATTATGCTAAATACACGTTTCATGTATGGATTAAGGTACGCTTACACTTAGCTATGCGATTTTCTATGTACATGGCTGTTCTACTGGTTTTACAAAATTATTTTAGAAGATATCTTTGTATGTCTGTTGTTTCACTAGTCAGTTACACTTACACCGTTCATGCTAGGTTTATGCTCTATAGTTTTGTTCTGCATCATTATTGATAATGTAAAGAATGGTTTCATCGAACGAAAGTGTTTCCAACAACAACTAAGTTACACTTTATTTGGATTTGTATATAAAACTTTGTTTCAATGAAAATGAAAACAGATATATCTTTACATCTTTAGCTATTTTCTTTTATCTTTTCTTACGATTTACCGTCTGTAGGATTTTCTCCTCGTTTTTATAACATTAACCTTAGTGTTAATACCATTTTTGCCACCGGTTACAATTATTAGTTTTACGTTTTATTTACTTTTATTATTGTCTGCAGAATAATAATAATTATAATACATCATTACACGTTTGGTAAGGTTATGCTTATTTTATTCCACTTGATGATGAACAAAATGCTCCGATTTCTACGTGCTGCCCAGTTCCGTTTTGCCAACATCGGACAGCCCTAACCGAACCTATTTCAAATAAACGTGTAGAAAAACGTGTCACCTTGTTTTCACTTGATCACTTCAAGTGAGTGCTTTTCCATTTTTTTTTATTGAGCCGAAAATGAACCCCGATTTCAGATTCACTTTTCGTTTTCACGAGCGAGAATGAGCGTCACATATTGCGTTACCAATCGTAACTGGCTGAACGTAGCCATTGGATAACTGTTCGCTTTGTAAGGCCGAAGAACGCGACTGAAGTTAGAGTACATTTAGTATATAACCGAGATTCATATTTGAGTCTCAATCAACGACCGTGTACTGGTATGGCAAGCAAGTTGCTTGCAACTTGCTCTTGCGCGCAAGCTCTAGCACGCTAAATTCTGTCACTACATTCAAGTGGTTAACTCCGCAGGGAAAATCAATCCTTCGGTCACTGCCAGCCAGTCGATCGGTTCGAACTTAATTATACATACACATTGCACAATGAAACGAAACGACAAACGAATTCTTATCCTACCATAACACGTATAATGTCCTATGCGATCGTCTTTTAATGAATGTGTAGGTTTTCCACTAAATTCCTCTAATGCTGCATATATCTAATGATTGCGGTCTTCCCCTGACACTGCAAATCCACGCTGCTTCCAAAATAGGATATGGACATAGTCGTCATTTGCGAATCCATCCGTAATCTATTTCTGTACATAACTTCAGTTCCTCTCAAAAGTATTGTGATGGATTATTTTGGATTCATCCGTTCCTTCTCGTTCCATTCATTAGGGTACATTTGACTACTCAGATTGATTCATTAATATTTCCAAAGTATTGCTACTAACCTACCGAGAGAGAGAGTGTGAGTTTTTCAAAGATTTTTTGTTTTGTTACAGGCTAACTATTTCACCCAGTGTGTTTTGTTACATTTCTATAATCTAAATCGTACGGGGTGAATCACCGTATTTCTTCTCATTTTTTTTTATTTTGCCTGGGGTACCTAACAGCAGTGAGCAATGTTTCAAATGTGTGTTCGTTCGATCCGTGTTCATTTTTACATTCGGCTTCGGTTTGGCTTCTACATTACATAGTGTACAGACTAGAGGATTTAGAGGGGGGCAGAGATGAGTTTTATCTGGTGCATGCTAAAGGGATCTACTGTTGGAAGTTGGGTGAAGAGTAACATTTCTATGAAATATAGGATGAACTAGATAAACATATCATAATGAATTCATGAATAGAAACTTCAACAGAAGATTAAACCATCTCAATTTTGAACTATTTAGATATTGAGATGCAATGGGTTGATTGAATCTATTCAAAAACAGCTGAAAACGAAACGAAAATAAAATAAAATTTTGCATTAAATCCCCAATTACACTTTGTCTTGTTTTTGTTCATAGTACTTTTTCCGACTTAAATCACCAAAATGATTTAATAAAAATTTTAAAAAATAATACTAAAGAAACAAATGAAAAAATCAAGATTGATTATGGTTATGCCATCAACAAATCGAAGTTGAAAGACACGACTCCATGATGGCAGCCATTAATGGTTTCCGTTCACCTTCATACTGTACATACATACTCAAAGACTATCTTCCGGTTTTTCAGAAATTCATCGTGAGACCGTTTTCAGTGGAGTTCTATTACTTCGGTTTGGTTTTATAACAGTTCCAAAAATATAGACCCCCAAAAATAGATCAACTATTTCCCTCTTTCACCGCCATTCTTCTGAATTTTGTGTATTGACGTCAACGTGCTTTGGTTTGGAACTTCGCCTGCTTCGTTTCGATTTGGTTGGAGTTAATTCAGCTTGTTCGACCTTACGAAAAAGCTACAGTTACAATAGATCCTATGTTCTGAACTCCAGGACTGTTAAGATGACTCATCTCTCAAAATGTTACATCATTTTCAAAAAATTAGAACAAGGTACAGAGAGACAAGTTTAAATAATTATTTTCATATTTGAAATTTGTGTATCTCTGGTAAAAAAATAAAGTAGCACGATTCAGATGTTTTTGCACCATCACTTTTATGACAGAGTTGTCAAACATGAACAAATATAAAACCAAGCAGTATGTTGAATTTTTAACAGTTTAATAAGGACACCTAGGCTAAGAATGCAGAATTTTTTTCCCTTAAATAAGTTTATTTATGTATAGAATACCCTTTTGTTGACTTGAATCTTTCAAACCCTGGTCACATCCTGGATACATGGAAGGGTACTTACACCACAATTCCCCACAAAATCTCGGATCTCAAAAATTAGGAATGTTTCATCCAATCCAGATAAGATTTTCCAAAGTGACATGTCAATGAAATTTCAGATTACCAGTACTAGACGGATCAGGAACTTGGGAAAATATCAGCATTCTATTTCTTTCGTAAGAGCAATAAGATCTTTTGATTTGTATACCGTTTCAACTTGCCCTTCTGTGCTAATTTTAATTTACCCAAAGAGATGCAAAAATGTGGTGCAAGTTCGGGCAAGAAACGCTTCTCATATTTCGAAAAATCATATTTCTAACTGGGATTTACTACATAATCTCTCTTACTAGCCTTCATATGCTTCCCTAGTGCACAAAAATGGGTGAAACATGGGGAAATACAGTCAGTCTCAAAATTGAGCGTACACCCATGACATGAAGAAGTTTTCGATTATTTGGGGGGGCGGGGGGAAATACTTTACAAAAATATTATTTCTGTCGTAGTTCAATTCTATAATTGCTCAACTTGCGAAGCATGGACTTCAATAATTGAAAAGGATTTCTACAAAATTTTAATTGAATAAAATTCCAGAATTGAAGCATTTTTGATGTTACAAAATTGAGCGTACACCGTTACTATTTTCAAACCAATTCGTTTTATATACACACAAACAAGAATTATTGTCTTATTAAAAGTATACTATGCTATATACTTCTGAAAAGAGTTTATTTTTCATTAAATTAAAAGTAAAATTATCTGGTACGAAAGTTATAAGTTTGATTTGAAAGTATATTTTTTCGGTTCAGTGTGTAAATTTAAAAGTGTGTTCTTTTACCATGAAAATTGTAGAACTGTCAAATTCACCAACACAAAGTAAATCATCGTTCTCGTCGTCTTCGTATGACATTTTTCAGCACAGTTGACCGCGTCCGTGTCTACTCCCGTCTGCTTTTGTACGCGATTTGTAAAAATCCATGATTCACGGATCAACAATAATTCAACGATCGACATACTATAAAAACTTCATATTCAAAAGGTTCCTCTTGGCATAAACTTAGTTATTACGTTCCGAACGGACCATGTAAACGGAATAGGCCATGATTATAATTCCAACTTTTTTTTGCAGCGCTGCCACAAGCGATTACGAGCTACAGTAGATGCCAGAAGTAACTCAGATGCATTTAAAGGATATGAATATGAATTTTTTGGGATGGAAAACGTTGGAGATCGAAATTTATAAAAAATCATTGAAAATAAAAACCTTTTTATGTTCAAGCTATTTTTCTATCTATCTAAACAGCATACATTTATTTTTATTGCACGATAGTTTTTAGTTGAAATTTTATTTTCAAATAGAAACAAGTTGCTTTCATTTTCAAATATGCCACACTGTGGATTTGACAGTTCAACAATACATCTGAAAAGAAATCTTGTTATGTTAAAACTATTTTTTGTTTCAATCTTAACAGCATACTTTTACTTTAATTGCTCGACACTTTCTGAATGAAAGTTCATTTAAGAATTAAAATAATTTGCTTTTGTTTACAACGATGCCACGGTCTCGATTTGACAGTTCTACAATTTGTTTTGAAAATTTCAACTCTTAAATGTTGAGTAGCAAAATTTTGAATTGACGGTTTGAAGGTTTTTGTTTAGAAAGTAAACCACTTTCTACGAAAAAGAACCAACGCAACTTTTCAATTTTAACAATGCTTTTTTTAATTTTAATAATCACTATTCTTTGTGTGTACTGGCAATTTGAAGTGAATTTTTCTAGCAGTGCACACTGTCAACAACTCTCAGCTGCATTGGCAGCGATCTTAGTTATTTTCGTCTGGAAGTTTATTGTGTTTGGATCAAAATGGCGACCACCAGAAAAGAAACCGATATTGCCACGTGCACTCAAGTGATCAGTTTGTGCCTTCGTGGAAAATCGTTTCGGGCAACAGCGGCTGCCATTGGAAGAACACATTCCACAGTGCAGAAAATCATAAGTAGAAATTCGAGGGAACTTTGAAGAACCGCACAGGCAGAGGCCGCAAACGGATCTTGACCGCCGCTGACGAACGAAGAATCGTGCGAACAATAAGAAAAGAACCTAAGGGCATCTTCTGCGGCGGTCTATTTTTAGATCAACTTTATACCTGATTTGCATCAGCGAAACTTGAATAGAACTAGCTAAAATAGATCAACTTTGAGTTCCTCGCACCGGTGTTGTATTTCTTGTTGTTAAACCCGCCAACACCTGTCATCCTGTCGATCATTCAACATCAGAGATCAGAATTTTTTTTCAGAGATCGCAGATTTTTCACGCAAACTTACAACGAGAAGCATTTTCTGCGTTTCCGTTTCCCAACTAGAGTCAACTAGAGGCTTATCCAAAATTTATCTGTATGAGCTACTTGCAAGTGCTTATCATGACCAATCTATCAATAAACCGATTGTTTACTTTGAAGACTTCATTACTTTTCATTTCCGAGCAATCAAAATACTATTCGCAATCTCGAATCCTCGGCATTTTGATCTAGTCGGCGTTTTCCGGAAAATGCAGTGGCTGTAAAAAAAACTAAGACAAGCATTCGTTATTTAGGAATGAAACGAAAAGGCAATTCACTAGCACCCGGAGCAACTTGAGGTAATTATCAGCATCCCAGGCGAGCAACACAGCTTTTTGTCCGCCGTCAGCATCACAAACAGCAAACACGGTTACTTTTTGGCTCACAAATATACCTCAGAATATACTCGATAAAATTGAGTTTTTGTTTCGTAAAAGCTGAAATTTTACTCAATAATTGGTATTATCAAGTAGCGTGTATTGTGATTTAAAATGATGCAAAATAGATCCAGTATAAAAAAAAATTTACAACACCGGTGCAGCGATGGTTTTGCGTTTGGTCTAAAAAATAAATCCAATCCACGATTTGGATCGCCGTTGAAGATGCCCTAAGACAAGTATTCCGAAATTGGCCAACGTGGTCGCTGACAATATCGGGAGATCCGTCAGTGCTCAAACCATCCAGCGTTTGCCTCACAGACATAATCCGAAGAGAGGGTTGCTCGGAAGAAGCCTCTTCTTTCAAAAGCAAATATTAAGAAGCGACTGGATTTTGCGAAGGAGCATATTGACAAGCCTTTGGAGTTTTGGAACAACTCCAACTTCCTACCAACGAGACGAAAATTAATCTTTTTGGATCCGATGGACGACAGATGGTTTGGAGAGAACCGAATTCGCCGTAGGAGGTCAAGCATTTAAGCCCTACTGTCAAACACAGAAATGGAGTCAAACACGGTGCTATGGAGTTTATCGACTCCATGAATGATCAAATGGGCTATTTGAACAAACTGAAGCGTAATCTGCCACCTTCCATGCAAAAATTGGAACTACCGCGTGATTATCAGCAGGACAATCATTCAAAACACACGTTGCACGTTGTACGAGAGTGGTTGCTTTACAATGTTCCTAAGCAACTGAGAACCCCTCCGCAGTCACTGGATTTGAACCTCATTGAGCACTGATGGGAGGTTAATCACCGATTGAATAACACCAATAAATCAAAAGCAAGAAACAAAAATGAGCTCATACTGGCGATTCAGGAGATTTGGAATAGTATTCCAGCAACGGTGACCAGGAAGCTGGTGGAATCGATGCCGCGACGCTTGAAGGCTGTTCTGGATGCCAAAAGTGGTCATACGAAATACTAAAAAACGAATTTCAACGATTTCCAACATTGTTTAAACTCATTTTCTATGTTAAACATGTACTGTACGCTCAATTTTGTAACATCCGAATGAGCGATTTTTACTTTGTTTGGCCAATTACAAATTAATTGATGTTTTTTTGTTTCTAGTAATCATTAAATTCAAGAGACAAAGATTGTTTCTACCATTTGTAGAAGTTGTTTGCTTTTAATCACTAGTAACCTTGAAAAACTTGGAGATTTCTTGATGAATCACGCTCACTTTTGAGACTGACTGTACAAATTTTTGGAAAAGATTCAAGCATTGTGTAAAAAATGTTTGCAACAATTATCGTTCATATTAAACGTAAACAAAGCTGTGAAAATACTTAAGGTTTCTTTTAACAACCTGTTGTACCAGTGACAATATCTGTGACAATTTACTGTGAAAAATATTCATTAGGATCATTTGATGATCATTTTTTCTATCCCTTTCTTTTAAACTTCCACTGAATGGTCGTAAGTCTTAAACTTCCACTGAATGGTCGTAAGTCTTCAGCAAAGTTCGCAGAGCTTCATCAATTATCAAAGAACTCCATAACATACTTCGGAAAAATTCTAAGCTTCTAATCCCACCTTTTCAAAGTTCAAAGAGCTCAAGGAAATCAGTACGCAGAAGTTTAGAAAATTTCGCAAAAGCTAAGTGAATTCCGCAGTACTCAATCAAAGAATCAGCATCAGCACCGAAATTCAGCAAAGGTCAATATTGGAAGATCTGTAGTAAAGTTCGTAGAACAACAACAAATTTATAGTTTCAGTACAGTTAACAGTTTTATCCACAAACCCTGCCCTTCTGTTCAGAGACGGGTATGGACGCATTCTGCCAACTTGGTTGAGAATTCATGTGTGAACAAGCTGCCACCTCAACGTTCAAAAGTGCTTGAAACAAATGGATAGCTGCTCACTTGAAGATGCGATGTGGGATCATTGCCCTGATATTCCCATGTGACACTTATTAAAACGTCTCTTGTCTTCTATAAATAAACGTGATGGAATTGAGTAAACGCGTAGAAACTCATCGGAAATAATCTCTTACATCGTCGAACCATTCTGAACCGTCGTTATAAGAATGTCACCATGAAAATCTCACATGCGCATTGCTTCCCAGGTAACCAATAAGCATTAGCATATGCAGTAAATCAACCGTAAATCTGCATTTCATATGCTACAAGCATTATATCTGCATCTTGAATGCTATCTGTTGTAAAGTTGAATTTTAAATGCCATTTAAATGCTTGTAGCCTGTAATAAGCATTTCCAATGCAAAATAGCATTAATGAAGCATTATCATAGCATTGCAATAAAGCAGCCATATATTGGGCCAAAAGCGGCATTTATGTTGCATTTAAGGCTACTTAATTGCTTGGTAGGCTGCCGTTATGACGCTTTGAAACTCGTTATTGGTTACCTGGGTTGTTACCCAACTACTAATGCTTTCTCTCTTGCATCCTTTTTTTCTGTTCTCTTGCCTATCCCATGACCACGAGCAATACCATATGACACATCGTGAGTCAGAATATGAGCTACTAAAGTTGGCTCTAAAAAAGCAGAAACACCGAGACGACAACCTGGACCCTAAATCAAGAAGAAATTGAAGCAATAAGTAAAGAACGGTGTAAAGCCCAAATCAATATTACTTTCAGCAAAATTTTCTAAACCAAGGTAAGCAATCAAATCGCCAAGGTAAATGTACTAAGTATTCATTACATAATATATAACGGGGAAAGGGAGCCATCAGGGCACCCAATTGAAACGATTTGGAAAAGGAGCATGGGACTGCCTCCTCCCTATTGTAACATTTCGCAGAACGAACTTACACAATTACACAATAAAACCCCAACAAAAACCCCCAAAACAAACTTCCCCCGTTCCCCTCTCCCAACTCGAATAGCCTCCACTCCTTACTCCTCTCCAACTCTTTTCTTGCGACCCAACAAACATCGATGTTGAATAACTGTTTGTTCAATCAAATTTGGAGAAGTTGTTCAGCTTTTTCTTCTAGCAAGCTGAATAACTTCTCCGAATTTGTTTGAACAAGCAGTTATTCGACACTGATGTTTGTTGGGGAGGACATCGAACAGCATTTTTCGAAATGGAGGAGCTTGTTGTGCGGTGATGGGTCAGGAAAAGGACAAAAATGTGCAGAGTGAACTCACTCTGAATCTGATCAAATCGAAGCTTACCCAACAAACATCGGTGTTGAATTAGAGCTTGTTCAAGCAAATTTGGAGAAGATATTCAGCTGTTTTTCTAGAATAGCTGAATAGCTTCTCCAAATTTGTTTGAAAAAGCTCTAATTCAACACCGATGTTTGTTGGGTAGCCAACCCACTGAAGCCGACTGGACGGAAGTCAAACAAACGTTGTGGCGTCTACACACAACCGAAGACTTAAAGCTAAGGCTGGGAGGTGGAGGACCACTTTAAGCACATGTGGATCCCGACTGGGCTGGTAATTGCGTGGATCCGGAAAGCAACATTGGATCTGTGTTCCGACTTGGTGAACCTATCAACTGGAATATGTCACACTATCTGAAGCTAGACGTGAGTTGCTTTGGATTATGAAACTAATGAACGATGTAGAGAAAACTGTTGTCAAACCCATCACGGTACGCGAGGACAACCAAAGTTGCATTGCGATGCTGCAGACAGAAGGAGAAAATAGCCAAAAGAAGCTCATCGACACACGGTACAATTTCACCAAAGACCTGGTGAGAACTGGTGCAAGGAATGTTGTTTATTGTCCCACGGAGCTGATGATTGCCGTTAGCAAGGCTCAATCTGGAACTGTTTTGGAAGAAGATTGGCCTCGAGCGCGTCAAGCTTGAGGAGGCGTGAAAGAGAAACGATGCAACTAAGCCGAAGAGTCCAATCGTAGTAGCCTAGTATAAGATACGGTTAAATAAGATTTAGTTAATGTTCATCAGTATACAACTGCGGTTGCAATGTTTTATTCCTCCAATAACCCTATGTAGCATTTGAGCTCAATCGGACATGACTAAGAGGTATCTCTAATCGATTAAAGTTTGGACGGTTTAATAAAAAAATGTGCAATCTCGATTTTTGAGATTCGATTAAATAAAATTTCATGACAATTTTTTTCAGTCCCAAGCATTTTTATATAATATAAAATATAAGATAAGGAATGTAAAATATAAGACCTTGAAGTTTTATGCATATTTAAGTCGCTTTGCTTCGAAAACCAAATTTCGATTTTCTATGTTTCCTGTTGGTAAAATGTTCATGGGTAAAAATGTCAAAACTTTGATTGATTAGAGGCACCCCTAAACCATGTCCGATTGAGCTCAAATGTAGAATAGGGTCATGTTTTGGTGTAAATTGAAAATTGGGAGCAATGTCGTTTTTTTTAACTGGAAAAAGGCATTTTCGACAGCATCCTACTATCGACGTTTAACATGTTAGCGTCAACGCTGATTCTACGTCAAACCACGTAGAGTATTCGAGTCGGAAAGTTCAAACAATTTTCGAAATTAAGCTTGAGTAACTCAGTGTCTGGATGCTCTGCCCATTTTAGCACAGCGCTCCTAGTGGTTGGAATATTTTGACAGCAGTTCATTTTGAAACTTCTTACCGTGTTTTGCTGAAATTGTTGTGCTTGAAAGAAGGACATTAATTTTTGACTCATAAGTCGAAATTCCGACATTGTCAGCTCAAAATTGGTGAAATCATTGAAACTTTCTAAATCTACCATGTGCAACGTTCTTAAACAGCTTCGAAAAAGGTACACTATCGCTATAGTAGAATTTGCTATCGTCAATTGCGTTAAAGAGTATCGAGAGCAATCAGCGCTAAACCAGAAATCATCAACGAGAAGGCTATCATTTATTCCATTCCAGTGAGCAGTCATGTCATACTGAACACTGAAGTAAAAGCTAGTGGCCAAAATGAATGACAAAACTTTTGTTAAGACGGATTTCGGTCAATTCCAATGCAAACATTTTATAAAGTCATGGATCGAGGAAATGTCCCCAGCACGTTCAAATTCGTTTTCGCTGATAAATTTACTAGAAAATATGTTGGTCTGCCAAGAGATTTGTGCTTGCGGACGAAAAACCAAAGTTTTCGTTACAAATAATTCTTTCTTTCGTAATATTTCAATCTTATAGCTTTCATTTGATTTCACTTCAACAGTTAATTAATTGAGGGCTTTCGATACCAACACCAAGGCACAAAATTGTATTTTGCGTATCAAGCACAATGATATTCTATACCCAGGAAAGTCGAGAAAATTTCCAATTCGGAAGATTCACTCGACTAAACGGGAAATCGGACCCGTCGCCTACAGCTTAGTAATACCGTGACTTTATTGATTATGCTACATGATGCCAAATGAGACTGTGGGCTCGAAATCATACAAGCATGAGAACTTACAAAAACACATTTTGCCGTACATTGGAGTTTTCGTCAGATTTGGCAAGCTTCCATTAGAGTCGAGAGACATTTCAAAATGTAGCATGTAGCAATAAACCGGTGCAACACTTTTAGGCGTATTTAAGGGCCCCGAAATCAATCAATAAAGCAGTTCAGTTTTGGTCTTCGGACCTAGCAATTAACAAGCGTTAAATTATTAATCCGGTGATTATCACATCAGTGAAACCAAAGTGGGGCCATCACATGGCGACCGTGACAGGACACGAAAGTGCAATCTTCGGATTTTCACTTCCATTATGTGCACAGTTCACATCACATAATGTTCTTTTCTAAATCGAAAAATTAACGACACAATTGGAGAATATTTACTTAGCTGGAAATATTTCTGATAACACGGCTAACAAAATGGCCGTAAAGGCGGGAGTAAAGGCTTTGTACAATGGCATTAAATCCAAACACAAATCATCTTGAAGGCAGGTAATGCAGCGATTG
Organism: Aedes koreicus; assembly: GCA_024533555.2. Taxonomy (NCBI): domain Eukaryota; kingdom Metazoa; phylum Arthropoda; class Insecta; order Diptera; family Culicidae; genus Aedes; species Aedes koreicus. Next base: position 196,766 of record JAHHFK020002974.1, on the reverse strand, counting down.
AAAAAGCCGCCGAAAACGAGAAAATTTTTCAGGAAAGGCGTAATACTGATAACGTGTACATCTTCACTATGAACAAAGTGTTTCACAATAACATAAGGGGTCGAGGAAGAGGAAACAACGGAACATACAGGCCATCCAGAGGAAATTTCAATTCATTTCGTGGTCGAGGAAGATATATGCCTCCACAACAATCAACGTATGTAGCTCAACAGCAACATACAGAAAACAACGAGCAACTTGCACAGCAACAACAACCATAACAACAGTCATCAAACCAAAACCAGAATCACCCTTTAGGCGTTCGGTTCGGGCAGCATAGCTACACCATAGATGTATCTGCCTCCAACTTTGTGAAATTAAAATTTGGACTATCAGAAGCAAACTGTACATTTTTATTAGATTCTGGTTCTGATACTTCAATTATTAAAGCTAATAAAGTTAAATGCGACCAAATTTATTACCCTTCAGAAAATTGTAATACAAAAGGTGTCGGTGAGGGAGCAATTACTTCACTGGGTAGCACCAAAACACATATAACGGGTGTTCAATAAAAAATGAGAATTATTTCAATACCTTTCTGTAATTAAAGTAAAGAGAGTAAATTTGTTTCTCTCTCAAAGACAATTACTCTCTGGACTCCCTAGACATGGGTGGCATGTTTCTTTTTGCTCGGGTGCTGCCAGTTCAATCGAAGATGGCGTCAAAACAGCAAGCACTCCGCGAGCGTGTTGTACGGTTTTACGAAACGCATGGTCATCGGGGAAAAAAGTTTACCGTAGACCACTTTCGAGACGAAAACAGTACAGTTTACTGGACCCTGGCGTCCCTGGGCGTGAAGCGGAAGGCCGGTTGCGGCCGTCCGGTGAAGATAATGACGAAGAAGATGGAGGAAGCGTTGAAAAAGCTGTTCGACAACAAAGACGGAACGAGTTTGCGTGACGCCGGCCGAAAATATCATTGCTCCCATACCTTGATTCACCGAACCCTCAAGATGGAGGACATCGTCTGTCGGAAGAATGCTTGGACCTCCGAGTACACGGACGAGCAGATAGCGACCGTGAAATCGCAGTGCCGGTGGATGACGAAGAACTACCACGGGACGTCGTTCGTGCTGGACGAAGAAAGTTACTTTCCGCTCTTGAAGACCCACATTCCAGGAAATGACAGCTACTATTCCAACGAGAAGTCGGCCACACCCCCCGAAGTAAAATATAAGATTAAGCATAAATTTTGAAAAAAAAAAAAGTAATGCTGTACATCGCCATATCGGAGGGATTTCAAAGCCGTGGTTCAAGCCGAGTGGTCTGGCCGTCACTCAACAAGTGTACCAGGAAGAGTGTCTTGAGAAACTTCTTCTGCCGTTCTTAAAGGAGCATTATGCGGATGGGACGTACGTCTTCTGGCCGGCCAAGGCGTCTTCCCATTACGCCAAAAAGACGCTGGAGTTTCTTGAGCAGAAAAAGATACCGTACGTGCCGAAAGAAAGGAATCCGACCAACTTGCCCCAGTGCCGTCCCATTGAGGATTTTTTTTCGGCTCCCTCAGTGCCCTAGTGTACAAAAATAATTAGCGGGCCAAGGATACGAAGCAGTTGACCACGAGGATCCGGAATAGTATCCGGAAGATGGACGTCAGTACCGTCCAGCGCCCTTGTGAGAGCATCGCGACTATGTTGCGTCGTACGGCTGACCAGGGCTGCTTCTCCAATATTCATTGACGTTTTTTTTGAAGAATATACATTGTTTTTAATAAAAAATACCGAATTCGTTGAAAAAAAAAAAAATTTCTATATGACTGGAAAAATTCTCATTTTTTATTGAACACCCGTTACTTATAGAACAAATAGAAATTAATCAGTCTTTTCAAATTGTACCGAATGATTTCCCGATACCCACTGACGGAATCATCGGGAGAGTTTTCTTGATTCAGAACACATGTTAACTCAACTATGAATTATGGATGCTTTTTATTTCAAAGATAATTAAAACAGAGTAATTCTCATACCTCAGCGATGTCAAATAATAATAAGAATTCCTTCCTTTATACATTGTCAAGAGGATTCAGAAGTATGCTCACAGGAAATCCAACCAGGGATTTTTGTGGGTAATACAATTGTAACTAGTCGAAATCTATATGTAAAGCTAGTAAATACTTTAGAGATACCAGTACTTACAGAAAAAAATAGCCCTGCAATCCAACCTTTAAACAATTTTTATTTACATACAAAAATAGCAACTCGCGATGCTATAGGTCAAGCGAGAGCAAAAAGATTAGTTGATAAAATCAAAATAGATAATGCCAACCCAAAATTAAAATGTAAGTTGCAAAAGTTGTTAAATGAAAACAATGATAGATTTCATTTACCCGAGGATAAATTAACTGCTAATAATTTTTAATAAAAATTCACACTACTTTTTCGAGCTAAAAACTGGAGAGGAATCTTTTGGATTCCAGTTATTATTTGATGTAAACAAAACAGTAGAGCTGGCCTTGAAGCAGTGACCAGATGTAAATAGAGATCTCTTGTTAATACGCTCGTTGCATCGCTTTTTGCTGCATTCTATTTTCACTTATAGCATTGTGTTCTACCGTCGCCTGTTTTGCTAAAAACAAACGCTAGGACGACGTATGAATAACACGGTAAGCTTCCTTTACCCATTAATGGGTACGATTTATTATTATTGTTATTCCTCCTGTGAAAATTTTTACCCATTTTACCGTAAAACTGCGTCTGCCCATTTAAATGGGTAAAGGAAGCTTACCGTGAAAACAGAAAAAAAAGCCGATTTCATAAACCAATTTAGCGTACGATTTATGGTTTCTGATCAATAAGACTGACACTAATTTTTTGTATAGAGTGCAAAGGACAAAAAATGCGAAAATGTACATACGTTAATATTAGTGTGACTAATGACTTATTTTTGTTGATAGTATACTTGTTTTTATTTAATTTCAAGTGCTGCATCAGAACATCAGAATTGTTTAATTTTACATTTGTGAAAATGTACGTCAAAGAAAGTGATTACGATGTAAGTGATGCTAGTCGCCCAGCAGACGCTGAAGGAGATTGCCAAAGTGGTGGGATGTCATTTGGCCACAGTTCATCGTATCAGAATGTCTCTTCAGGATGATTCTAAGCAGTGGAAATCGGAAAGTGGAACTCCGCAGTTTGTACGCCAAACGTGATCAAATCGGTCCGTGTAAAAATTGCTCGCAACACGGTACGTTCCATCAGGAAACTTGCCAAGGAAGCCAACATTTCTGGAAAATCCACGCGAAGAATCATCAAAGAAGGCTTGTACGCATCTTTCATAGAGCTATAGAGTGAAACGTCATTTGATTGCAGAGCGGGTAAAGGAACGAGTGAAACGTTCGAAAAGATTGCTACCTTTGTTGAAGAACGAAAAATGATTATCCTGTTCTCCGATGAAAAGCTGTTCAGTCTCGATGATGTGTGACCTACAGATCAGTTCGTTTCGCCGAAGAAACTTGAAAAATTTCCGGAAAAACAAAACATCCAACTTGTGTTATGCTCTTTGGCTTGGTGGCATTCAACGGTTTGAAAATGCCGCCTGTGTTCATTGATGCTGGTGTCAGAATCAATGCCGAAGTGTATATCGGTATTTTGTAGGACCAAGTGCTTCCCTGGGTGAAGGTCAACTTCTGTGAGGATCAATAGATCATTGCACGATAGCGTCATCAGTGCAGTTTTGACAGTTCAGGGAGCTTGGAACTTAGAATATTTTCGTTAAGACCGGTTTGAGATTTTGTGCTCCAAATCTATTACGATTGAAGTAAAACAGCTGGAAAACAAACACCTGAATCAAATCGTACAGAATCCGGAAAAAGCCAATGAAAAATTTCTTTTGAGCGGTTCGAATTCTAACGCCTTGTAAACAAGCTCCCTGAACTGTCAAAAAAGTGAGGTTAATACATTCCGTGCAATGATCTATACGTTGAGGGAAAAAATGATGTTCTAACCGTAAGATTTGTGCCCCTCTAGCAGTCCGGACCTTAATCCGTTGGATTATTCGATTTGGGCGTTTGTTGAAGCACAAGCCTTCAAAAAATCTCAACATTGTGTGAAGACTCTGAAGTCTTTCTTGACGCGTTCGAAAGGCGTGTTTTAGCTTCCGGTGTCATCTTGAAGATGTTATTGATATATTGTCATTGTCTGAATGATGGTGGCTAACACACCGATGTACAAACCCATTTGTGTTATTAATGATCTAGTATGACAGAAAAAGGTCTCTTGCCACCATTAGTTAGACCCCACTTCGATAAACTGTTACTAACCGTAAAGAATAAACTCAATGTTTATTCAATGTTGTTGAACATAGAATTTTCTTTGAGAATCTCTGGGCAGTACTCGAACATTACAGAGCCACCTAGCGGTAAAAAAAGCGGAAACCAACTTTGGAAATGGGTAATTGTTGACCGATTTGGCTCAAATCTGAGCCAGGAGTTCAGGGTGGCATCGCATACACGTGGCTTTGTGATGCGTAGGATACTTAAAAATATTCTAAAATCCAGGACGACTAATCTTGACATGAGCTCCATCTCTCTGAAAAGCCATGATATCCAAATAATTGTCGATTTCCACGATAAAACACCATAAAGCTGCAATTAATTCTTGAAAAAGCAGATTCAGGCTTCAATGTTGCCCACAACACAAAATTGTTTGGAAATTTTGGAAGCATTGGACATTGCCGCGCCAAAAAATGATAACTGGGTGATTTTTGAACATCTAGTCTTTCTGCGGGCTGCTCTTCAACTGACAGTTCACTCCTGTTTTAGATGATGTTACCAGGCCATCTTTGATTAATCTCCACATCGTAATTGGAAAACAAGGAAAACTTAAATTAACACTTCACTTGATATAAACTTAATTCAAGCAAAAACTCAAACTAGGGTACGGGACGGGTTTTAAGCAATTTATTCAGCACCTGGGACATTTTATGAAGCCAATATTTAGTCGTTAATCCCTCTGCTTTCTTTTGATCTATCGGAACATACCTTCAGCAACGACCATTAAACTCAGAAAATGTCATAGCCATGGAATAAAGTTCCCAATAGCAGGGACTTTTTAAAAGCTTGCGGATTGACTTCCGATCAAGAAAATGCTTTCTTCAGCTCCGCAATCTGTAAATAAACTAACAATATTGTATGAGTGAGATTCCGTGAATATATGCGAAGGCGAAATGAGATAGGCCAGTTTAAGATTTGCTGCAAACGTCAATTTCCCGCTCCTTCGTTTTACCCATCCGCCCTCAAAAACAATCAACCAAAACAGGTCGATTGCTACGATCACAAACTCGTCTATTAGCAGGTTATGAGACAGACTTACACGACCAAACATTTAATTTGTTATTGATCTTTAGATTGGCGATGTGTATTTCTTGTTTCATTTACTCTCAAGCAAATGTTAGCCAAATCGACTGTGACGACAAACGGGATGCTTCGTTTAGAAACAAAAAAAAAGGAAGAGACAGCAGACTTCACGTAACAATACCGGTGCGCTGTATCCATGGTTAACAAAAAAGAGAGGAAACATGGGCTCTCTCAAAAGCAACAGTGGTGCCATACACAGATAAAAAGAAACATTTAATTTTCTGCGTTATCTAATGCACATTTCAAAGGGAATGCTAGATTTGGCAGAAAATAATGGGATATTTCATGTAAACTTAAGCCAGATAATGCCTGAATCTAGCCTGTTGTACGAAAAATTGCAAACATTGTTGTATGGCACATGAAATATTGCTAACAATTTCGTTGCTTACGCCTCATTTAGAATTAGACGAGGGGAAATTCATTTTCTTCAGTTTTTTCTGTGTAGCTGTCGCTCAACAGCGAAGCATTATTTAACATTGATTACTATTGGACAGCTCCGAAACATTCTTTTTTCAGCATATGATAGACCTCGAATGACTGGAAGAAACATGAAATAAATAGTGATTTCAGATCATCTAAATATGAAATAAATTTAACTCAATATTCAACAACACATTCTGGCAACAAGCCTAGATGAGAGAAGGAGCTGATGAAGACGTTCCCTCCGGTGCACGCGACCAAATGCAAAATACACAAAGGCAAAATTTGAGTGAACTTCTTCAGCAGGTAGGAAACTGATGGTTTTCAAGGTGATGTATTTTAAATCTTCAATATGGCAGTAATAAATTGGTAATCAATCATGATTTATGCATCGAACCACTAGCCCGATAGATAGAGCTTATGATCGTATCATCAAAAGTGAAATAATTTGGAAAATGTAGGAGTGTTTGACCTATTTCATAACAACTGATTAAAACAGTCACCCCTGACTAAGCCGTTCCCTACCCTATCACTATTAAGAGTGAAAACATAAAAGTGTTTGTTTTTTATTTAGTTTTTCTAAGGCGATGAAGTGAAGAATTTTTTTCTTGTTTTACAATTAAAATTTTTCTACAAATACGCTCGTTTGACTGTTTTAAAAGAATGTTTTTTTTTTGTGCAGTACACCTCGTACTAACTGAGATTTTAGCATGTTGTAATTGGCGTTGGCATTTTTATTGGCGCACCCTTTATAATATGATGGTTTGCCATTGACTGAATCTTATACTTGCATAAAATCAGCCGAAAATGTTTTGGCTAATCCGGCTACAGTAATGCACTTCCAATCGAGCTTCCAATCGCCCCGGGAAACTGAAACAAAATTTAACTAAAGAATGGATTATTATATCACAGAGAAATAAATTTCAACTAAAAGACTATTCCAATCAACAACACAACATTAAAGCTAGCAAAAACAAACCAATAAAGACACATCCACTAGCACACAGAAACGAAAAGAAAAAACAAACATCAACATGGGAGTGACAGCAGATGGTAGGCGATTGAATTCATGAGTTCATGATTCGAAGTAATGTGTTTAGGCCGTAAAACAACCAATCGCCTATTTGTTTCATAGATGAGTTGAAAAATCAGGAAAATGACACAGACTGAATCTCAGATACCGATAATCAGACGTTAATCCTACTGGCTAACTAGTGTTTCGTTATTAAAGCTAACAGTATCTGTATGTTTCCTACGAGTAATGATGTTTCTATTTAAGTTTTCATTTCTTCTTACGGGTAGGATTTTGCTACTAGCTTATCTATCATGTACACTGATAGGTGATATACGACTTCGGAGGAGCGAAGTTATCCTTTTCACTACACACTCATCTTACCTATTTAGTTTAGATCTTTCGTTCGCTTCATTTCTTTTTCTTCTATTTTTAAATTCTCTGCATTAGGACTAGAAATTAAATTTAATCTCACTTTTGAGTTTCACTTTTTTTTTGTATTTTGATCCAGATGCAGTGAGACTTGTTTGATTGCTTGCTTGCGTGTTTGCTGATAATAGCGCGGACAAACTCGATTTTTCCCCCGGTGGAAATAATTCATCACGTAGAGAGAGGAAAAGTACAGAGCCGTGAGAACAATCGATACGGCGGCAGTTCCGTGATTGACTCCCAGCAGAGAGTGAAGCTCGACAGGAGCTTGGCCAATCTAATCAGTATCCTTTTACGGACACTAATCGCCTTTCGTTGACGCTCTGTTTGCGTGATGCGGAGTGGGCGCGATGTTGGACCCAATTTTTGCCAGTGAAACGTGACAAGCGTTTTTTTTTTTTTTTCGAAAAAGGCACTTGCTTGGCTTGGATACAATGACGGGACGGATTTACACCCGTAGAGATGAGCAAACTGTGTTTAGTGGTTGTGGTGGGAGGTTGGTTGATGATGAAAAGGATCCAACCAAGTTTCGTGGAAGTTCTGGGAACATGTTTCTCTTGTACAATTTACAACAACGAAACAGAACTAATCTAATCAACGCAAGAAATCCCTTGTATTCTTCGGTGGAGTGCCCTTAGCTATTTAGTGATGAATCCCTTCTTGATTGGTTCTAAACTGCGATGCATGTTTCGAGTCAGGAAAATTTATCATCACCAGAGGTTTATGTGCACTAAGCCAAACAAGATCAACTGTACGGTATCAGAGTCTAATCCCGCTCCATATTGCCGTTGTATCTCGTCTCGGCGTAAATTGGAGTCATTAATCTTAATTAACCACGTAGCGGAAGTGACCACGATGGAAAACCCCACCCATCACACCAACACATGCACCGGACGATGGTGGTCATGGCTATCATCATCAGTTTCCCAGCTTTGTCCAATCCAGGGGGCACGCATCATCAGGATGATGATTGTCATCTGTCCGTAACAGCAGCGCGGGGAGCAACCTCCAGGGAACGGTAATTTAATTAAAAAAAACAGTTAATTCTTTTGCGGCTTGTGACCAAGCGGTCAACATCGGTCAACACTGCAGCCAGCAATGCAGTTGAAAGGGATTAGCGAATGTGTTCCGGTATTGTTTCGATTCGAACAGCTGATGCTATGGTTTCTCTCTGTTTTGAACTCGGGCACTGTTATCATCGATGGGTAAAGGGTTGCGATGGAAACTGAAGTATTATATTTTAAATTAAGAAGATGAATTGAAGTAAAAAATTCTACTAGCAGGGCGCTACAATACTTTTAGTTTAATTCAAATTGCTCAAATTCCATCCGCAAGTTGATAAGCTTTGGAAAACAACGTCAAATGAGCCTTAGTACCACAGAGAACAGAGGTCCAGGCTCAAACGACCGGTTGTGATCATAAACGGAACCGTCGATTCAAATTAGTATGGAATCTCTAATGGGGTGGCGCTAGTGTTTCAATTTTGACATAGGCACATTGACAGAGTTATTCTGTTACGTCATCAATGTTGATATTATGGTGGTAAAAGGTTAAAATGGGAAGAAAATGTGCACAAATCAGCAAGGAAATACTTTGGGAAAAATAAATTCCTTTTCATAGATCATTAACATGCGGAACAAAGTTAACTTCGTAGAAGAAACTAAATTTTTCTGTAATTTTGTTTGTTTGTTTTGAAGGGACGGATGAATAAAAAAAAATGAAATTGATTTTGGTAATATAATCTGATTCAGTTGTTGAACGAGTGATTATTTGATTCATATTAGTTTAATTTAAAAACATGATGTGATAAGAATGATTTCAACCAGTATTGTCGGCAGTTGGAAGCCCCGCTGTATATTGTAGTATTTATGCCGCTGCCGATTTGTCGTCCCTCAACTCTCTTACTTCCTGCTGACAACCAGTTTTGCCTGTTTAGCTCCTTGTGTTCCTTATCCGGGAAGTCCTTAGCAGACGGGAATTGATGTTCCGCAAGGGAAATCACACTCGGAGGTGTTGAAACGCGCACGAACCCCGTTGGACCTTGAATTGGTTTTCTTATGCTTACTAAGGAGCAAACAGATGGCTGGTTCTTTTGATTTTCCGGACACATCCAGACGGGAGAAAACTAGGTGCTGCAGCGACTACCATATGGTAGAACCAGGACTTATTGGAACGGGAACCACGCGATACTTGCTGCTACACTAAAACGAAAGCTAACGCTGATTGAAATCAGGATTTCAATGGTTTTTAACTACTTACCGGTAGTCAATAATAATAAATTTGAACTGGAACAAGTTCTGTTAAACTGTTTTCCACCGTTTTGTAAACTTTCTGGATTCGCGCAGCGAAAGAATGAAAGAGACGATACATTAACATTGCCAGATCTGTTTTTTACATGAGTGCCGGATCACCAGGCCTATGGCAAGAACATCTTTTTCGCGTAGCCAACATTACAGCAAGCTCAGCGGTCAGAATAATGTAAACATTGCGTGCTGTTTGTTGTTGATTGTTTGTGCTTGTATTAAATCAAATCGTTTTTAAGCTTTTGAAAAATGAAGGCTGCAATACCATCCTGCAAAAATGATTTCCATTGTGTCGCGAGACATCCACATCTGTGTGCTGGAGCGCCAAAATATTCGTATTAATCGAATAAATTTTAATGTTTCGTCAGTCGATCCCGTAGTTGCAGAAGATTTTGTATTTCGCTTATGACCAAAACGACCAAAACAAAACAAAACGACCGGCACGTTCAACAGCTATTTGACAGCTGACAGCGGGCCCAAATCAATTTTGGCCCGGGACATGCCGCCTACTGTCATTCACAAGTGTTTGATATAGGGATGTCAAAGGGCTGCGGATCACTGATCGAAAATTGAACTGCACGGTGAACGCTTCTTACCCAATAGAAGAGTTATATATTTGTACCCCTTTTTTCCACAGGTCGTCTTTCTTTATACGTGGAAAACAAGGGCAAAAGAACTTAAATTTGTAGAAAGTGAAGTTTTTACACATCTTTACAACTTTTTTCAACTTAACGGTAGGTCAATTTCTAATAGCTTTTCACATGAAATAGAAACGACATGAAGAAAAATAACTCTTCTCTTGGGTGGATTGCTTTCACCGTGATGGGAGTAATTAGTATGGAAAGTCGCCGCACTACGGCGCCACTATATTAGCATACACATGATGTTTTGTTATATTCGTATGAGCCAATTCGTCTGTTCTCTGTGTTATTACGGGTGTCACTTCATGGTGAAAACGAATCACGATGAAAAAACATACGCCGAAATCAAATGGGAATCACTGTCTGAATTATCTGAATTTAATCTAATGCATACCTTGGATAATAGTAGGTTCATTTCTTCATGCAATGGTACGAAAAGCTTTCGAGGAAGCTGGAATATACAGATTTATTTTGATTTTAAAGCAGTAAACATCATCCCTTTAGATTAAACCAAAATGATGCTCCGATCACTCATTATAAAAATTTCCGTTGTTCTGGGAATGTTTTCTTTATTTATTTTCATTTTCCTTCAGAAATTTCAGCTGCTGTCTCTCAGAAATTGAGCTTGCTGTGATCTAATTTTTCCATTACATTTCTTTTTGGTTTTCAATACTACACGCAAAAAAAAACCGCAGTAGAAACTACCATTTCAAGGCTTAAATTAAACGCAAACACCAACAATTTTCACCTGACTATAAATGCGTTTGATTTTACCATGCCTTCGATTAGATCGACCATTCAAATCAATATGAGGTCTGTCAAATATACCACATATGTTGAAGGTTTTACCATAAAGGTAGTAAATTTGACTGAAATTTCATGGTAGTTTTAAAGACAGGCATAGTCGGGTAAAATGGTAATTTTTACTACAAGAATGTTTTCTGTGTAGTTTAAGGAGAATTGCTGCTCCATCAGATTGCTCACAGCAACTAAGCATACAAACTGATGTGATTGAAAATTCAATATCTAGTACAGAATCTGAGTTATATCAATTCTAAATTTCGAGGTTAAGGGCTGCCGTCGAGAATGCTCCAGCGTTAACATGTTGTCAGTGTGTATTATATGTTGCTGATTATTCATTTATTTACCAAAAATCGGCAATGTACATTGAACACTTTTTTATTTTCACGCACCTAGCGATGCTTATAATGCAATATATACGAATAACGATGTGTGTCTGTTATAATTCGTGAAACATATGTTTTCCATATCTTATTTTGATTCTGTATTTATCGCATAAGTCATACATACGTGTTTGAAATTATTTGAGCCGCCATTTTCTATAGCCGCGCAGTGAAAAGTTGAAAGAAAGTGTTCTGAGTGAGAAAAAGAAGGGGATGATAGAAGCTTATAAGCAGGAAAAAGTTTAATAAAATAAACCGGCCTCCAATTGGAAAAAAGGAAAAAGGTTACCCATATTGATTAAATTAATCCCAAAAAAAACCCACCCCCCCCCCCAAATTTTTTTTTTTTCACAAAAAAAAAAAAAAAAAAAACAAAATCCAAAAAAAAAGGCCACCCCCCAGAAAAAAACGAGTAAAAAAAAATTTCTGGGTTAAAACGGTCGCCCATTTTACCCCATTTTGGAGTCGTTTTTGACTCAATTTCGTCAACAGTGGAGTCCCTCAAATTTGAGTAAATGTTACTGGGATTGACAAGTCGACAAATCAAAAACATTGACTCAAATCAGATGGATGTCTTTGATTTGTTGACTTGTCAATCCCAGTAACCAGGAGTAAGGTGCGACTCAAATCTCTTTGAGTGCAGCACGCGCTGCTACGAGACAGCACATTAAATTTCAAAGAGACGTGAAAGTGCAGTCTGTACTCCCGTGCACTCTTCTTTTGCCGTGCGCTCAAAGCCGCACATCTCATTTCGAATTTGCTCTCGTCTCTTTTGGCATTACTGATTGCACTCTCCCTTGTCGTCTCTGTGCGAACACAAGTGCGAAAAACAGACACGGCGGCACTTTAGATTGGACCTTCACAAATTTGTGCTTACTTAACAGGTTTTCATAATGTTTTGTATAATAAATTACAGGGCCCAATTATGTACGTAGAATCGAGCATTTTATTAGTCAACTGACAAACTGATAATTTCATGTACCATCCATGAGTAACAATGAAAATGATCATCCATGAGTAATGTACAAAAATCTTTTGAAGTGCTAAAACGTATTACGTAATTTTTTTTGTGAATTAAGATTTTAATTAAAAGTGTCCCTCTATGAACCTCTACAATGCCTTTTTGTAACTAAATTTTTTTTTTTTTCAGTTTGATACCATTATCCAAAGCACGAGCCAAAGCACAGAGTAATGCACAGAGTAAAACACAGTGCATTACTCTTTATCTCTGAAAGAGAAGTGCATGTGAGACTTTCTGTCTCTTCTGTGCTGCTACGAAATCTCTCGCACGTTCGTTTTGTGCGCTCTTCTAAAACAGGAGACGCACACTAGAAATTGAGTGAGGCACTTTTCTATTTTGCACTGCTCTGAGTATTTCGACAATCCCTGCGAGTAACATTTACTCAAATTTGAGAGACTCCACTTTTGACGAAATTAAATCAAAAACGACTCAAAACTGAGTTAAATTTGCTGGCCGTGAAGGACCAAGTCCCTCTCACTTCGCGTTTAGCTGAGCACAAATATCAAACACTATTACGACTTCATGCATGATATTTTCAACAAATGCTTGCTCCTTTGGCTCCAATTCATTGGTTAGCAATTTGAACGCTTTTTGTTTCGATATAGCTGTGATTTTTAGTTTCACACACTTGAAGGGAAATTATTCTAACCTAGAATTTGAACTGGGAAAAGATTTGATCGTGTATGTCCTTCAATTGTTTTCATCTTGAATGTTTTGATGTAGGATTCAATTCCCTTGTTATTTGGTTCAAATGTCTAAACATTATTTTTCAAACGTATTTCAATAATTTGTAGTTTTCAAAAGTTCTGAAAATGTGTCATTTCCAGATGGGCAAAATTGAACGTACACGTTAACTATCACTAAAATGTTTCACCTTAATGACTTAGTTTTTAGAAAATTTAAGTGTTTTTGATGAGAGTGAAATTTAAACAATCTCTAGCTAAACGGGCAGCGATCATATTAAGTTTGAATCTCAAAAAGATTGTGTTTTATTTCAGAATGTCGACTAAAGATTGGACTCGGAAAAAATGCGACACTTTGTTTTGGGTGTAACTTTTTATCGCATGAGTAAAAATTGATTAAATTTTGTGTAGTACTACTGTAGTAGAGTGTTATGTTTATGTGTGCAAAATTTTATTGCGATCTGTTAAGTAGTTTTAAAGATGCGTTCGAAACAAGAAGAGCCAGCAAATCTTGGGCGCGGTGATCGATAATCCTGGTCAGTCGCACAGATGGATCGGCAAAAGGCTTGGAATCCACCATTCTACCGTGTCCCGCGTTGTTAAGATGTTTCAGGAGATGAAGACCATCGAGTGGCGTGCTGGAAGCGGCCGAAAACCGAAAACGGAATACCCAGAGAAGGCGAGGAAGATAAGGCAGTACTTAAAGAATAACCCGAACCTTTCCACCCGAGACGTGGCCAAAAAGGTCAATTCGTCGAAGTGGTTCGTCCAGCAGACCATGAAGCGGGCTGGGCTACGTGTTTTTAAGGTCAGGAAGGCGCCAAACCGGACTGACAAGCAAAACACGGTGGCCAAATTGCGTGCGCGGAAGCTCTACCGTGAGTGGCTGGTCAAGCCAGGCTGTCTCGTCATGGACGACGAGACATATATCAAGGCGGACAACAAACAAATCCCCGGCCTCGAGTTTTTTGTCGGTACGTCCCGCATGAAGGTTCCGGATATGTTCCGGAAGAGAAAGATGGACAATTTCGCAAAGAAGTACCTGTTGTGCCAGGCGATCTGCGAGTGCGGACGGTACAGCAAGCCGTTCGTTACAACCGGTACAATAAACGGGCAGATTTATCGAGAGGAATGCTTGCAGAAGCGCTTGCTGCCCTTCCTCCGCTCTCACCGTGGTCCCACGCTGTTCTGGCCGGATCTCGCTTCGTGCCATTACGCCAAGCCTGTAATGGATTGGTACGAAGAGAAGGGCGTTAATGTGGTCCCGAAGGAGGCGAACCCGCCAAATACACCAGAGCTTTGTCCGATCGAAAAGTTTTGGGCGATAATGAAGAAGAAGTTGAAGAAAAGCGGAAAAACATTCAAAACCGATGAAGCTTTGGAGAAAAACTGGGAGAAATTGTGTAAGGAAGATGGACAAAGCCTCGCCTAAAATCTCATGAGCAGTGTTAAGACAAATGTACGAGAATTCAGCTTGGGGGAGGAAATTCAATAAATAAATTATGCCAAAACATAGCTGATATATAGTTATTTCATACCTGAAAATTTGAGAAGTATCCGATTTAAAATGAATTTTTGGTGATCATTTTTGTGTGTCTCGTTTTTTCCGAGTACAGTCTTTATGAGAAAGGATACGGATATTTATTCGCGTACTCAAGTAATAAATCTCTGTTGCCGTGGAAAGTCGTTGCGGGAAATAGCAGATATTGTCAGGAAAACACATTCCACCGTGTAGAAGTATGAGGGTACCTTGAAAACCCGTGGCTGTAGAGGACAGAAGCGGGTCCTGACAGCTGGTAATGAAAGGCGCAAAAAAAGTAATTATCTCTTACAAGTACACGAAGATTTGAGATTACACATTTTATGTATAAAAATCACTCACCTTCGGCAACTATATAAAGCTGTCAAAAAGATGGGTGATTTCAAAAAACACAATGTGAGTTAAAACTACCCACCTTAAATCAGTTTCATGTAGTTCCAGTGGTGGGCGTTTTTCACTCTTATATGGGTGAAAATTTACTTCGTAAAAATTTGAAATCCTTCAGAGTTTTTCAGAAGTAAGGCCTGTGCTTGATAAACATGCACCATTTTTATCCGTGTGTAACTTTTTTTTAAATTGATGAAAATGTGAGTATAACTAGTTTGGAGTAAATTGTTTACATGTGCAAAATTTCATAACAATCGGTTCAGTGGTTATTGAGATGTCATCGAAACAAGAACAAAATCGCCGGAGAATTTTGCGCGCCGTCATGGAAAATCCGACTGCGACCATGAGATGGATCGGAAGACAACTGGGAATCACCCTTACAACTGTGTCTCGGGTGGTAAAATCGTTTAAGGAGTCTCAGACGACCGAGCGGCGGGCTGGAAGTGGAAGAAAATCGAAGACAGCTGACCCTGTGAAGGCCCGGAAGGTGTTGGATTATTTAAAGTGTAATCCGAACCTTTCGATTCGCGACGCGGCTCTGAAGGCAAAGTGTTCCGCCTGGTTTGTTTAGCAAACCATGAAACGAGCTGGGCTTCGTGTATTCAAGGTCTGCAAGGCACTGAACCGGCGTGATCAACAAAACACGGCGGCCAAATCTCGTGCAAGGAAGCTGTATCGAGAGTCGTTAACGAAACGGTTATGGATGACGAAACCTACATCAAGGCAGATGCAAAGCAGATACCGGGGCTGGAGTTCTACGTTGCCAAATCACGGTTTGATGTTCCGGAAGACATAAGGAAGAAGAAAATGGACAAATTCGCCAAAAAAATACTTGCTCTGGCAGGCCATATGCCAATGCGGTAAACAGAGTAAACCGTACATCACAACGGGTACCATCAACAGCGAAAATTACGCACCGATTGCCTCCAGAAGCGTTTGTTGCCCTTCTTGCGGTCCCACGGAGGCGAGACATTTTTTTAGCCGGATCTGGCATCATGCCATTACGCGCGATCGACGTTGGATTGGTACAAAGACAATAACGTTGTTTTTGTACCAAAAACCGCCAACCCCCCAAATTCACCAGAGATTCTTCCGGTGGAAAGATTTTGGGCCATAATGAAGGCCAAAGTTCGGAAATTGTCGAAGGTGTTTAAGAACGGGCTGGAGTTGAAGAAAGAATGGATGAAAGTGACCAAAAAGGTTGGCTCCACCATTGCACAAAATGTAATGAGGGGTCTTAAGGGAAAGGTGCGGGCTTTCAGCGATGGAAAGGAAATTGAATAAAGTAGTTAGGCGGAAACATATGTATTAGTTCATTCCCTGAAAGTTTCAAGAAAATCCGACTTAAAATAAATTTTTGGGGAACACTTTTTTCTGGTGCATTTTTTTTCGAGTACAGGCCTTAATCTGCCCTGAGAAGGCAGTCTTATTCCGGGCGATTCAATAAGAGTAACGGTCTTTCATTGGAAGGTGGCGTATAAGCCGTTTACTTTGGGAACAGAATAGAACGATACACGGTTATAGTATAGAAGTTGATTGAAATAAATATGCCTTAAATAAGCTTATTAATGGGTTATATTCTATTGTCTGAAAGTTTGAAAAGGATCGGCCAACTAGGAAATTTTCTACGGGGGGACACCCTATATTACTTTTTTTTCGCAAAGAAATGTCTCATTTTGTACGACCAAATACTAAGTGGAACAAGCTTTGCCAGAGGCAGTACCTGCAAGAAACAATCATGGTGCATTGTTTTCGAATGATTTGGCATCAAGTCACCACACTAAAACCGCGATGCAGCATGTCCTGAGTTACGCCTGTTCGATATTAAACTACACCGAAGTTTTTTTTACGACGGTTATGCTGCCCTGGGATGCATAGTTGACGTAACCACCATCATGCCGACTGTTGAGAGAACGCGTTTTTCCGAGTTCAAGCTGAAATGCAGTGTATACCAACAATTATGGACAAATGTTCTGTCCATTTGATGAAGTTTTATGTGAATAAACAGGCATATTACTGAACGTTTATTCTCATAGTTTGGCGTAAAAACCAGGCTGCTAAGCTCTGAATAATATGTCGTACATTCACGAATCGGGAAGCAACTGGACGCGTGTGGTGTCGTGGCCGATGCTATATACTACCAGAATACCCTCTGGTTCCTGTAAAAAAGTCGATCGCCTAGCACTTCCACATTTGTTCACTGAGAGCTTTCTATGCCAAAGTTACCATTTATGGATTCGTATCATGGTGTGGCCGGTACAACGATACTCTATTCCCAGGGAAATTGAGATAATTTCCTACCTGTAAATTTCCTGGACCGTACCGGTAATCGAACCGAGGCACCTTCAGAATGGTCTTGCTTTTGAAGGACCTAAGGATGGCCGCGGTGGTGTTATGGCGGGCTTTTAATTTCTCGGAAAGCTGTGAGCTTTCGGAACGTGTACAATAAATGATGCCGTCAATTTCAACACCCACTTGCTAGTTTCTTCTGCAATGTTACTACCTGTGGTTTTAATTATATATCAGAATGGTCAGAATTCCAGGCTCATCCCTTTTCACTTTCTCGTCACAAAAAAATCCATCAATTCTATCCCATTTTCAACTCCAAATGTCAAGGCAGTATGAGTGATACAGTATCCTGATCCAGTAGCCTTACTGATCGTAAGGAACCGGACAGTTGTTTTCCATAGATCGATAGATGGCAAGTATGTATGTAAACTCTAATCTGCTTTCCCTGGTGCATTCAACTTCGCTTACAGCCACCCGTGATGTGTACGGTCAGCTTTGCATAGCTATGGGTCAACATATATGTGGAAAGTCGTCATTCATGCGACCAAATGGTGCTTACGCCAAACCGTTCTTTTCAAATTATCTCACAATTTTTCGAAGAAACTTTTTTTGTTTGTGCTTGGAGACAATGTATTATAGGGTAAAGAATGCAAAAACAACAAAAAGTGAATTTTAGTCGTCTTGGCGCTTACGTCAACTATGCATCCCAGGGCAGTATGGTACCGCGTAAAAAAAACGACGTAAAATAATACCGCGTTATTTCAAAAAACGACGTAATAAAAACCGCATTATTTCAACAAAACGACGTAAAAAACACGCGTTATTTCAAAAAAACGACGTAAAAAAAAGTCAAGGAAATGAAAATTATATTTCATATTCATATTGAAAGGATATGGTCATAAAAATGTATTGGTGGCGGAAAACATGGTTCCAGTAACATTGGCCACCGGGAATCTGCTACAAATGGATAGAGGTTGTTAATTCAATGTGTGAGCAAAACAGTCCAGAGTAGTTATAGAGAGTTTTCGTCTTGGGCAAAATTTCTCAGTTTCTCATTCGTCGTCTTTTGACATTATCATATTAGTTCCAAATCATGCCGCAGAGATGGCGCTGCAGTCTATATTTTCTAAATTAAGCGCTAGAGATTTGCCGTCTTCGGCAAAGTTTCTCATTATTTCATTCGTCGTCTTTTGACATTGTCATATTAGTTCTAAATTATGCCGCAAATATGGCAGCGCCATCTCTGAGGTACGATCTGGATCCAACGTGATTATTTTGATTGCCTTTATTATATACAATTAACATCTTTGCTAAAGACAGTACCTTCCTAGAGCGCGATTTGGCAATTCAGATTGCGGCGTCATATTTGCGGCGCAATTTGGAACTAATCTGATCATGTCAAGTGACTATATTTTACATTCTCAACAACTTTACTGAGAACGGCAACTCTCTAAAGCTTCATTTGGAAAATATATTTTACTACGCGGTTTTTTTTACGCGGTCCGTTATTCCAAAAAACGACGTAAGAAAACTTACTTTTTTTTTTTTAATTCCACAAAAATTGTTTGCTGTCTTTGTCAAAAATCATACGAAATTTTAAGTTTTAATTCCATACCGGCTTTGGACCTGGCTTGGGCTTACGCTTGAATCTAGTTATGTAGCACAGTATTTGGAGGAAAAGCCAACTCAGAGAGGTGGTGATATCTCAAGCTGACCATGGCTGACGAGCATGACAAGCATGTATATTACAGATAGGACGCGGAGGGCCCGCATTGGAAACACCATTTTGAGAAATAGAATAGACTTTCCCAAGTAGTTTGTTTTAGTAACAGTGTTCACGTTCTTTCAATATGAATATGAAATATAATTTTAACATAGGACTACGTTTCTCTTTTCTATACCGGGTGTCATTTAAAAATTTTGAAAAATGAGAGCGTTACGCAAAAGTGAAAGGTTTTTGAACGCTAATAACTCTTGTTTGACTGATCAGAATGACTTCATTTATGCACCGTTTGATCAGGAAAACCTACAAATGCTTTTGATTAAATTTTCAATAAAGTGCTATTAGCATAAGTGGTTCAACTTTTCACTTAACAATTACCTACTTTTGCTCCCATACAAATCTGCATATGAACCGGTTGAAAATATGGTTTTCCCTTTCCGAGTGCTCAAGAAACGGGTGGCAAATGGTTCAAATTGTCTTCTTATTTTTATTTCATTAGGTCTCATTCCATGTTTAATACAGCCATAGTCTCCCCTCTCAGTTGCAAATTTATTTTGCTTTGTTCTGCTGTCTGGTTTTATAACTGAAGCCCGTCCTCTCTTATGAAATTTGCTTCGTACTGCATTCTCGTGCCTCTCTTCTCTGTAGGCAATGCTATCAACGCCAGTATAAAGCACACGATTCGAACCAAAATGATTTCATTGGGATTTTCAAGTTCGATTTAGCGGCACGTACGGTTGTGTTTTTCGCTCTCCTGTTACGAAGATTTTTTCTATCTCGTCCATTTTCTCGCGATAACGCGTCTGGCTCGCAAATTATCGCCTGCGCTTGCTCATTTACAAACCAAAAGAAGCGCTGCAAAGGTTTGCAAGTTTCCCCGCTCGACCTATTGCCGTGGCAAAGGGTCGTAAAAATCGATAATCCACGCGGGTGGCATCCGCTTCCGAAACCATACCGGAGCTGGGCATCTCCGGAAAACGATGTTTGTGACAACAAGATTACTAGAATCATCCCAAGTATCTTGCCGTCCGCCATTCACTGCGACGAGGAGTTTAATAAACTACCATGCTGTATTGAGTACAGCACATGATGGTATCCTGCTGGTCAAATGAGCTGATAATATAAATTAGTTTCTAACGCGCATCATAACCACCGTCCTTTTCAGGACGACCAATTAAATTTTACAATAAAAGAGCGTGTTTAAGTGAAATGTTTGTGATTTATCCTAAACAACCATTGCATATGATCAAAAATAGTTCATTTTGGATTGTTTGAGGCATTAAGTCGTGAGTGGTAAATTCGGCAGAGATTTTTCACTAAGCCTGAACTGGCAAACGTCAGCAATGGCTCAGTATGTAGAAAATTTCATAAGAATGGACACACCAACGCGGTCCTACGTAAACATTGCGGTTATATCCCTAATATAACCCACCTCTAATTTTTTATTTCCTTGACTTTTTTTACGTCGTTTTTTGAAATAACGCGGTTTTTTTACGTTTTTTCACGATAAAAACCACCCCCAAAAAACCAAAAAAATTTTAATAAAACAAAAATGGGGGCTTTACGATAAAAAATGGAGGATTATTGGTGCTGAAAATGTCCAACAAAGCTCCCAACAAGGTTATTGAGGCGCTCTGTACAGCAAGGGTTAAGTTCATGAGTCAGTGAACTTTGATGAACTCTTTCTACACTGCTGAGGAGTCAGTACATATTTTGTCTGGAGTGAAGAGCAACATCCGAAATTATACAGTAATGTTAGCAAATTAACAAACCACTACCCGTACTCATCCATTAAACATTATCGTATCATTTAAGGTTATGTGAAATTCATGAAGCAAAAGATAATATCTATCTCATTCGTACCGTCTCGCCGGACTATATATTTTAGGACGAACAAAATGGCAACCGTACGTCACTTATCATCGTCACGTTAAAGCTTTCTCAACAGCAAGTAGATCCATAAAATACGCATTTCGAAATTCCATTCAAATAGTTTCGATCTCTTGAATGAATATTTCATTCAGATGCAGCCGATGCCATTTCCTGTTCCATGTGCCGAAATTTCAAGTACAACGGCGACTGAGTCCTCCCTGTTAGTAGTGGCGGACGAAGGGGAGGAATGCCGGGTACACATTCCATTCACTAATTGCTTGCAGATTACCGATCTGATTCGGGTGGCCTGTTGGGGAGTGCACATACCACCGAGGCTCATCAACCGTCTATCGGCACATCACCCAGCAGGTTCTGCTGACAGGCGAATGTCAACGTATCATAAATATTGAATGAGAAGTGTGATTGGTCACGTCATGCCTGGTGTTAATTTGAGACCGGGCGTGGCTGATGATCCATTTTCCGACGCAAAATTGAAGCGCAAAAATGATGCACATGGCTGACTGCGTGAGAAATGTGCCGTAATTTCCGTTCAAACGTAGTAAATATAACCACAGGTTAGAGACCTCCCTCCGTTGGGCAGATGGGAATCCATTCATCCAAATTAACCGAACGGGCAATGGTAGATAATAATTCCTCGCGCTGCTGGCAGCTCTTTTCCCCCTGTAATGGCCCTTTTCTACGGAAACGGAAATGCCACACAAAAAACACTTACACGAAGTGGGTTCTTCTTTGTGCTCTTCCCGTCTATCTCGATCTCGACTGGCTACGAATGGGAAATCTTGGAAACACTTTTCTTCATCTATGCCAGTGACTGGCTGCGAGGCAAAAAACAGAAATTCGTCTGTTACAGTTAACGCGCTTACAACACTTGATTCACCAGCATCGCCACTCAGGAGTGTTTTTCAATGTTTCTTACGAAAAGAAAAAAAAAAGAGTTTTGTTCATACACATGCACGGTCAACGAATCTCACTCATATTTCGGTCAAGTTAGCATTTTTAGACAGAATGGCACGTTGGCCAAGTCGAATGAAACATACACAGACATGAGGGAGATTCAACGACCGTGTGAGCAAAAAAAAAGCTATGTTCTGGACAGGCAGACATAGAAAAGAAGTAGAAAATGTTGCCGGTGGAAATAGTTTACTCTTCATCAAGCGTACTCTTTTCTCCGGGAGGAAGTCCTGATTGGAACGGAGGAAGAGGTTGTTTTGTTGTTTTTCCGAGTTTGAGTGGATCTTGACGATTCCCTGTCGCTTTTTTTTCATCAAACGGATGGTTCTGTTCAGTCGATATAACAGCCTGTTACTGACAGAAGCAAGCAAGCAATCAGACAGTCTCACCGTTCCCTCCGTGCAGTGCCTCGAGAAAGCACCAAGGAATTACAAACCAAACCATTTTTGCTCAGGGCAATTCACAAAACATTGTTTAAACCTAATTGTAAACGCCTCGGGTCATCGCTTCCCGATTCCGGGTGTGCCACTTGCACGTCAAAATCCGCACGTATGTCCGCCGGAACGAGGCATTACACAACGCGTAGCACACCGGATTGATAGTCGAGTTGATGTAGCACAAAGCGTAGAAAAAATCCCACAACTCCTGCGGTATGCACCGAGTACAGGCCGTCAACGGCTTCAGCAGCACCAGAATGTTGTACGGAGTCCACGTGATGATAAAGCTCAGCAAAATGGCCGACAATGTTTTGGCGGCCTTCGTTTCTTGACGCTTTTCCTGAGATTTCTTTTTCTTCTTTACCTGCCGTGCGGTTTGCAGCATATTTGCCTGGTGGATCTGCTGCTGTTTGGACAATGGCTTCGGAATGATTTTGGTCGTCAGTGGAAGCCGGATGTCCGTTGTAGCCGTCGATTGTCTTCGCCCCACGGGAATGATATAGTCCGAGTCTCGCGAGGGAAGCGGCCGCCTAGGGGGAACCGTCATCGACATTGGCACATCGTCCTGGATCATTTTGATCGAGGGCGCCCGTTCATCGCCGGATCCCCCCTCCGGTGGCAATCGTATCAGAATCGTATATACAGAGTCCTGGCTCACCGAGCGCGAGCCCAGACGGTTGCTATTCGGTAGTGAGCGTGAGTCTCTTGGTCCATGCATGTCCTGCAGGTGGGACATTGGGGGCAACGTCGGCCGCATCGGCGTCGGTGAAATGTCCGGTATCATACTGACCACGTTGCCCCGGCCCGTGGTCCCGTAGGGATCGCGGATGACGTTCAATGATGTGCATCTAGAGAAATAGGATCTATTAGTGTTAATTTCGACCAGGTGAGAATCAGCGGGACATCTACTAAATGAAACAATGAAACTACACCCACACAACAATGGAACGGAACGGAAATAAAAATCATAAATCCAAATGTCACACTGATCATTTCCGAATTAAGTAAGAAGCATGTTTCGTCCCGTTCGGGGGCACGGGTGGTCTACCTGGTAACTGAGCTTGGTAAGGGAGTTTCTATGGATACAGGTGTTGCATACCCTAGATCCGAAGGCTCCTCGGCGTCGTACCCGTAGTCGTCGGAATCTTCCCGGCCCGAGTGCCACCACGCGATGCACCACTCCTTGATGCCGCCGAAGAACGTGGTCGGCTTTTTCGGTAGGCCGTTGGTGGTGATCTGAAAGTAGGAAAAGTAAAAGCTGTAGATTATTTACGTTCAAAAAAGATGGGATATACTTTGAACGGTTATTCAACTGGTTGGTTCAACTGTGCTAAATGTTTTCTAGGTTAAATCATTTGATAAGGAATATTTTAAAAATAAGCTGTAAAATGGTTGGATTTAAAATGATTAAGAATAATGCTCAAAACCTGATTTTTTTTTTGGAAAATTTGCTTCACGTTCACGTTCTTCTTCTTCTTCTTTCTGGGTCCGAGCTGCAGTTCACTACACGTTTACAATCACAACATATCTCCAATCGTAAACTTTGCTGATTCTGAACCATGACGTCCAAAACAGGCTTCCTCTCAGTAATTAATTCTCGACAACTTATTCAAACAGACGTATCTGAATCCTAGGGAGTGTGAGCTTTTTTAGTGGAAAACCTGTAACTAGAAAATGAGAAGAAAGATTAGTAATTTTCATTTAATTCCAACTACCTTTATTGCTTATCTTGAAAGATATGCGTATTTTGTCTACAATGTACAGAATTCTTCAGTGTCGTGTACTAACTAGAATTAGTACACGACACTGAAGAAGTCTGCAAATTGTAGACGAAATATGCATAACTGGTAAGATAAGCAATAAAGGTAGTTGGAATTAAATGGAAATTACTAATCTCTCTTCTCATTTGCTAGTTAGACGTATTTGGTTTTATAAACCAAGATGGGAAGAAAGAATCAATCGTTAAATTCTTGAAACCCTTAGCATTTTCATGCATACTAAGGCCACCAACACAAGGAATAACATTTTCCGAACTTGATGGTGATGCTAGGTTCCGCTTGGGTGCTGAGAGTTTTGAGAAATTTACGTTTGAATCTGTTTTCCCCTCTTTGTTTACAATATCAGATACGTCTCTTTGAATAAGTTGTCGACAATTTCTCACTGATTTGTCGACAAACATCATCATATCGTCATCAGCGAGGTCTTTGGTATTTTCAAATTATGTACATCGACCATTGCCAGATATTTTTTGGAGCATCATCTGCAGAACTAGTACACTGAAAATTTATTTTCGTAAAGTAACTTTCATGCGTTTCGTAAACATGGATTTTGTACATAGAACAAATGTATCGTATATTGTATGAAACATTCATATTGCTTTTTATCTGGTGAAATGCTATCATTACACCTTTTTGTTAAATTCAAGAAATGAATTTCGTGAAGACAATCGCTGTTTCTCTTTTATCGTACTCATGCAAAATGGTGTTGCTGCTGGGATGGGCGGGAATAATTTATCTATTATAAAATAAAAAGTAAAGCGTTGTCGAAAGCTATAACTTCATGCTCATTAATCAAGTATCTTCTCTCGAGTCAGCATGGCCTAGTGAGATCAACCACGGATCCAGTATCAGCACTTTCCAAAAATTCAGATTCGAATCCCAGTTCGAGTCGATAAAGTAGATCTGTCAGTCCTTCATGTAACCACCAGAGAGACGTTTCTTTTTATTTTGTGACAAAACATTCGCCGTTCTTCGTATTGTTTTCGTACAATGTTTGAATGTTCTTACCTTGTCAACAAAAGCTTCGTGCTTTTGACAGTTGCGCGTGCAATTAGTTACGAATGTATCTTCATAAAAAGTGCAAATCAGTTTCGTTGTAGAAAACAACGAATGGATTTGTGATAATTTGTGGTAATAGCCTTCAAATTTGTAATATCCCTTTCGGGACGAACCCGCAAAATTGTGCGGGTTGACGAAAACAGCTTTACGTGTATTATTCTCTCACAATATCAATGTTTTTCAAACAAATCTGATGTTAATAATTGAATTATTACTTATATTTTTATGATCATGCATTGGTTTTTGTTTATAGTGCATATGAAAGGCACAATATTTGGTTTACAAACCTCGTAAAACACAAAAAAGTTTTATCTTTTGTAATTTTGTTGTTAATCGCTTTTTTTTATGTATGCACCGGTACTAATCAAAAGTACAAGAGCTATTCTTCGACATAGTGAAGAAGAAGTGTCAATTTGTTCACATGCCAAGGATGTCTGGAGGGATAAATTGGGTGCCGTCCCTTACGCTGTCGATGTTCATTATGAGATACATATGCTACCCAGTTCAACAATTCAGTCATTTTTAGTCAGCTCGTGCTATTCCAGTATACTCAGTGTCAATAACAACATCAATATCAATATTTTGATATCAAAAATTCATATCTGATGAGAAACCATTAAAAAAGATCTTACATTAGAAATGGAAACTATTTCGATTTATTGGAATCACCTATTACCGATGTGGTAGTACTGGATACTGGGGTCCGTTCATAAATTACGTAGACTTTAAAAGGAATTAAGAGGGGTTCTCGTCAAAGTCTACTTTCTATACAACTTTGCCAAATGTGTGGATTTTGTGTCTACGAGGGAGGAAAGGGTTTAAGATTTCTAAAAACGAGTCAAAGTGGCTTATGAATTGTCCCAGAGGTTGATCATTTACAAAAAACATTCCGAAGGAATTATGTCGCTTAAAAATTACCATTTTCAAACTATTTCTCTTCGTCACACTCTCAGTGTGGGATTTCCGAAATGTTCACATGGTTCGTCATAGTTTCAAAAGCCCACCCTTCTCCCCCTTAAAGTGTGCACAATTTATGGATGCCCCGCCACCCCCCCCCCCCCCCCCCCATTGATTTGTCAGATGAAGTAAGGAAGCAAACAAAGAAAGCCACTCTTTCGCAAATGGGACCTTTTGAAATGTATTTTTCGAGCATTGTGGAGCTCATGTATTTCAGTATATTTTTCAAAGGGCCGTCCATAAATCACGCAATTTTTTTCGGAACTTCTAGATCTTTACCCCTTTTGGCCTTTTTTGTATGGACAATAGGCAAATGGACCATTTTTATGGGCCATGTCATTGGCCAGACCCGGACCTCTTCTCCCTCTCTAAAAGACCACGTGATTTAAGGAAGGCCCTTTATTAAGAATTGTTGTATCTTCAGCATGTATTTTTAAATGTCAAGAGCTTTCTGATGGAATCAATGAGTAAGTAATATTCTAAACTTGTTTGAAACAATTGTGCATTTAAATTCCTATCAGATGTATTAGCAAGGTTCCTCAAGAAGTCAGATGTTGACTGTAGCTGCAAACGTTTGGCAAAATTATATACCTTCTCTGTAATGCTACCTGTTATGTATGAAACTACTTTATGCGAATCGTTCATTATGCCAAACGTTCTTATGCGAAACGCTTTAAGGCGAATTGACCAAGCAAAGGGGCTATCCATAAAACACGTAGACCGATTTTTGATAATATCAGACCACCCATCCCCCTCGTAGACTTTTGACCTTGTAAAATTTTGTAACTTTGTATGGAGCGTAGACTTTGGCCAGGCCCATCCCCTCCCCAAATTATACGTGGTTTATGGACAGCCCTTTATTGGTTCATCTCCGTATGGCTTCCTATGAAACTTTGTTGAAGACTTTTTTCTCTCTTTTCGATACAAGTTTTTGCAAAGCTATGAAAGTTATAAAAGGGCAAAAACTCAGAACCTTTTGACCACCCTAGCATAAAAAAGAGCACCCTAATTGTAAAATCAAAAGATACAGGTCCTATTTTTTCATATAAAGAACAACTTCAACGATTATAAACAAAATATTTTCGAGCGTCGGCCGCCTAAGTGCCGGACAATTGTGCGGATCTGGATTTGACCCGAAGTATTGCCTGGGTGGGTGAAGTACTTCAATTAAAGAATGTTTTGTTCTGGAAGATAATAACTCTATATGATAAAATTGGAGATAATCGCCAATATATGGTCCGTCCCGAAAGGGATATAAACTAAAATTAACTTTCAGTGAAGCAGACAAACTGCGTGATGTTCCAACTGCTTTTGAGTACTTATCGGTTGTCTACTGGTTTTGTAGGGACAAATTACTCATCGAAAATGGTTTACTTGATGTTCATATGAAGGGATGAGGCATCAATATATCAGTACTCAAACTACCGAAAAGTACCGTGTTTTGTGTGACTGTGGATCGGGAGGTTAAAGGTGGAACAAATCGAAAAGTATGCTCCCGACAAATGGACAAGATGATGTTAGCCATTATTGAGAAAAATCCCAATGTTTCTGTGCGAAATAGTTGGGTAGTCAAAATCATACGTACAAAATGTGAAGCAGAGGCAAGGACTGAAGGCGTACAAAGTGAAAAAATGTTCCCTACCGTGATGACAAGCAAAATTTTACCGCAAACCGTCGTGCTACGGAGCATTACACCAACTTTTCGCAAACATTTTCTTGTAAAGGGTGTCCACGATGAAATTGCCACACTATGAAATTGCTCTAACTTTTTAACCGTTGGGTAGAATTTAATGAAAATTTGGGTGGATTTAGTTCATAGGGCATTATTTACATCCTGCAAGTTTTAAAAGTCCTGTGATCAAAACTCGCGGAAATGGAGTCGAAAGAACAGCTCGTGCGTGATAAAATCTTGCGCATTCATCACGAGAACAAAGATCTCTCGCATCGTTCCATCGCTAAGACGTTGGGAATCGCGAATTCCACGGTGTCGCGAGTGATTAAGCGGTTCGAGGAACGGTTGAAGATGTCCAAATTTGCGAAGAAATTCCTGGTTTGGCAAGCCATCTGCACGTGCGGGAAGCGGAGTGCACCTTTCGTGACCCAGGACACGATGAACGGACAGGTGTACATAAAAGTGTGCCTCCAGAAGCGGCTGCTTCCTCTCCTGAAGGCCCACAACGTCCCAACAATCTCCAAGGCCTTTGGCCTCATGCCACTACTCCAAGGACGTGCTGAAGTGGTATGCGGACAATAAGGTCAATTTAGTGCCGAAAATGTTCAACCCTCCCAACACTCCGGAGCTCCGCCCCATCGAGAAGTACTGGGCGATTATGAAGCAGCACCTTCTTAAACGACCTAAGGTAGTGAAGACAGTCGAGGAACTGAAGAAAGTATGGGTTTACATGCAAAAAACGGTTGATTCACAGGTTGTGCAGAATCTTATGGCCGGGGTTAAGGCCAAGGTGCGGGCATTTGCGTATGGACTGTAAATAAAATACGAGTAAAATGGTAAAATGAAGTTTAATAGTTATTTCTCAATCCCTGAAAACTTGATGGCAATAGGATGAAAACTCGAATTTTGCGAATCAATTTTGTGTGTGGCAATTTCATCGTGGACACCCTGTATCCTAGTAGACGACGAAACATACGTAATCGAAGACTTTAAACAGCTTCCTCTGGCTTTTTATAACGCAATGCAAAAGAACGCCGTTGCCGTTGCCGTGGTGGTCGAAAATCTAAAAGTTTCATCTCTACCGGCACTATTAATAAGGATGTGTACGAAAAAGAATGTCTTCAAAAGTGGTTGCTACCGTTTATCAGAAGCCACGACTCTTCAGCTCTGTTTTGGCCTGATTTGGTCACTTGTAACTATGCGAAATCTGTCCTCTGCCTGGAATGCGGTGGAGTTTGGCAGTGGATTCTGTTGAACTTCTATAACGAGCGATTCAAATCCGAATGTGCAACTCTGTCAAAGCAAGTATGTATTGCTTAAGCACCCTTGTCCAAACAGCATGAGTGCCAACCGGCAATATTAAAGCCACTAAGGTCCTGATTATGGTATGCTGGCGGCATACGGATCTGGACAGGATCAAGAAACACGTTATATACTAGTTTGGCGCAATAGAGCTGACAGCTGTGCTACTCCACCACCTTAGTATGAATCGTTGACACCACTCCGAAACGGCGAGTGGGCTAATGGCACGGTTGCCCCAATCCCAGCAAAACCATGATAGGTCTCCAAATACGTTTGAAACTCGTCACCTTACCGGTGGAATTAGGCACAGATGCAAAGTGTTGACTAGCGCCGATCTGGCTCTGAACACAGTCAAACTCACTGCTTGCAACCATGGGATCACAAAGGTGACTACTTATTGTGGGTGGAGACAGCGGTTTGACGGCTCTACAACATGACAGAAGATAACAATATCTTCCCAAAATCGCCTCCAATGATTTCAGAACCAGTAGCAACAGCATTATCAGGAGTACCTGCAGCAACAGCAAAAGCAGAACCACAAAATGTAGTCTCACAAAATCCGAAGGTACACTGATAGGCAAAATAAAGGGCACTTTATTTTGTCACTGTTTTTTTTTCAACACAAATTGATTTTTTTTCTTTAAGTAAAACTCTTTTTTTCAGTATTCCATAAGTGAAACTTAAAAAGAATATAAAAAATAAGATAATAAAAAAAAATACAGTGTGTTTACTTTAATTTGAACCAAGTAAATGAGGGCCCGATGAGGTGGGCACTTTATTTTGCCTATCAGTGTAGTAGTGGCCAGAGATTGGTGGAAGAGCTCCACAATTACCTGGACAATAAGTGCAACGTCCATAAAGACGTTAAGCTTATTATAGCAAGGATCCAAAAGGCCCATGTTTCAGCTGTAAAAAATATATGGTGATAGCTGAAATAGCGGAATGCGCATTGGGAACAGCTAAAGCTACCCTTGCTGTAACGCTGGAAAAGCAGACGAAAGGAAAGTCAGCAAGGGTGGAAAACACACCAGTTACCATGACCCCAAGAACTTCGCCAGGAGATGGGAGAACTGGTGAACCCGAGAGCCCGTAGACGCGGCCGGATGCCACTCTCAGATAAGAAACGCGAGGAAGTACCGATAGTATAGACGCCACTCCACAGGAGGAAGGATAGAATAAGGTCGTTGTCTGGAAAGAGAAAAAGAATCAGCAGAAGCGGAAGGAGGTAAAAAAATGAAACCGCCAAAAATGAACGCAATACTCGTCAAAAACTAATAAATCTACGACATATGTAGCACTCTACAAGGGGGTCTGAAAAGATGCGTAGCTGAAAGATTTGGGAGAGAACGTGGTGAGAGCAAGGCGCTGAGCTGAAGGTAGAGCCGGCGGTAGACAGCACGGCAAGTCAGTTTTGCATAACTAAATCACTGGGTCAAGAAGGGGAAGTGAAAGCCTTATGTCCGGAGACTGTTACTTTACTTTTAACCACAACAGAAATGACAAGGAATTCCGCGACAATCAGCCAAACAACCCACTAATATTCCGATTCGATTTTGCACGGAAGGTTGCAGGTTACGCTTTAGTATGTTCAAATAGCCCGTTTTGTCCATCGTGGTGTCGATAAACTCCATAGCACCTAAACCACTGGCTGTCACAGCATGCCTCCTCCGTGTTTGACAGTAGGGCTTAAATGCTTGACCTCCAACGACGAATTCGGTTCTCTCCAAACCATCTGTCGATCGGATCCAAATAGATTAATTTTCGTCTCATCGATAAAAATCACCTTGATCCAAATCTCCAAAGGCTTGACAACATGCTCCTTCCCAAAATTTAGTCACTTCTTAATATTTGCTTTTGAAAGGAAGAGGCTTCTTCCGAGCAACCCTTCTCCTCAGATTGTGTCTGTGAGCCTCACGCCGGATGGTTTGAGCACTGACGGATCTCCCGATATTGTCAGCGACCACGTTGGCCAATTTCGGAATACTTGTCTTAAGTTCTTTTCTTATTGTTTGCAAGATTCCTAGTTCGCCAGCAGCGGTCAAGATCCGTTTGCGGTCTCTGCCTGTGTGGTTCTTCAAAGTTCCCTCGAATTTCCATTTGTTTACGATTTTCTGCAATGTGGAATGTGTTCTTCCAATGGCAGCCGCTTTTTCCCGCAACGATTTTCCATTTTTTGTAGAAATCCTTTTCAATAATTGAAGTCCATGCTTCGCAAGCTGAGCAATTATAGAATTGAACTACAACAGAAATAATATGTTTGTAAAGTATTATCCCCCAAAATAATCTAAAAGTTCTTCACGACATGAGTGTACGCTCAATTTTGAGACTGACTGTATGTGTGGTTTGGGTACACAGATTAAAAGCAGAATTGAATTTTCTGCGTTATCTAATGCACCTAAAGGGAATGCTAAATTTGGCAAAACATAAAAGGATATTTCATTTAAATTTAAGCAAGATAACGCCTGAATCTAGCCTGTTTTATGAAAGATTGCAAACATTGTTGTATGGTACATGAAAGATTGCAAACAACTTCGTTGTTTACGTCTCCTTTGGCTTGGAATTAAACGAGGGGCAATTTTACGCGGCTGTTAAAACTCATTATTTTTTCTGTGTAGAATGCCGCTTCAAAGTAAATAACGCGTACGGTTTCTTTGTGGACAGTACTTTATCAATCGCTTCCATTCCAGATGATTGACGATGGAGCCGAGATCTTGGTTGAAAGTCATATCTAGTCTAGTTATTTATACTACTACGAATAAATTTCCTTCCACATAGAAAAAAAATCTGAATTTTCATTGTGATATACATATCAGACCATGCTAAATTTTATATCATTCCACACAAAGCAGCAACTTGCATGAAGAACTTCTAACAAAGATGAACCTTTGCATGCAATATTATCCGCGATGTATGCAATGTCCCAGAACATAACACGATGTTTAATGTAGAATTTTATGTTTTGTGACGCTCCATTTATGTGCATGATATTGAACAAAATATCACACTACTTTTTCGAGCTGTGCGGTCCACATGGAATATCAATAAAAATATTCAAAAAGTTCCACAAGATACAACGAATATACTTACACTAGATCGCCGAGAGAGCATCCCGTGCCCGTATCCAGAGTCCGAGATGACCGCGTTGGTCATATAGACGCTTTCCACATCGGCGGACGACTCGCTTCGGGGCCTCCGCCAGCCGTCCGGTTCGGCGTTGGTCAGTTGTGCTATCGCTCCCGAGTGATTGACCGCCGTATTCTCATCACTGTCAACGAAATAAGAAAAAAAAAAAAGAAATCATCAGTACGTCTCCCAATGCTAGTGCAACTATACGAAAATAACAAAATCAATTTGGCCAAAGAGCGAGATTAAATACGGTCATTTCACAAACTGTTGAATCTTTGAGCGAACAAGCTTCATCATTTTCCATAGATCTAAGTTTCATTTGCAATAACAATCCACAGTGCAGACAAAGATATTTATCAACCGTTCCTATCGTTGAACAGTAAACGATCCAGACCCACCAAAGGGAGCCACCCACCCCGGCCACAGCCATCAAATGTCTAGAATCAATCTTCATTCCCACCAACCACCCCGCGCCGGGAAGTCCAGTTGGGGTTGGGTTAGAAAACAAAACAGAACCATCACTCATTCGCCAAGTACAAACGGAAGTTGTGGCTGGAAAATGTCCACCCACGAACGAATACATATGTACGAAGCTCACAGCTACAGCAATTACGGCACGGTACCCAGTGACTCTCCGAAACCAAAACGGAAGCCAGAACAGAGAGTGAATCGGAAAACTTTTTGCTCTTTTATCCTCCCTGAAGGATGAGAAGGAAAAAATCTTCGTTATTAGATATCATCAGCAGCAACCGAGTCAGCGAACCAGTCATGTGCGCTTGCCTGAGACAGAAAGTTTACGGCCTCGTTTAAGCGAGAACCATGAATCCGGCGAATGGCTCCACGTCAACGACAAAGAATTTCAAATAACTTGGAAATGCTCTTGTTGTGTTTTCACTTCTTGACCAGGAGCGTGTGAAGAAAAAAGGGCGCCACCTTAATAGACTGCCTTCCGTCCGAATCACCCAAATCGAATGGAATGCAATCGAAGAAATGTTGGTAGGTGATTGGCACGAAACACCACGCTGTTTGAGGGCCCACTGTAGAGGAGTATGTGAAGGAACACGAGATTTTGGTTGTGACGTGTGGGAAGCATCATTGCTACTCTTGCGGAGGAAATAGTCCAGTAAGTCTGAATGAAAGATCTCGATGGCAGAAGGCAGACCGTTTCTGGAAAATGATGTTGCTGATGGTTTCAGTAAGTTTAATACTGTTAACATCGTGGGCTCATCATGCGTTTCTCGAAAACTCCTACGTATTTCTAGTCAGTGTACTCGATAGCGTGATGAATGGAGTATTTATGACGTCATACAACTTGGCCATTCCAAGGCAAAATTATTAAAAATTCATGAATCCCTTGATGTTGTGCCATACTTTTCTACTTACTGAGCCAGTTGGGATTATAATACAAAAAGTTACTGATGGTCATGAGGAGCATGAAAGTCTGTATTAAATACCTTGCAATCATTTTTCGGTCATGTTATACATATCATATGGTACAAAGAACATATTGAACATGAGTGGAACAATGAGAAAACATTTCATTGACTGTCATGTGGATAGATAACTCCATGAGGAGTGAATATGTGAACTAAGATTTTCCAGCTGAAAAGGGCGCTGAACTGCTGCTTCAGCACAACATTTTCAACAGCAGAATGCTAAATTTCCTCGCTTGTGGAAGCAATCCTCCATCGCACCTGTTCCGAAACGACTTATGCTATAATGTTATTTACAGATCAGCGTTTCTAAATCTATGGGTAAGGACCCAGTTGGTGAATCACAGATTGCCCTAAACTGGGTCATCAGATTTCGAAAGTTTTGCAATGCATTCTATGCATTGTATTATTTTGTTTGCGCCAGGCAAAGGAAAGCATTAAGTCAGTTATTCTTCCGCTACGCGAGCAGGAGAAAATAACTTATGAATACCAAAATTTTGATCTTGACAACTGGCCTTGGTATTTAAGAGCGCAGCATAAGAGGTAAAATACCTAAGCAAAATATCTCTCGAATAACAAAACTTGTTATTTGGGATACCTGGGAATACCTGAGAGGTATTAGGTGCGCAACTAAGTTCCCGCTGTTTAGCAATAGATGGCGCCAGTAGTAAGTGCTGGTCGAATGTTGTACATCTCAAGCGTCATAAACCAAGTTCAGACATATGGTAAACAAACCGCTTTTCCAAATCAGTGATTTTGGTTTAGTGTTATATATTTTGGTTGTTTGAAGATGTCTGATTTCGTGCCAAATAATCGTCATTTGCGGGAAGTGTTGATTTTCTTCTTTCATTCGAAGAAAACGGCGGCTGAAGCACATCGAGAGCTCCAAAAATTTTACGGTGATGCTGCTCTGAGTGAAACAACGTGTCGTGATTGGTTTCGTCGCTTCAAAAACGGCGATTTCAGTGTTGATGATCGTCCGCGTGAAGGAAGGCCAAAAAACTTCGAAGACTCTGAATTTGAGGCATTGCTCGATGAGGATCCGTGTCAAACGCAAGAAGAGCTTGGTTCAGGATTAGGAGTTTCCCGCCAAGCCGTTTTTAAGCGATTGCATGCGTTGAGAATGATTCAAAAGCAAGGAACTTGGGTTCCTTACGATTTGAAGCCAAGAGATGTTGAGCGTCGTTTTTTCGTCAGGAACAACTGCTCCAGCGGCAAAAAAGGATGAGTTTTCTACATCGCATTGCGACGGGTGACGAAAAATGGATTCATTACAGTAACTCAAAACGGAAACATTCATGGGGACTGCCCGGGCATGCTTCAACATCGTCGCCTAGGCCGAATATTCACGCTGCGAAGGTTATGCTGTGTATTTGGTGGGACCAAGTTGGTGTTATTTATTATGAGCTGTTGAAACCAAACGAAACCATTACCGGGGAACGGTATCGAACTCAATTGATGCGATTGAGCCGAGCACTGCACGAACAACGGCCACAATACGAGCACAGACACGAAAAAGTGATTCTTCAGCATGACAACGCTCGACCTCACGTTGCGAAACCCGTGAAAACCTACTTGGAAACGCTCAAATGGGAAGTCCTACCCCACCCGCCATATTCTCCTGATATTGCACCGTCCGATTATTACTTGTTCCGTTCGATGGCACATGGTCTCACTGGTCAGCAATTCCACTCATATGATGACATCTCAAAATGGCTTGATTCTTGGATAGCATCAAAAGACGAACAGTTCTATCGAAATGGTATTCACGTTCTACCAGAAAGATGGGAAAAAGTCGTAGCTAGCGATGGGCAATACTTTAAATAATTCGTTTGTAACCTTTGTTTTCAAAATAAAGTTCCTTTTTCACCAAAACACAGCGAGAACTTAGTTGCGCACCTAATACTATTTTGGTATTGTCTCACCTCAAGTTGGTATTCGTATAATACTGTGAGAACATATTTATTGTTTTATCATGGTATTTCAAATTAAGTCTGTTTCATTTAGACATTGGCCGAACAAAGTGGGTGATTTCTTCTAGAGGAAATAGCGTACACAAATTAAAGGATATTATTTTGTAGGTTTTCACTAAACTTTAACCGATTCTAAAAGGATTTTTTTACACCTTATTTCAACATAATTTACGGTCACAATGCTTTAACAAATGATAAAAATCACGAAAAGGATACAATTTACAAATCCAAACAATCCTTGAGTTCAGATCTTGATGTTCTTCATGACCAATAAGGAGACCTACGATGCCTCGATCGTACTTATAACATGGAAAAACTCCACGCAACATCACACTGTAATAGATATCTGTCATCTGAGTCGCGTCCTGATCCGTTTCTCCACTTTTCTTAAGCTTCCGCTTCATTATTGCCCAAAATCTCTCGATGGGCCGGAACTACGGGCAGTTGGGTGGATTTATGTTTTTATCGATGAAATCTACGTTATTATCGCGGTACCACTGGATGACTTCCCGGCTGTAGTGGCAACACGCCAAATCTGGCCAAAACGTCACGGGACCTTTATGGGCTTTAATGAAAGGTAGTACGTGGTTTTTGAGGCATTCTTCCTTGTACAGCTTCGAGTCCATCATCTTAGTTGTCAGGAACACTCTGGTATTTGCTCCGCAGCTGCATATCCCTTGCCAAATCATCAGTTTTTTTGGCAAATTTGTCCATAAGAGCAAACTTAAACTTCACAAGAACATCTCCTCGTGCCGTCACCATGTCGAATTTTTGGCCAGGAAGCTGTCCGAAATCCATTTTGACGTAGGTTTCATCGTCGATGAGCAGGCATCCTTGGTATTTCGTGCTAGTACAATTTCCGAGCTCGAGTTGTGGTGACGAAACTTTGCTTCAACGTTCTGTTTGGTTGCTTGCTGGCTTGATAAGAACGATATCCTGCTCGCAAACGGATTCTTCGAACGGTACTGCGAGCAGCAGCGTATTTTTGTGCGATTTCATTATCTGATAGTCCGGGATTTGCTCTGACGGTTCTCAACGCCTTCTGGTTCAGCTTGCGGTCATATGTTCCACTACGACGCTTACCTTGAGGCACTCGATCCACGCTCTTTCGCTCCCTGAAACGTTTGAGCACATCATAAACGGTTGATTTGGCGATTTTCAACGTTTGTGCGATTTTTATTTCGCACCACGTTGGATTATCAACGTGGGTGTGCAGAATTTGTTCTCTCCTCTCGGCTTCCATTTGGAATAACTTTTGACTCACTGCACGAAACACCGTGAAATTTATACCACAGAAAGTGGGCGCTTAGGTAAACAAACCGTTGTAAAAGAATTCTTGCAGCGGTCACTTTCCGTGCCACTGCAACACAATGAGTGATTTCGGATTCTAACTGGACAGAACTTTACCAGGTGGGTCTCCACCGATTCCCTGTCGATCTGCCAATTTTGGAAGACGTCTGCATTGAGTTTTCTAAAATTATAATAATCCGTCCACTATATCTCAAAACTTTGCGAATGGTTGAGCGGATTGGAGATAATGAAATCATTGGGTATAGGACCAAGTCTTCCCCGGTTGGGGCGAAAAAGATGAGCTTAGAAATCAATAGAAGCGTAAAGTTGCCAGAAGGCACAAAATGCTTCCAGGGACGCTAATTTCACAAAATCCTTCAATCGTAATTCAAGGTATAGATTACTCTTTAGGATGCTCAACTTGCTTGTTGCAGATGTGAGTTCCAGTAGTAGGATTGTTTGAAAAATGTAGTTGTACATATTATAAAAATTACGGAAAAAGAGTGCTTCGAGCATCTGATGTGAACGGTTGCGTTGATTCTTTCTTATACACTATTTTGTTGTAGGGCATAGCGCGTTATCTATAGACTGATTCCACGCCAAATCGGTCGGTCACCAAACTCAACTATCTTCGATTTTGATGAAACTTGGTACACGTCTTCGGTATGTTGAAAAAAAAAATCCACTGGTGTTAAGATTATTTGGATTCAAGAGTAACTTTTGAGATGGGTGTTTGTTTTTTTTCCAACATTTTACTTGAAAAATCGTAGTTCAAAAACCATTACATTTAGAGAAAAACTTTATATGGGGGAGTTGTAGAGAACTAAAAAGGCTTTGTAAAAAAAATGTACACTGAAAAAAAAAAATTTTTTCATAAAGAAAAATCGAAAATAAATTCTAAAAATCAAATATAAAAAAAAACATATTTTTAATATTTTTCAAATTTGTTTTGTGGAAATTTGAGAAAAAAAGACACGTTTTGAAAAAAAACTCTAGGATGGACGCTCTTATAATAAAAAAGTTTTCCGAAGAGCGAACTTTGGTGCATATTTCAAATTTTGGTTATTCATTATTATAAATGAAAATTAATTATACAATATGATTTTGGAGATCATTAAAAACAATAATGATGTGAATGATAAATCACCTGAACGCAACCGTTTTCGAGATTTTTCGGATTTTATTTCAATAGAATGAAAAAACATAAGAAAATTCGCTCTTTTCTTAAGTTAATCGAGATTTCCACCAGAAATGATAAATTTTCCAAGATCTTCATATTATAACGTTCACATTACTCTAATGTCCTCTTTTCTTTTGATATCATGATGATAAGAAGACTCATTTGAAAAGAACAAGATAAATAGCACTATTGTTTTAATATTACAATCAATATATTTATAATTGTTTTATGGCTGTATCGGTCGGGCCGCTCAGAGAATGAAGGGAGCGAATTTGCTAAAGCGATGAAAGTAACAGCGAGATAGATGTCGCAGGGGCGACAAGTGTGAAATGGACAGATGATGAAATTATGCGGAGGGTCATATAGAAGAAGTATATTAATCGAACTGCTGACTATTTTGCCAAGCTCCAACGATGTTAGAGGTCGGGTGTAGTGTGTGAAAACTACACTCCGAACAGTTCGGTGATGTAGCGATGAAAGTAACACATATTGTTTAAGGTAGGTAGACAAATAGCAGCTATAACGTATGTCAGGTATATCTTCTCATAAAAAAAACAGCTAATGTATGCTGCCTGTAAACTACCAGAGATGTTTTATACCTGCATTTCCAAAGGTACCACAGCCAATATATATGCTCATACATAGTCGCATTCATCAGTAAAATCTATCTGAGTGAACTGAAAATGGAGTTTAACATGAAGAAGTGTTGTATGCCGTTTCCCACTAAACGGTGCTCAAAAAACCTTCGTAAATTAACCGAACAAAATGTCAAAAAACTCAAGTTTATGGGCAAAACACATTTGGACACTTCTTTGATGATTTGTGATAATTGTCGTTTGCATTTAAATAGAACGGAACAATCCCATGCTGCAATTTCGGAGCCTAGTGAGAAACCATCAATTACTGACATTATGGATCCACAACCATCTACATCACGGCAAGTAGACTTGTATGGTCTCGAGGAAACGCCATCGGCAATATCATTAATGTCAGTGCCATCTGATAGCAGTGTGCAAGATTATTCAAGGCGCCATAATATTGAGCTATTTAACAAGGGCGTAGCTGGAATCAACGTTTCGCCAATATCGGCTAAAAAGTTCCTGAACGTAAATTATGCCCGCAAAAAGTTCAAAGATGTTTCAAACGGCATTCGGACACACATATTTGGGGATCAAGCGGAGGAGGATGACCTGGAACAATTGAAAGTGAAAGCAGCCGAATATGACGAAATAATCGCGCAGCTAAAGGACCGGTATGCTGATCCAGAAACTTCGAGGGACGATCAAGTAAGGATACTTTCGGTTTTACCACAATCTTGGACAAATCAAAGAGTAATGGCAGAATTTGGAATAACAAACAAGTACATCGTATCACAAGCTAAATTCCTTGCAAAGCACGAAGGTGTTTTAGCTGCCCCTAACGAAAAGCTGGGACACGGTCTGAACCCGGAAATAAAAAACCAAATTTTGCAATTTTACGACAGTGATGAGATTACACGAGCAACCCCTGGTATGAACGACTACGTTTCAGTGAGGAGTGAAGGTAAGAGGGTTCATATTCAAAAGCGCCTTTTAGTTTGTTCATTAAGAGAAGCTTTCATTAAATTTCAAGAGATGCATCAAAATGCTGTTGGGTTTAGCTCTTTTGCAGCACTAAGACCAAAGCATTGCAAATTACTTGGCAGCACAGGTTCTCATAACATTTGTGTTTGCACCATTCATGAGAACATTAACTTGATGCTTCATGGTCTTAGAAAATATTCATTCGAGAATGATTATAAATTGTGTTTTGAAGAAATATTATGTAGCTCATCAACTAGAACTTAAAAATGTTACCTCCGTGAATGCGAACGATGTCCAGGCTTTTCAGATTTTGAGAGTAGTTTAACAGACAAATTAGAAAAACGTGGTTTAGTTGAAATATCTTTTGAGCAATGGATTTCAACTGATAGATGTAGTTTAGAGACACTTGTTAAACCAATTGATGAATTTATTGCTTATTTTTGTGAAAAGTTGGAACAATTAGTATCCCACGATTTTGTCAAATCTCAGCAGTCTAGTTTCTTGAGAAATTATAAAAGTTGTCTTAAAGACGGCGCAGTAATAATAATTTGTGATTTTTCTGAAAATTATTCATTTGTTTTTCAAGATGCTGTTCAAAGTAGTTATTGGAGTAATGAGCAAGCCACTATTCACCCTTTTGTCATTTATTACACGGAATCTGGAATACTTAAAAATATCAGTTTCATTGTTATCTCAGAAGTGTTGAAACATGATACCATTGCGGTGCAGGTGTTTATTTCAAAACTAATAAGCTTTTTGCAAACAAAAATTAATGTAAAGAAAGCTACGTTTATGTCTGACGGGGCAGCATCCCAATATAAAAATAGGAAGAACTTTGCAAGCCTTTGTAAGTTTAAAAAGAAATACAATATTGATGCTGAATGGCATTTTTTCGCAACATCCCACGGTAAGGGACCTTGCGATGCAATTGGTGGTACATTAAAACGAATGGCAAGATATGCAAGCCTTGCTGTACAACATGAACACCCTATAAAAAGTGCATTAGAGTTATTCGAATGGGCGAACCAAAAAAGTGATGATTGTTTAACAAAAATGTCGTTTTGTTATGTATCACATGAAGAGTATGAACAGGGGGTAGCAGAATGGAATGAAATTTACCGACAGACTAAAACGATTGCAGGTACACAAAAGTACCACTCATTCGTTCCAATTTCAGAAAACGAAGTTTTTGTAAAACTGTTTTCGAATGACGAAGAAGGCAGGATTCATAATATATATATAAAAGCAATCAATAGTTTATATAGTGTTTATGTAATATTATCAATGACCGAGACTAATAAATGGTATATATAAATATAAATCCAACCATAATTCATTATTTTTGTCTTATAACTTTAAGTGAAGCTTTTTCAATCGACGAGCTGTTAAGAGTAAGTAAGAGGCACATACATGTGTTTTAAAAAGGCTAAAAACACAAGAGAAACAATCGTTAGCTATTGTTGTTTTAATATCACGAGTAATTTATGAAAAGGGCGTATTTTTTGAGGTTTTGAAATTTTATTGAAAGACAATCAGAAATATCTTGAAAACGGTTGCGTTTACGTGGTTTATCATTATCATCATTATTGTTTGTAATCATCTCCAAAACCATATTGTAACATCAAAATTTATTTATAAGAATGAATAACCAAAATTTTAAATATACACCAAAGTTCGCTATTTGAAAAACTTTTTTATTATAAGAGCGTCCATCCTAGAGTTTTTTTTTAAAACGTGTCTTTTTTCCTCAAATTTCCATACAACAAATTAAAAAAATATTAAAAATATGTTTTTTTAGATATTTTATTTTTAGTAATTATTTTTGATTTTTCTTGATGAAAAAAAAAATTTTTTTTCTGTGTATTTTTTTTTAAGAAAGGTTTTTTAGTTCCCTACAATTCCCTTATATAAAGTTTTTCTCTAAATGTATTGGTTTTTGAACTACGATTTTTCAAGTAAAATGTTGGAAAAAACACATACGCCCATCTCAAAAGTTACTCTTGAACCCAAATTATCTTAACACCAGTGGAATTTTTTTTTCCAACGTACCGAACTCATGTGCCAAGTTTCATCCAAATCAATGATGATCGGGTATGATTTTTGGGATTTCCGGCACATTCTGGATGGAATCCCTCTATAGTTTTCGGATATCATTTTTCAGCCGCGCGAGTGATCGAGTCAGTACAGACAAAGATCAACAATACTGCTGCTAGGTGATATATGACAATAAATAATTAAAACATCCATACTATTAGTTCACCATATTTGCCGGGTCACCATGGTGTCGATGCTTTGTTACGAACTGCTTTGTTATCGCTTGTAGCGCATTATTTTTTACTTCGGTTATCTATTGTTCGGCGGCGTAAGTGATCATGTGAGCACGGAAAAACAATAAAGCTGTTTCCCGATGAGATCTGGTGGTTCGCCACACCCGCCACACCCGGTGGTGGGGATTATAATTAGTTGTGATCTATTCAGATTATTCCTTTGCCATACTTGCCGGGCCGCCATATTTTGGAACAGGTGAACCACTATCCCGTTGTGTGATTGGCTGCAATACCCAACAAACATCGGTGTTGAATTAGAGCTTGTTCAAGCAAATTTGGAGAAGCTATTCAGCTGTTTCTTCTAGAATAGCTGAATAGCTTCTCCAAATTTGCTTGAACAAGCTCTAATTCAACACCGATGTTTGTTGGGTAGCTTCCTTACTGTTGATATGAATCGATTCAAATTGGCAGTCAAGCATTAATATAAATCACATTTTGTGAGTGGTTTATATTTTGCTAGACAGCTAAGACAAGAACTCTAAGCATTTTTTTCAGAGAAATGGCTAAGCTCTTCAAACATCTAGGGGACTACAAGGATTTCACTTACATTTTTGTTCTTAATTTTGTTTCTTTTCATGCAACAAATAATTTATTTCAGACAATATCTAATATCCTGTTTTTGTTTTGTTTTGTTTTTCATTATGCTTGTCTCTTTTCAGTAACAACTCCTTCTCTCTAAATTTTCCCTATCAATCTCCTCCTATCCCTAGCCAATGCACGGAACCTAATGGGACAACGGGGCCCGTTAGTGAAAGTGGCGGCATGCTATACGGATTAGTATGCACGAACGCTTAGACTATGTAGGTTCTCACTCAGCTTAGGTGAAGATGGGTGGATAGTTGCCTGCCAGGGTAGGGGCTGATCAATAACAATAATAATGCATCAAATGTATTGGTCAGCGCAGCATAGAGTTTAATCCTCAATAAGATTTTCCATGCTATGCTGCTGAGATTGTACCCCGCAGGTATGATGCGCTTGACAGCACTCCAGTGGCTATGTCCAGGATTTGCGTTGAATTGGCTGACTTGACCCACCGCAAAGCTAATATCCGGCCACGTTGTCTGCGCCAGATAGGTGAGACAGCTCATTACCTCTTGGTAAGGAACCTCCGTCATTTCGAGAACATTATCGGGCGTTGTCAGGTGAAAAAAAACAAAAGATATGAAATTGAATTACTCTACTAGAACACCCCCTCTTTTACAACACCCCCCAGTACACCCTTGCGCATTTCGGCAATAAAAAATGTGTTTTTGTTTGAATTTTCTGTGTTTTTTGACAGAATATTTGAGGGGTTCTTCGATGTGAGTTATGTTTTAGGGGCGGATGATTACGCTTGGGACTGATGTGCTGGTACTTCCTGATATTGATTTGTCCAGCATTATACTCGCCTCCACAGGCGTGCGAACCGGGTAACAGTTCGCCGTGCCCAATCACCGCAAGATGCTGTCGATGTATTGTATTTTTTATAAAATTTTTTTTTTTTTTGTATTTTTTATGTTTTATTGTTAAAAAAAAGTAATAT
Source organism: Aedes koreicus (assembly GCA_024533555.2). Lineage (NCBI taxonomy): Eukaryota > Metazoa > Arthropoda > Insecta > Diptera > Culicidae > Aedes > Aedes koreicus. The sequence goes on along the minus strand of JAHHFK020002974.1, from coordinate 153,281 downwards.
ATTTATTTTTTAAAAATTTTGCCCCCCCCACCCCTTAACTTTTTCCCCCTCTTTGGGAGTTGACGGGGACCCCCCCCGGAAAAAAGATGCTGGTTTGGCGGCTATCCACGAATCGATCCATTTTTTGACTTCGTCATAATTACGGAAGTGCTGGTCAGCCAGGCCATGTTGCATCGATCGGAAGAGATGGTAATCGGATGGCGCAATGTCCGGACTATATGGCGGGTGGGGTAGGACATCCCATGCAACATGTGGCCGAGCATTGTCATGTTGCAAAATGACTTTGTTGTGTTTTTTAGCGTATTGCGGCCGATTTTCACGCAATGCACGGCTCAAACGCATCAGTTGTCGCCGGTAGACTTCGCCTGTGATGGTTTCTTTTGGTTGCAACAGCTCATAGTAGACCACACCCAGCTGGTCCCACCAAATACACAGCATGATTTTCTGGCCATGAATATTGGGATTGGCCGTCGATGTTGTGGCATGACCGGGGTATCCATACGTTGCCTTACGTTTTGGATTGTCGTAATGGATCCACTTTTCGTCACCAGTCACAATTCGATCTAAAAAACCCTTCCGTATGTGCCGTTTAAGCAGCTCTTCGCATGTGAAAAAACGGCGCTCAACGTCTCTCGGCCGCAATTCGTATGGCACCCAATGACCGACCTTTCGAATCATTCCCAATGCTTTCAAACGCTTACTAATGGCTGGTTGGTTAACTCTCAATGCTGCTGCAAGTTCTTTTTGCGTTTGTGAGGGGTCTTGGTCGAGCAAAGTTTCCAATTCGACGTCTTCAAACTTTTTGACCGGGCCGGGGCGTTCCTTGTCTTCAGTGACAAAATCACCACTTTTAAAGCGTGCAAACCAACGTTGACACATTTGAACGTCGATTTTGTAGTCCGGGTATGTTTCGGAGAGCAATTCACATGCTTGAGATGCATTTTTCTTCGAATTAAACAGGAAAATTAAAACTTCCCGCAAATGCTGCTTTGATGGCTCGAATTTCGACATTTTTCGGCTTCACAAAAACTTGTTTACTTTCACTAATGATGCGTAACTTACACTGAAATAACTAGAGAATAGAATGAAGTTTCGGATGTGATAGCTGTCAATGTCAAAATTCATGTCAGAACAATAAAAAAGAAGTTGTCTGCAAATACGACATTTTCTAGGAATACCCCTAATAGTTCTCCTGATCTACCCACAGCTTTCCTTTATTCATATCTCGCGTGATCCTCAATCCCACGGAGAAAGACGCTTCGCCAAGGTCCTTCATTTTGAAGCGGTTGTCAAGGAATGATTTCAACTTCCGCCTCTGCTTGTCCACGTAAATTGTGCCGAAAATCGTTTGCTCACCGTCGACCCGAAAGTACAGGCATGGATCGACTTTTGACTGCTCCAGTCCAATCTCTTTGAGCGCTTTGTACAGCTAGTTGTTCCAAATCCTCGCGGTAACTCCATGTAGATGGCCTCGTACGTCATCGTGCCTTGAAGGAACGCATCTATCTGCTCTACATCAAGGTCGAAGAATACAGTATCACCGGGGAATATACTTCGTCGTAATCAATTCGTGGCCGCTGCGAGCATCCTTTTACGACCAAACGTGCCTTGTACCGATCGATGTCTCCAGTTGGCGCTCGTTTCGTCTTGAAGACCCACTTGTTTCGAATTTGGAAGGCTCTCCCACTTTTCCTTTTCCTTCAAAGCTTAGATCTCTCCACGCATGGCCGCAATCCGCATCTCGCGATCGGGTCCATTGAGCGCCTCATACTAGCTTTGAAGATCATCCAACGTCGTCTTAGAGTACATCAGTGTGACCTGAGGGGAAACCACGTGGCCAGAAACGGAACTGTACGCAACATAATATGGATACTTGCCTGGAATTCAGCACTCCCGATCGCTGCACCTTGATCCTTGCTGTTCAACAGCTGATCTGTCAAATTGCGAAGAAAGCGCAAAAAGCAGGCTCGTTGCTTGCACCCAGGAATTCGGTATCACTTGATTCACTATCGGATGTGGCAGTTTCTTCAGGTTTGTCTTCAATCATCCAGGTTCCTCTTCAATCAATTGGTTCTTCAGCCGAGTGTAGTCCTCTAGTTGCATTCGGCTCATCAATTGAATACAACTCCATGAACTGTACCTCGATTAAATTTTGCGGTTCTCCCTCCTGAAGCACAACTACGTCACAGCTGATCCAGATTTCACGATTGACCGGAACGTTTTCTTTTTTACCCCTTTTTTTTTTTTTTTTTTATTTTTATGCCCCCCCGAAAATTTTTTTTTTTTTTTTTTTTTTTTTTTTTTTTTTTTTTTTCATTTAAAAAACGTAATAAGAAGATAAGAAAAAAAATCATAACCTAAAAGGGGGGGGCCCCCTTCCCAATTTTCCCCTTCCAAAGACCTTTATTATAAAATTAAATTAGGTTAACGCGTGGAGACTCGGGAATGATCTCTCATATGCGTTCGTCGAACCATTTTGAACGGTCGCATTGAGAATATCACCATGAATATCTTACATGCGCGTCGCATGTTTCCAATTACTTAAGCCTTCTCTCTTTTCTCTTCTTTCATGCTCTTTTGTACTCTTCCCTATCCAATGACCGCGAGTAATGCCATATAGGGCATCATTTAAATAACCCGGATACCTTGGTGGAAGCACCACGCTAACCAGTCAAACCCAGATAAGGATTTTCAGATAATTGAGAGGTGGTAAGTGGTCTAAAAAACGCGGAGTGAAACTGGTAGTTGTTATCCATTTTGTCCCTTTATCACTTTATTTTAAACCTACATCAAATATAATTTACTCTTATCATGAATTATAAATATGATCACATCACTTTTCAAGGTGAATCCTGATCCATCGAGCCCTACCCTACTAACATAAAAAAAATTCCTTTCTGTTACCTTTCTGGGGATGCAAAGGTAAACACGATCCCTAAACAGCAAAGGTTACACTAACTTTCCTTCCCTATTCCTACCTGATTGCAAGGACGTGGCAGACGCCGTTATTGATTATAAAAGAAATTGAGTCATTGAAACGTGTACAGTTAGAATGGTCAGTTACTCCTAGCCCCATTCAGTTGATTCATTGTGCAATTTCACTTATTCTGATCAATCACGGAGTAGCAACCATTAATACGTGCAGTCAGTCAAGCTAAGCTAAGCTAGCTAATACCTACGGTACTCCAAACTATCATTGAATACCGAGTTCTCGTAAATCACCTTGTTGATTATGCAAAACACTAAGGCCTGAACTCAAGAATAGTTTAAAGTACCTTAAATATTCTGATAAAACTGTAATATGTCTGCAACGGTGTAATGATTTTCCTTGTTGCTTTTACAGCTAAGAAGTACGGTCAAAACACTCTAAACCTTCTTGTCGATCAAGTATAACGTCAAGATCTTAACTCATCATTATGGCTTTTATCATACCTGTTCAATATTTTTCCTAGTTAAGAAAGTTGTTTTTGAGCAAGTTTGCAGAACAAAGTTCCTCTGTATCTCTAGTGCCGAATTTCGACAGTAAATTTTAATCTTGTGTAATGACCCATCCGAATTGAATTGGTTAAGGGAAAAATACAAAAATTATTCATCAGCTTTTCGGACGTATTTTTTAAATTTTTACTGAATTCCACCCATTATTTCTTGCACAGTACTACTGTTCACTTTGAGGGTTATTCCGAGAGTCGAAGTGACATTTGTCACTTGTTGAAGTGTGAAAAGTTACCTGCAGTGACGTGACTCTTCTGGGTAAATAAAATGGAGTGTCACGTCACTGCAGGTGACTTTTCTCACTTCACCAAGTGACAAATGTCACTTCGACTCTCGGAATAACCCTCTTTTCTGCCATCTTTTCACTAGAAAAATCTTAACCTCTTACAGATAGGTCTACTTCACCAGCGACTAACAGACTTCTTCAGTGTCGAGTGATCGACTATATAGAGCAGCAATGTTGGACCGTTACTGTTAATTTTGTCTTTTAACCATGTTGCCTAGGAAGGACGATGGATTAATGGTGGTCTATGCAGACAATTTGAAGCTGTACCTTAAGAACTCACAGGGGACTCGGAAGAAGACTGTTTCTACAAACAGTAGAATTTGCCACCGTATCCTGATATATGTTGACGGATGTACTAAGAGCATCTTCAGCGGTGGTCTATTCTGATTCCGACTTTACACTTGATTTAGAACAGCGAAAGCTAAATAGAATCAACTATAACAGATCAACTTTGTGTTCCTTCCATCCACCAATGATGTCTTTTTTTTCTCATTGCTGCCGAAAGACTTTCAAAAATTACAAAAAAAAACCTCGATGTAATTTTTGAATATTTTAATGGTTGCAGGATAATTCCTTGTTAATCATACCTCTTTGGAAAATGTCGTACAGACCGTATTATTTCTGAAATTTCTAAAGGCCATTTGGAATCCATTTGTTTTTTATTATGTCTTGATATATTGATTTATGTCTATATTAAGATTTTTAGCCTCGGACTGGTTCATCTTCCGTTTTAGCCACTCAAACACCTTCTCGAGTATGTTATTACCTGCCCGGCGGGTAAGAATCGAACTCGTTACTTTAGCATAAGTGGTATGGATGTTAACCACTGCGCCGGAGTCCCCCACCTTCAGAATAATTATTTTTGAGCCTAACCATTGTGAAAAATATAGAAAGGAACTATCATGTGCTTCCATTGATTTGTGGTGACTGTAACATAGTAATCTTATCTACACTTAATTTCGGATTCTAGACTACCATGGATTTCTCAAAGACTTCATTTATAGATTGCTGTTGAATATGATAAATTGTCACAGGGATTCGTAGAATTGTAATAAGGATGCATAGGGTATCAAATTGAGTATTAAGAAATTAAGTTTGGAAAATGCATCTGTCACGGAAAATACGACACCCCCTATTGATTTCCATTGGGACTGTGATAAGACAATCTTATGGTTTGCAATTATACATGTGTGTAGTTTGAAATAAAACTCTGTTATTTGTTTTTTGAATACTTTATGTTCTAGGCTAGCTAGGGTAGCTAGGCAAGAGATTGTGTGCTCGATCGGAGCGGAGCGATCGCCTTTCAAATATGCCTTACGCTCAATTTCAACTACTACTATTCAATTTTACAACCTGCCGAGCTCTTACGGACCTATCAATACTTTCTTTTCAGATCTCTCGTTCTAACAGAAATCATCGTAGTATGCGGTGCTCGAAGTGAGACGTGAACATTTTTGCTCTGTTATTTTGACCCGTTTTATTTTTAATGTTATATGAGATTTTTCAAGTGTCTAGAGTAGCGTTAAACTTTTCATTTTGAGGATGATTCGGTCACCAAAGAGTTACTTGCGGTCCACTACGAGGCTTGTCTGGTGTGAAGACAAAGTGTCCCCGCTGGAGACAGAATTCCGGACATGCAGCCTTGCGGCAGGAAGAGCTCGTGTTCAGCCGCGTCACTCGGAGATGGTTGCTTCATGGTCTTGGAGCGAACTCTTCAAGAACAGAATGTAATCTGGAGGGTACACGGACCTGCTTTGGTTGCTCGATGTTATAACCATAGCAACGGAATGTTCTGGAAAACCGGATAAGCTCCTTCCATTTTATCCTTCTGTGTCCCACTCCTATTTTTTTTTTTTTTTTTTTTTTTTTGAGGGTAGTTTTTGTTTATGAAGTTTATACTTTTGGTGGACTTCAAATGGTGAGTTGACGGCCTGGAAGTAGGGTGCGACTTCCGATCAGCACAAGTTCCGGCCTCGCACCTTTACGAGTCATGCGATCACAGGGGATTGCCGGCTGAATCATGAAAGCACTGGTTGGCGTAGCATGGGTGAGGTTGCCAATTTGACAGTATCGGGATGAGGGGGTGTAGTGGCGGATCGTGTACCTGGAAATTGTATATTTGTCATTTTGGTTTGATTGATGGTTGCAGCGGGCTATGGGATTGTCTTTGCATTTCAGAACCATTTATCTTTAGAGCATGGAGCAACATGATGACGGGCATTGAAGGCTCAATCAGTATTTTAGCATTTCAGCATGACATCTACATTGGGGTTGCGCTTTCGGACTTCAACTTTGCTTGAAATTCTTGTGGAACAGTCGCGAATTTGGAGTTGATTCCATATACCGAGTGTCAATTGGAAAACAAACGTTGGTTATCAATCATTCCTAATTCATCTGTAAATAACCATATTGAGATGACCGTTTCCTATATGTATTTGTATTTGATATAGTTTCAAATTATACCATTAACAAAGTAAACAATTTTCTGAGCTGTCTCCATTTCGGCAGCATTTTGAATAATTTTTTTAAACAAGGTGGTTGAATTTATAGATGATATTATTTAAAAGTTCAATGGCCCTAAAGTAAGAAAACTTTTTACAGATATTAACAGACAAATCGAAACTCAAACAGGAGGTATACAAACAATATCAACTAAGAGGAAACTCCAAAAGACGTTCGAAATAAATTTAATCACACAGAAAATTGATGTTATGCCTTATGGTACAGTGTGGGGTCAATTTATAACTTTTGTCGTTTCAGAGAATTAACCCTAGGATTTATCCTGGACAGAACACCCATCGTAGTTATTTTTTTCCTTTTTACTCATTTCAAAGAGCTAACAATCGCGCTTAAACCTAGGAAATAGCTTTGTCTTTCTCAAAGAAGTCAGTTCAAATGGAGTGACATTAACCTTCTTAGCTACGTCACTCCCAACGATTCACCTAAACCCACAAAAACGAGACGGAAGAACGGTTGTCCCCGTATCCTCTTTTTACGATCCGAAAATATTCGTTGAATAACTTAGTCATCAAATGGACAATTTTATTGCCGGTTATTTTTTAATCTTCTTCTACCGCCAACGCTACACAGTGGGCCTGACCCACTAATATTTTGTTATTTTACAAATATGCAACAAATATTAATGTTGCTAAGAAAAATACTTCTCAAGTATTTTCCAGGATGCTTTTCATTACTGGGCGTGTAAGCGTTAGAATAAAATAGAACCCGACCAGAAGGAAATAACAAAATTATTTCAAGTGTTGTTATTCAGTTATGCCTTTTTTATAACAGAGGTTGTTAGAATTCAGATCGCGGATGTAGTTAAAATAACAGAAATTGTTACAAAAAATCCTCGAGAGGTAATAAAATATTAGCAAACTATGATATAGACATAACATAAACAAAACAAAATTTGTAACAGTTTTGTTACGATGTAGCAAAATTATATCAGCTATTGTTATAATTAATCTTTTTCTTCACGCAGATTGTGCTTCCCAGGGTATTATATCTTAATTTGTTATAAGTATGTTACACAATTATTCAGATGAAAACATTTTTAACAAATTTATATCATAATCAGTTAGTCGTAACAAGGTTTGTTATAATTTTGATATTTTTATGTTATGCCCTTCTGGTCGGGTTATAAAGCTCGTGTTATGCTCACCCCCACCCACACATAAAAACCCCCTATGGCAAATCACGCACGAATATGGATTTCCGGAAAAACTGACGCGGTTGATCAAAGCAACGATGGATCGAGTGATGTGTGTCGTCCGAGTATCAGGGACGCTCTCGAGTCCCTTCGAATCTCGGAGAGGGTTACGGCAAGGTGATGGATTGTCGTGTTTGTTGTTTAACATGGCATTGGAGGGTGTGATTCGAAGAGCTGGGATAGACATGAGTGGCACGATCTTCAGGAAGTCTGTCCAACTATTTGGCTTCGCCGACGACGTTGATATCGTAGCACGTAACTTTGAGACGATGGCGGAAACGTACATCAGACTTAAGGCTGAAGCTGGTAGGATTGGGTTTGTGATTAATGCGTTAAAAACAAAATACATGAAGGGAAGAAAATGTTAACCTCCTAGCACGAGTTCAGATTGACGGTGATGAAATCGAGGTAGTAGACGAATTCGTGTATCTGGGCTCATTGGTGACCGCCGATAACGACACCAGCAGAGAATTACAAAGGTGCATTATCGCTGGCAATCGTGCATACTTTGGACTCCGAAGGACGCTAAGATCGAACAAAGTTCGCCGAACCACAAAGTTGACCATCTACAAGACATTAATTAGACCGGAGTTCTCTACGGCCACGAAACATGGACATTGCCAGTGGAGGACCAACGCGTCCTTGGAGTCTAGTAACGGAAGGTGCTGCGTACGATCTACGGTGGAGTGCAGATGGAAGACGGAACGTGGAGGAGGCGAATGAACCACGAATTGCACCAGTTGCTGGGAGAACCTCCCATCGTACACATCGCAAAAATCGGTCGACTACGATAGGCTAGGCATGTCATAAGAATGTCGGAAGACAGCCCTGTGAAAATGGTTCTCGAAAACGAACCAACAGGTACAAGAAGAAGAGGCGCGCAACGAGCAAGGCGGATTGATCAAGTAGAAGGTGACCTGCGGACCCTCCGCAGACAGCGAGGCTGGCGAGGTACAGCCATGGACCGATTACAATGGAAACAACTTCTGTGTACAGCAGAGGCCACACCGGCCTTATTCTGATTGGTAAGGTAAGGTATCCAAACATTAAAAGAGCGTTGAGAATATGCAATAATGGTCTCTGTTGTAAACACTATCGTTTCGCGTCGTATCTATTCTGAAAGACTTTTATCAAACTTAATTTTATCAAACCCAGTTGGCAACAATGAAATCGAAATGGATTTACAACAAGGTGCCATCGCACAAATAATGGTAAATATGGGCTCCGTCCATTAGGGTTTGTACAGACTCTTCAGAAATCGTAGCAGGCGTCTTTGTCCAAATTTGCTGGAAGTGTTTGATGTCTTTGATTCCTTGCTTCTTTCCAGAAAGCATCCGCTTCATCAGAGCCCAATATCTCTCGATTGGTCGTAGCTCTGGGCAATTTGGCGGGTTTGAGGTTTTTGGTATAATGTTCACTTGATTTGCTTGGTACCTCTCCATCACAGTTTTAGCATAGTGGCATGATGCCAAATCGGGCCGGAACAAAGGTTTTTCTTTGTGACTTTTGATGAAGGGTAGCAATCGCTTCTGCAGACACTCTTTCTGATAGGTCTCCTTGTTGATTGTGCCTGTAGTGACGAAAGATTTACTCTTTTTGCCACACGTGCAAATTGCTTGCCACACAGGGTATTTTTTGGGAAATTTCGATGCCTTCTTCGTTCTGAGATGCTCAGCTGTAGCATTTCTGGCCATGGCAGAACAACAAACCAGCCCTGGAAGCTGCTTGAAATCCTCCAGGACATAAATTTCATCGTCCATAACAACGCATGAAAACTTCGTCAAATATTCGCTGTACAAACGTCGAGCCCGTGATTTTGCTGCCAAGTTCAGTTTGTTGTTGCGATTTGGAACTGTTTTTACTTTATACGACTTAAGTCCCAAACGTTGTTTTGATTTTTGGACAAAACCAGGCGACATCCCTATTTTACGAGCCACCGTTCGAATGGAGAGATTTGGGTTTTTCGTTAATATTCTTTTCACCTTGACAGGATATGGATCAGCGCGTCCAATGTTTTTGTCACTTCTTGGTTTCCTCTCCACCGTCAAACGTTCCGAAAATGATTTGAGCACATCGTGAACAGTGGATTTAGGCAAATCCAATGTTTTTGCAAGGTCCCGTATTGACAAGTCAGGATTTGCTGTACGCCCGTACAAAATTCGCCCGCGCACTTGTTTTTCTTTCGTCGCCATCTTGAATACTAAACAGGAAATGTAAACATCAATCATAGTCTTTTTCATCAAAGACTCTCAGCTATACCACAGTGTAATTTTTCATTCCTACGTGCAATATTTCAAAAGTTACAAAGATGTGAAGGTGTCCGGATTAATGTGGATACAGACCTTAAATGTTCTAGTATTTCAGTCAAATATTAAAACATGTCGCCTTTTAATATGTATTTAAGTGATTTACATATAATATTACTGTTACATGATGAAAACACACTTTCAATGTTCAATTTCCGATATAAATGATGACCAAGACTTACGTGCGGCGCAAACTGACTCTAGTAAAACCAGCGTGAGGGTTCAAAATACAACAAATCAGTCAACTGGATTAGAGAGTGCCAGGACAAATGCGCCAGTACTATTTTTTACAGAATAATGAGTCGGATTGGCGATATACTCTTTTGAACCTTTCAAGTCACCAGGTAGAGATGGAATTTTTCCAGTACTACTTCAGAAAGGTAAGGAAACTTTGACACCTATTCTCAAAGACTTGTTGAGTGCAAGTTTAACTTTGAATTATATTCCGAAAACCTGGCGTCAAGTGAAGGTTTTTTTATTCGAAAGGCTAACAAGAAGAATAAAATTTCAGCAAAATTCTTCAGACCGATTAGTTTATCATCTATTATACTTAAAATAATGAAAAAATAATTGATGAGCACATAAAATCATCGTACTTGACAACAGTTTCTTTCAGTAAGTATCAGTTTGCTTATCAAACTGGTAAGTCAACGGTATTAGCTCTCCACACGCTTGTTAAAAAACTAGAAAAATCTTTTGATGCAAAAGAAATTTCACTAGCGGCGTTTATTGATATTGAAGAAGCATTTGATAATGCATCCTTTAACTCAATGAAAAACGCTACACAGAAAAATAAATGAATTTTAACAGGCGTGTAAAATTTTCCTTCGTTCAATTGTAAACCAAAGGAAGCGTAAACAACGAAATTGTTTGCAATGTTTCATACGCCATACAACAATGTTGGCAATCTTCCATACAACAGACTACATTCAGGCGTTATCTGACTCAAATTTACATGAGATATCCTATTCATTTCTTTCAAATCTAGCATCCCCTTTATGTGCATTAGATAACGCAGAAAATAAATGTTTCTTTTTATCTGTGTATGATAAACCGTGGGTTTGATGAAAGCATTGCTAATTGGATAAATGAGATGCTTTCTAAAAGAAAAATTTCAGCAAACCTTGGAACCTCGTTCATAACAGTGAGAGCTGCAAAACGGTGTCCTCAGGGAGGTGTTTTTCCCCCTTATTATGGTATTTGATACACAGATAAAAACGAACATTGAATTTTCTGCGTAATCTAATGCACATAAAGGGAATGCTAGATTTGGCAGAAAATAATGGGATATTTCATGTAAACTTAATCCAGATAACGCCTGAATCTACCCAGCAAACACAAAATCGTATGTGATTGCGGATAAGAGTGAAAAGTGGAGGCGATATACGTACATGCGTCCATTTGACTACATGTTAAATGTACGTATATCGCCTCCACTTTTCACTCTTATCCACTATCATATACGATCATGTGTTTGCTGGGTAGCCAGTTGTATAAAATACTGCAAACATTGTTGTATGGCGCATGGAAGATTGCATACAATTTCGTTGTTTACGCCTCATTTGGCTTGAAATTAAGCGAGGGAAAATTGTACACGCTTGTTAAAATTAATTATTTTTGTCTGTGTAGTTGACGAACTTCTAAAAAATCTAGAAGCCTAGGGTTTCGAGATTGTTGGCTTCACAGATGATATAGTCATAATAGTGCGAGGAAAATATTATCATATCATTTCAGAGTGAATGCAAGATGCTTTAAATTATGTTTCATTGTGGTGTGCCAAAGAAGGATGAATATAAACCCTTTGAAAACCACTATTGTACCGTTCACACGAAAGAGGAAATTTTCTATCAAAGAAATAAAACTGAAAGGAACACCTTTAAAACTTTCACACACAGTCAAGTAACTCTTGATAGCAAACTAAAGTAGAATCCACATCCAGAACAAATTGTTAGTAAGGCAACAAATGCTCTTTGGATAGGTGAAAAACATTTGGTAGGAAATGGGAACTTAAGCCACAAATGATCCACTGGATTTATTTAGCGATTGTAAAACCTCGAATAACCTATGCATCGTTGGTTTGGTGGCCAAAAACCAAAACAAAAATCAACTTAAAATAAACTGGGAAGGCTACAAAGACTGGCTGCTCTCTCAATAACGGGCGCAATGAGTAGCACACTGAGTATGGCACTAGATGCTCTGCTTTATATACTTCTACTGCTTTATAGAAGGTCATTGTAATGGACATCTGAGTATTTAAAAAACGATTGATATTGATTCTCTTGTAATAAAAAATGAAGGCTGGATGAAGAAAAAATATCACTTCAGTCGCTTATACAATGTGACAAATCCTGGTCGTGATTTGTGGGAAAATGGAGGGCCAAATATTCGTCCAGGATCAATCGTCTTCTATACAGACGGTTCAAGATTGGACAATCTTGTGAGAGCAGGTGTAACTGATCCAGCAGTAGATGTCCCAATATCTATGAGTAAATGGCCAATTGTGTGTCAAGAAGAAATTCAAGCAATTCTTAAATGTTCTATACTGTGCTTGCGTAGAAACTATAGGCATTCAAATATCTGTATTATGTCTGATAGTCTAGCAGCACTGATTGCTTTAAAATCAGCAACATTTAATTCTAAACTTGTATGGGAATGTGCTATGTCACTTCGAAAATTGGCTTGTCGAAACCAAGTTAACATATATTGGGTTCCCGGCCACTACGGAATCCCAGGGAATGAAAAAGCAGACTTGTTAGCAAGACGCGGATCATTCCAACAATTCATAGTACCAGAACCATTCGGTGGAGTATCTGGCTGTTCTCTTAGAATGGAGATCAAAGAATGGGAAAAAATAGAAGTTGAGACCAACTGGAGCAATAAACACATTGCTAGGTAAGCGAAACGGTTCAATGACTCGCAAAATTCTTGAATTATCATGGAATGATCTCAGTACTTACACTGGGTTAGTAACAGGGCATTGTCCATGCAAATATCACCTGAAGCTAAAAGGAAAACTTCAAGAGGATATGTGTCGAATGTGTGGCATAGAAAGGGAAGACTCTCAACACCTGCAATCCCAAGTAACATTGCTAACACCATCATGCTTTATTAAGTTTTATTAAAGTTTTATTAAAGCCACTTGAAGTCAATATGGTTTTATTATGGCACCAAAAGTTGCCAATAGGTTTCATATTTAAGTCAAGTTGATAAGAACCTACACAGCTTGTTAACAACGACCTTAAAACCTTGTTTCTCAAATTCCTTTTACCCCTATCAAAAGTTTTATTTCGACTTTATGATCTCGTAAAATGCTGTATTGAAATGTCGTTTTAGGACTCATTGATATTATCTTATTATGGTCAGTTGAAAAAGCATTTTAAAACCATTTTGCCTCCAGTTAATCCATAAAACGGCAAATTGGCATTGAAGGAAGTCATCATAAGACCAACTTGTTTTAAAATAGTCATTGCGAAGAAAAAATTGTTCTATGGCAACACTGTGATTTTTTTCCAATAGCCAATTTGAAAAATAAGAAATAATTGAAATGGAGAAAAATAAATGCATCAAATTATCAATGGTATGCCAATAAACTGTAGATCAGAGACCAATTTCGGCATTCTTTTAGATAATCTCATCCAATTCCAAGCACATTCCAGGAAATTCATTATTAATTTATCGAATATATTTGTTTTAATTTGATTTATGTTGTTGTAAATCCGCATAATTTCCGAGGCGCATTAATTTTCGGGTCTTATTGTGCCAATATTTACCATTATAATAAATGCGCATATGATTTGGAGCATAATACGCTGTAGAAGACACAATAAATTATGGATAATTTGCTATCAAACAAAATGTCCCGCAACACTTGACCTTTTTTTTTACTGCTAAATGAATCAGAAGAGCAAGAATCGAACAAAGCAGAACAACAAAAACCAACCTCGATTTCACAGTGAAGTTTGACAGCTGTGGCCAATTGGCTACATTCTGGTTTTCATGGCAGCCAATAGGTTTTATGAAGGTCCTCAAGAGGTCATAACATCTTTCACTAGAACATTTTCAAAATCTTTATGTTCTTATAATGGTTTTAATAACTGTTTTTCACAACCGTCTATAGAGTGGGCCATTTTGTACAAATTTCGGCTTTAAAGAAGCATAGAGGAGATGTTGGTAGACAAAACAGTTTTGAATGTAGTTCTATCAACAAAGCTAGGAGGAGTGCTATACGGCTGAAATAAAACTAAAATTGTTACTTGGGATGCTATTGTACAGCAATTTTTAATAAAAGGCTTACATTTCTGGATTAGGGGCTTGCAGAACCCTTTGATAATTGGAATGTAGAGCCCAGACAAGTAGTGCATTTTATTTGAAATGTAATACCTGGCTGGGAAAATGCTTTGAGTCAGTCTATGTCGGTCGATTCACATAATAGTGATCCGACATGATGATATAGCAATATCAAAACGAGGAATATATCACAATAGATCTAAGAAATGGTCGCAGTGTTGAATATACCCAACATGGGAAAAAAATATTACTGTAACTTGACGGTCTACTCATGATTGACCTCAAATAAATAAATTAATAAACAAGTAAATTACAAAGGAAAGTATGAAGGAGATGCGATTTTAAAATCAGCATGACATAAAAGCTCAGTCGCAACATTATGGAGTCGTTATTGAGATACAATTGTTGTAAATCAAATTGGCATCGCACATAAAATTATTCCTTTGGAAAACAATGATTTTTGTGTTGTTCAAGCCAATAAATGTGGTGTTCTATAACTATTATTTTTTCCATGAATCAAAACAATTCCAAAAAAAAAAATTCTGCATAAAGTTTTTTTTCTGTTCTTCTCGGTATAATGCTAAACAAAAGTATCGTAAAGATAAATAGTCTAACTAAAACCTTCGTAGAAAAAAAAAAGCAAAACCATCATCATCCTCATCATCCTCATCATCATCACATGGGCAATTACGCCAAAGTAGCACTCCACCATATCACAAATGAAAGATTGAGGCCATATTTCCACACTTTTCGCAGTGTGTTTTCAACTGCCATAAATTGCAGGTTCTCATTTTTCCATCACTCCGAATTTCCAACCTGTTTTCCACCGGCTTTTTCATCACTTTTATGATTTATTCGAACCCCTCCAGTTGACACCTGACGCCCGGGCTTTCCGATTGGAATTCTGTGCTTTCGACATTTCACTTCTCTCCGTTGCTCCGCTGGCACGTGCTCTCCAGTGGCATTCCAAGAAATCCAAGCTCTTATACTTTTACTTCGATTCGAGTTGAACTTTCGCAGGAAAGCAAGAAAAAAAGAAGATCCTCTACGTTCGCTATGGTTTGCCTTACTCAGGAGATAAATCGATGTAGAAGACTGTCTCGAGTTTCGGCGTTTTGCTACCAGTCGGAGATAGGTAACCTGACAAGCTGAAGTTGTGACCCATCCTGCCATGCACCAACGCCAACCACCTTCAGTGACTGCATTGCTATAGGACTTGGGGAACGAACGAGGCGAGAAAAAAGATTTACGTGATCATAATTGCAAACGGGAGCTGCTACCGAATCGAGAGACAGAAAGGGAGAGGCGAAATCCATTGTGCATTCCAAGGATGTTGAGCTGTTGCTGCCATCGAAATTTGGCGTTTGATGGCTAGAAAAGAATTTTGGAAATTGATATTGGCGAAAAACAACCAATTCGTTTCGTATTCAATCGTTGTACTTCCACCTCCTTGGGTGGATTTTGATTAAAGAGAAGCGTTTGCTGAAAAATCAGGTGCATGCCAAAGTCACGGAAAAGAATCAATCGTATTTACAGCACTGTCCACTTGGAATCCGTACGCGTTGTTTGTTTCGTATCGGTACGCTCGGTGACCGCTACTCGCAAATTTGACAGCGGTTGGTTTATAAAGCTCACCCTAGGTTATTTGATCATGGTTTGAACCAAATGCGAGAGAAACCATGCCGACATCGTACACATATATGATTTTTTTGAGTTTGAAGGTTATTTGTGCAAAGTTACACACTCAGATTTTTTTTTGACAGAAATCTGTTAAATTTTACCGAATTTTCCACAGCTGAATGTTCGGTAATCCGATCTGTAAAAATTTTACCGGATTTCGGTAAAATTTTACCGAAATCCGTTAAATGGGATTACGTTGAGCTGTTGAGAATTCGGTAAAATTTTACAGATTTCTGTAAAAAAATCTGAATGTGTAGCAATGCTGTTCCGCCGCTTTGACTGTTGGGGTTTCATAATGTTATTAGTGTTTAAATATTATCAATAGTTGAACCAAAAAACGCATTATGAAATATGATGAAAACAGATCTTAGTTTGTATAATGATTCGTATAATGGTTTGAACTAAAACTGACCATGGTTTCATTCATAAGATTATTTTTTTAATGGTGCAGTTATATCGTGATTGTTCATACTTGAATGATGCAGCAGATTATGCGGGATCAAAACCAAAGGAAGAGGGTGATCTTTAGAAAGAACTTCTTAACTTATGAAATGGTAGTTCGAAATCGGTTAAGCATAGGGAAGAGAACATTTCAAAATTGTCATCAGTCTAACGGGAATGTTAGGGATCAATTTACCAATTTTTATGGACCAAAAATTTGAAAAAAATTTGACCAAAACTAAAAAATCCAGACATAATTTATGGATCATACCCATATGATTAGGTGCACAATGTTGATTTGCTATGGATCGTTTCTATAAATATATAGTTTACTAGCTGAATCCGGTGCGAGCTGTGCTACGCTTGCAACTAAATGAATAAAAATTTAATGGAACTGGCGCTCTTATCTTTTTTTAGGAAAGAGTTATGTTAAATATTTTCGTTGAATAATGTGTCTAATTTCTGCAAAATAAAACGTAGGTGTGTGTTTTTGATTTAACTCTCGGATCGTTAGTTTCTACCATGGTTTTTCTTTCTGTGTAGAAGCATTTCATAGACAAAACATTTATCTTCAAACTACGCCGTATCCTGTACACAGAAAAAAATAATTAATTTTAACAAGCGCGTAAAATTTCCACTCGTTTAATTCCAAGCCAAAGGATGCGTAAGTAACGGAATTGTTTGCAATCTTTCATACAACAAGCTCGATTCAGGCGCTATCTGGCTAACATTTACATGAAATATCCCATTATTTTCTGCCAAATCTAGCATTCCCTTTATGTGCATTAGATAACGCAGAAAATTCAGTGTTTCTTTTTATCTGTGTAGGTTTTAACGCAATTTTCTCTTGCATAACCTTCGATTAAATTCTTATGCATAATGTAGCACTGAGAGTAACTCAAGCATACCCCATTCTTGACTAAGAAACTTTTATCAAAACATTATGCTTACCCGAGAAATACACATTTTGTGTTTATGTTGCCTGGATTATTCTCATGTTTGGTTGAAATTGGTGTTTTATTTGTATGAGAACCCCTCCTTCTTAAGAAGAGAGGGATCTCAAACCACCATAGAAACATTTCTTGCCTCCAAAAATTCCCACATGCTAAGTTTGGATTCCTTTGCTTGATTACTTCTCGAGTTATGCAGAAATTTGTTTTTCATTATTATGGGACCCCCCCCCCTTAAGAGAAGGAGGGGGGTCTCTTACTGTCTTAAGAACCTTCCCCGCCCCAAAAACCCCTTCATACAAAATTTCACGCCGATCGGTACAGCAGTTTTCGAGTCTATAAGGTTCAGACTGATAGAATTTCATTTTTATATATATATATAGATATGGAAGCAGGTATTCATTGTTTTATGGTTCACTAGCTGAATCCGGTGCGTGCGATGCTACGCTTGCAATTAAATGAAGGAAAATTTAATATAACTTTTTTTGGTTTTGGTTTTTTTCGGAATGAGTTTTTTTTTCTTGAATATGCAGGGGTTCGAACTTCCATCAAAACATGCTTCTTACCCGAGAAATACACGTTTTATGTTTAAGTAACCTGGATAATTCTCATTTTTGGTAGAAATTTGTGTTTTATTTGTATGGGAGCCCTCCTTTCCAGAAGGGGGTGATTTCTCAAACCACCATACAATCATTGCCTTCAAAACCCCTCACATGCCAAATTTGGTTCCATTTGCTTGATTAGTTCTCGAACCATCACACTGGGCTCTTATATTATAATAAAAATTTGAGTATCATTTGTCATTCATTTGAGTTTGAACCACCATAGAAACATTCTTGCCTTCAAAGCCCTCCACATACCAAATTTGATTCGATTTGCATGTTTAGTTCTCGAGTTATGAAGAAATTTGTGTCTCATTTGAATGAGAGCCCCCTTCCTGAGAGAGTTGGGGTTCTCAAACAATCATAAGAACCTTCCCCAGCCCCAAAAACCCCTTCATATAAATGTTCACGTTGGTCGGTTCAGAATTTTCCGAGTCTATAAGGGTCTGACAGACAGACAGACCGACAGAAATTCATGTTTATGTAGATAGAAATCTAGCCTTCAAAAACCCCCATATGCTAAAAGTGGTTTCATTTACTTGATTAGATCTCGAGTTATGCAGAAATTTGCTTTTTATTTGTATGGGATCCCCCCCCCCCTTCAAAATGGGGAGGGGTATAGAACTACCATAGAAACATTTCTTGCCTCCAAAAACCTCAGCATGCCAAATTTGGTTTCATTTTCTTGATTTGTTCTCGAGTTATGCAGAAATTCGTGTTTCATTTTTATGAGAGACCCCAAGTAACATTTCTAACACCATCCTGCTCTATTAAGTTTTATTAAAGTTTTATGAAAGCCACTTGAAATCAATTTGGTTTTATTATGGCACCAAGAGGTGCCAATAGGTTTCATATTTTAGTCAGGTTTATGAGAACGTACACAGCTTTGTTTACAACGATCTTAAAACCCTGTTTCTCAAATTTCATTTACTCCTGTCAAAGGTTTTATTTCGACTTTATGAACTCGTAAAATGCTGTATTGAAATGCCGTTTTAGGACTCATTGGTATTATCTTATTATGGACAGTTGAAAAAGCATTTTAAAACCATTTTGCCTCAAGTAAATGCATAAAACGGCATATTGGCATTGAAGAAATTCACCATAAGACCAAATATTTTTATAATAGTCATCGCGAAGCAAAATTGGCTTTATGGCAAAACTGTGATTTTTTTCCAATTGCCATATTGAAATATAAGAAACAATTGAAATGTGGAAAAATAAATGCATCAAATTTTCATTGGTATGCAAATAAACTGTAGATCGGAGACTTATTTCGGCATTCTTTTAGATAATCTCATCCAATTGCAAGCACTTTTCAGGAATTTCATGATTAATTTATCGAAGATATCTGTTTTAATTTGATTTATGTTGTTGTAAATTCGCATAATTTCCGAGGCGCATTAAGTTTCGGATCTTATCGCGCCAATATTCACCATAAAAATAAATGCGCATATAATTTGGAGCATAATACGCTGCAGAAAACACAATTTGTTTTAGATATTTTGTTATCAAACAAAATTTCCCGCAACACTAGACCTTTTTTTTATTGCTAAATTAATCAAAAGAGCAGAGAATCGAACAAAACAGAACAACAAAAACCACCTCGATTTCACAGTAAAGTTTGACAGCTGTGGCCATTTGGCCGCATTCTGGTTTTAATGGCAGCCAATAGGTTTTATGATGGTTCTCATGTGGTCATAACATCTATCACTAGAACATTTTCAAAATCTTTATGTTCTTATAAAGGTTTTATTAACTTGTTTTCACAACCGTCTATAGAGCGGGTCATTTTGTACATATTTCGGCTTTAAAGAAGCATAGAGGAGGTTTTGGTAGGCAAAACAGTTTTGATTCTAGTTTTATCAACAAAGCCGGGAGAAGTGCTATATGGCTGGAATAAAACTAAAATTGTTACTTGGGACCCCTCTTTCAGTGAGCGGAGGAGTCTCAAACCACAATAGAAACATTTTTTGCCTTCGAAAACAACCACATGCCAAATTTGGTTCCATTAACTTGATAAGTTCACGAGTTATTCAGAAATTTGTGTTTCATTTGTATGGAAACCCCCCTCCCGCCCCCTTCCAGATGGCGGAGGAGTCTCAAACTTCTATAGAAACACTTCTCTCCTCCAAAAACCTTCACATGCCAAATTTGGTTCCATATGCTTGATTAGTTCTCGAGCTATGCACATATTTGTGTTTCATTTGTGTGAGAGCCCATTCCAGGATGCTTTCAAGAATTGGCTGCTTTAGTGTGAGATTAGATTAGATTAGATTAGATGACACAATTCATGGTACATTCTGAAACAACCATAAAAACCTATTTCTCCGTACTTTCTGCTCACCCATGTCGAGCAAACTAGTATTAGTATGCGTGTCAATCTTCCGTCTTCCGACGCATCCTATTGTTGCTGCCTCTTGACAAACGGCTCTGCCCTCAGCAATTGCCTTACACCTCTAGTTTCTCACCGCTGGTTGCACAAACTATCACCCTCTGCGAGGGAGATACCCATTGAGATCATTTCAGCAATCACAAGTATTTACTGCCTCCGACGATACCGCTCTGTATGCACTCGCGACTTTCTTGACTTGAACTCCATTTGATTCCGCTTAGTGGCCAGCGCAGCAATCCAGGCAAAGCAATCGTACCTCCGAATCGCTAGCTAAAAGACGCCTCTTGATGCCGCTGGGTCCACCGCTGTTCGGTATGAGGTAGGGACAACGCCGTATTCCCACAAGATAAAGCGCTATGCTCAATAACAAAATAGAGCGCAAGAAAGCTTGAACACAACCGTTGACAGCCTATGCTCGAAGCAGGCTCGATCGGAAATATCAATGCACAGTGGTCCAGAAGCGAATTTAGTTGGAAAGATACATTTTCAGCCTAAGTTTGAAGTTTTTGAGCAAAACTGTGTTCTACCAAGTTGTTTCTAATAATCAGGCCCTTCTTTTGGTGTGAATGAAAACTAAGGTGGTCCTTATTTTCAGAGAAATTCTCTTCAGAGAATCTAACTATTTTATTTGCAAAAATAAAGGCTTATGTTTTTTTTTGGAAAAAATGTAGATAAGAAAATTTTAAGCAACTGTGATTGAGTAACCTCTTCTGTAGCTTTTTAAATGACCGAATCAGAGCAATTTTTTCTAGGTGGCTCAGAGTGTCCCAATAAAAATAAGTTATTTTGCTCTTACTTTTTTATTTCAAACATTTCAGCAAAGTTGTCTTCCCATTGTTTCTATAACAATAAAAGATACAACTTTTGGGGTGCTGAAATTGTCGCTATCATATGTCAAACAAAAATTATTATGATTTTCGTAAAAAAAATAAGCCTTTCTCAAATGATGATCTCTCTGTTTGGGGCTAACAAAAAAAAGTTTACAACAGCATTTGAAAGGACTTTTATTATTGCATATCATAAATGAAAACTAGAGATAGCTTAAAAAATTGGAAATATCATTCTTATCAATATGCACCTCTAGGAGTGGACAGCAATTTTCTGCTAGAACCAAAGATGTGAAGCGAAAGTATTGATAGGTCCGTAAGAGCACGGCAGGTTGTGAAATTGAATAGAAGTATTGAAATTGAGCGTAGGGCATGTTTGGAAGGCGGTATCGGATCGAGCAGATAGACTTTTACCTCGCTACCACAATGCACGGTAGGCAAGAGGGAAGGGAGCCCCTCTTGACAGGCAAAAGGTAAGAGTTTATCTGCTCGATCAGATACCGCCTTCCAAACATGCCCTACCCAGTAAACACCGAGTCGCATACGATATGGCATATGAGTATAACGTGGAGGCGATATACGTACATGCGTCCATTTAGCTCTGTGTAAACTGTGCGTATATCGCCTCCACGTTGAACTCCTATCCACTATCATATGCGATGTTGTGTTTACTGGGTACGCTCAATTTCAACTACTGCTATTCAATTTCACAACCTGCCGTGCTCTTACGGACCTATCAATACTTTCTCTTCACATCTTTGGTTCTAGCAGAAAATTGCTGTCCGATCCTAGAGGTGCATATTGTTAAGAATGATATATCCAATTTTTCAAACATTATAATTAATTACGTGCAACAACAAACAACATGATAAGTTTAAATGTATTAGAGATAGGTTATTTTTTTAAATTGAGTAAAACAAATTTGAAAAGAGCGCAATTTTAAAAGAAAATCATAAATAACTCGCTAACGGTGACAAATATGGATTATGTCAAAAGTTTCCTCTTTTCATGTTCTAAAAACCATCTGCAAACAACTTTGTTGGCATATTTGAAATAAAAAAGTTAGAACAATTTTTTTTGTAGGGACACCCTAAGTTATCTTTTTTTTTATCAAGGTTTACTCAAGGGGGCTCTGAATAGAGTATAAACCTCTACTTATAACTTATAACTTATTATAACTTATAACTTATAACCTATAACTTATTTGATGCATTTATTGGTTGAAAATTAAGAAAAGTTGAGTTTTTGTTTGAAAATGGAGGACGTCTGAATCTGTTGGTCAAATTGTTTTCGTTACTTTTCGGTATTAAGTGAAAAATTTGACCGGATTTCATGCCGAAAAAACTAAGTTTCCAGTGACACGATGGTTTTTTGTTTGTTAGTTAGGTGGAATATGCAATACTGGTGAATTGAGGATACGATATGCAAAATTACGTTTGCCTTTTCCTACGGCTTGGCTCCTGCTGATTTCAGCTGTCGGACCAGCTCGTCGAATGCCAAGAAATAGCTCTGCACCGGCGTTCCTTCCTTCATCCACAGCCTTGCCAGTTGCTTGCGCAAGAGAGCCTGGCTCGCCACCGACTTCTTCGCAAACATGCTTCTTTGTTCTGAACGATTTCCAGACACTCGTCTTCAACGAATCCTACCAGCAAAGATTTGGGTTTTTTGGTGTAGCTTCAGGAATTTATTCCTCGGTTCACCTTCTGTCAGCGCTGCCTCTGTGAGCGCCTCCGAAACTTCCGCGGCTTTCAAAAAGAGCTCAACTCGGAACCGCCAGTTTTTGTAATTTGCCCCGTTCAGATGAGGGATAGCATCACCTTCCTTCACCGTGGAGCCCATAACTAAAAGGAATGGACAACTGAAACTCCGGAGATAACTAAACACGGTGCATGAGCATGATTGACTGCCCACGGATGCTACTCCGTTATTGCCAAATCAGCTGTATTTACACAAAGAACCAACAGATGTTAACTAGAAAATGAGAAGAATTATTAGTAATTTCCATTTAATTCCAACTATCTTTATTGCTTATCTTGACAGATACGCGTATTTCGTCTACAATGTGCAGACTTCTTCAGTGTCGTGTACTTATACTCGTCTAGTACACGACACTGAAGAAGTCTACACATTGTAGACGAAAAACGCGTATCTGTCAAGATAAGCAATAAAGGTAAATGGAAATTACTAATCATTCTTCTCATTTTCTAGTTACAGGTATTCCACTAGACAGCTCACACTCTCCAGGATTCAACAGATGATGTTTGGGACTAACATACATCCACAATGTGTAAAAACTGGTGACCCATTCTGAAGTAAAAAACCGGCGCCGGCCGTGCCCGAATGCTGGTCAAGTAGGGAATGGGAAGAAACGTGTTGACGTAATACTCGCTTTGAAGGAAGCCGAGAAATCCTCTGCAGTTCCACGAGAAATCACAGGGATGTTGGATAGTTGGGAGAAGGTTAGCAGCAGGGGTCGTTTTGGTTAACGATACGCTGAAAGTACGTAACTAGCACTATCCGCCTAAAGCATGGTACAGCTCCAACAAGCAACAGCACATCGAACGCCAGTTGCACCGCACTCCGAATAGTCCGGCATGACCTAATCATCGTAAACTCGTAAATAATGTTGATCGCTTTTTCTGCCTGTGTAGGTAATAGTTTCACTAGACAACGTTTTTTCTTAGCGGCACCGCGACGGCATGCCCCCTTTTCTGTGGATATCCTGCGAATAGAGATAAGACAAGATGGGCCGCCCCTCCGATTGGTGGCCCATCATAGCATTAGTAGCTGATACTATCGTTTCAGCTGAAATCCGAATCCATCGACTAGCGACAAACAGCGCAGCACATCCGACACTAAGCACAACGCATAGAACGAAAGCAAAATCGATTGTCGCTAGTCGACAAATTCGGCTCTCAACTGAAATCATAATATTGATTCTATTGATTCCTACGCTCACTAATTTGGTACCAACCAGGGGAGACTGGGTCCTATACCCAATGCTTTCCTTATCTCCAATCCGTTCAACTACTCGCAATATTTTGTGATATAGTGGGTGGAATATTATAATTTGAGATAATTCTAAGCAGTCGGTTTACCAAAATTTGGCAGATGGACAGGTAATCAGTAGGTGAGTGACCACCATGTATTTCATAGCAAGATGCTAGGAATCGGACCGGAAGAATTAATGAGCAAACTCCCCCTCCGGAAATAACTAAACACGGAACTACGAAAAACTAATGAAGGTGTTGGATAGTCGGACCTTACCTTCCTTCGATCAGTGGAATACTCGGTTTCCAACTCCAACACTTATGGGACCGGTTGCTGCTGTTGATTGTGGGGAAGGCGAAGTGGGGAAGACATCCAATTATGGTTTGTGCTTGTCCACGAACTGGTGGAGTGGGTTTCTTCGCACTTATCAACACGCAGGATTACATTACACAACACATTAACTACATTTATTTTCACACAAAATACTTCAAGGACTACATTTATTCTAATCTAATTACAAATACACAACTACACAATTGAATGGGGTTTGGGTTCGGTGATGTACCGTCGGCAATTTGGTTGGAACTAACCATCAGCTGTTCATCATCGAGTCATCGTTTGACCTGTGGTCAGCTGCGAATGTGTAAAGATTCTCATCGGCTCTCATGAGATGTAGTGATGCGGTGGTTTAGACCAGTTCTCTGCTCTCGTTTATCACTCGCTCGATCCTCACGCAGCTGTAGCTCGGCTTATTGTGTTGGATTCTGGGTGACGACCGTGGAGAACAATAACCGCAGTTCGTTGTCGTTGCTGCTTCCTTCCTAGCAGAACGTTAAGGTCATCTTTAGTAGACACCACAGCAAAGCAGGGTTGTATCCTTCTGGGAAATGACGGTCCAGTATCGTACAGAAGGTTTTATTCATAGATCTAAATGTAAATGCGATCGCTCGCTTTAAGCAGTTTGTTTGGGACTGATGTTTTTTTTTTTCAATTCGACACACGTCATACAGTATTCATCCAAGTTTAAAACAACATTAATTTATGCTACGTCTAAGTTAAAAAAAAAAACATCAACCTCGGCAACTAAAATGTTTTTTCCACGGCAATAAAGCATACAGAAATGTCATGATTTTTTTTTTTTTTTCATTTTTTCCCAGACGGTTCAACGGATGAACAATCAAGAGGGAGCAGGTGTAACTGGCCCTGGGATTAACATATAAATTTCAATGGGTAAGTGGTCAACTGTATTGCAAGCTGACATTTAAAGCAATTCTAGAATGTTCTGTTTTATGCTTACGCAGAAACTATGGATATTCAAATGTACGCATTAAAGGTTGAACGGAATCAAATTGCACTATTTTTAAATGACTGTAACTTTTTACCCGTTGGGAATTTTCTATTGAAATTTTGGGTGGAATTATTCCAATGTGTATTTGTTTACGCTGTGAAATTTTCACTAGCAGATGTGCAATCGTTGCGAAGATGGAGTCAGAAGAAGAGCAGCGGCGTAAATGAGACGTATGTAAAAGCAGACTTCCGGCACCTTCCGGGGCTCCAGTTTTTCACTGCTCATCATAAATTCGATGCCCCTAAGGACGTTAGAAAACAGAAGATGTCAAAGTTTGCCAAAAAATATATGATTTGGCAAGCAATTTGCTCGTGTGAAAAGCTGAGCACCCCATTCGTGACAACTGGAACGGTCAATGGGCAGGTGTACCTAAAGGAATGCCTCCAAAAGCGTCTACTTCCTCTTCTGAGGTCACACGATGGTCCTACGATTTTCTGGCCGGATTAAGCCTCGTGCCATTACTCGAAAGAGGTTTTGGAGTGTTACAAGGCCCCTTAGGTCAATTTCGTGCCGAAGCATCTGAACTCCCCGAACGTACAGGAACTGCGGCCATTTGAAAAATACTGGGCCTTCATGAAGCAGGCACTTCGGAAGCATCCAAAGGAAGTGAAATCGGAGGAAGATATGAAGAAAAAATGGATTGCCACGCAAAAAAAATTTGGTTCAAATGTTGTACAGGACCTTATCAGTAGTGTAAAGAAGAAGGTTCGTGCATTTGGATATGGAATTGAAATTGAATAAAACAAACATTGGAAATTATTTATAACATGTTTTATTTTACTCCCTGAAAGTTTCAAGATGATTGGTTGAACGGCCGAATTTTGCCGAATAGTTGTGCTGTCGCAATTTGATTCCGTACACCCTTTAGGTCATTTGAATATAGTGGAGATAATCTGAAAAATGCTTCAGAGAAAAACGTACTGGCTGTTATAGAACACAAAGAACCTGAGAAACCCGATCTTTTGACTTGCCTTAAGGCCTACAGCCACTACAGCCGGGAGATGGTTCAATGGTATTTTATTTCAAGAATCTAAATCCAGCCAATAATCCCCAATCCTGCCCAATAAAAGAAAAAAAAAAGTGAAATTATGAAGCGGAAGCTTAAGAAGATTTTTGGACAAACTTGCCCAAGAGCTTGGTACTTCAGTTGTGCAACTTTTGATGTTGAGTATCGCAATGAAAGTGCGCAATCACAGCTCCGAGACATGTCATTTCTCCCGTACAGATTCTAAGTGGACAATGCTCTAATAAATGTAAAACGATGTACACATTCAATCATGGTATGGAACTGCTTTATCGATAGAAGAAGAACAAAATCAAACGTCTTAAAATACATTAGCCCACCTCCCACCGAATGGAAAACTAAGCTGAAGCCCCTCGGCTAGGCGTTCCATCTACTCTCCTCAAGTGGACCAGCCATCCCTTCGTCAGTCGAGAGAGCATAATTAGGGCATGAAAGTACCTCCCACTGTCTCGTTCAAGTCTCTGTCCCGAATGTTGTGTAGGCCCATAAAAGTAAACGGCAATGACAGCAACAAAACCAACAACATAAAGCTGCTCATCGCCCCACCAGACCACATTACCCATATTACGTCGAAGGCAACCGTCGTCGATTGCGAGGGGTATGGAAGACAAAAATGTTAATGGCGGTAATCCTGAGAGTAAATTTCTAAAATGAAGTTCACTGCCATCAATCACTCTCGGATGTCGTCATCGTTCCGCCAACATCTTTAGACTTCCCCGCAGCTAGGAAAGGATGCGAAACCGGAATCGCGGGGTGATCGCCTATCGAACGTGAGTCAATGCGCGAGTTTTACGGCCTCCGTGTTTTGCCAGCCAGTTTTGCGGCTGGGAGGAAAGACAGGCCAAGTGAGAAGAAAAGTGCGTGCAAATGGACCAAGAATGTCGAGGTCGACAGTGAAATTCAACAGGCTTTTATCGTTGATTACAAGTACCGCATGGATGAGGGGTGGGTTTCTATATTTAGGAGAAAGGAGGTTTTGTCGGGATCAATTCTTGTATTTTGATAAACGATTCTTCAGATTATAAAACACTGATTTGATGTGAGTCGAAATAATTGATGATAAGTTCCGCTCACATGCATGAGGAAAATGATTGTAAATTTCCAAAATCAGTCCTTAAGAAGAAATGCCATACATTACCACCTCATCATTTAAGGAGCTGAAACGTCAGCAAGAAAACCACAAATAACCACGATCTTCTTATTTCAGCTGAGCTATACATTAATAAACCCAACATAAGAATAACAACAACAACGGCCCAGTGTCTGTACAGATTTTTGGCTTTGAAAATGCTAATTGGGGGCTCAAGTCAACATCCGGGATTGTGGCCATTTGTATTAGACTCGGAGCCGTTTCACCTTAATATTAGATTTCATGAATGTACTTAAAAAGTGATAAGATAGGATTTTTCGATAAAAGTTTACTATTGTTTCCCAAGTAGGTATAGTTTACAGGGTGCGGCAGAAAATAATGCGAAAATGTTCAAACTTGAGTATTGGGTTAATTCGTGTAGCTAGTGACTAATTTCTGTCGAAAGTGTATTTGTTTATGTTTACTTTCAAGCGCTGTATCCAAACACTCTATTTGTTTTATTGCAAATTCGTCAAAATGTTCGCGAAAGAAGTGATCACCAGTTTGTTGCTCGCCCAGAAGAAGCCGAAAGAGATTGCCACGGTGGTAGGGTGCCATTTGGCAACAGTTTACCGCATAAAAAAGTCCCTACAGGATGGTCCTAAGCAGCGGAAGCCGGGAAGCGGACGTCCGCGCTTTGCACGCACGCCGAACGTGATCAAATCGGTCCGTGTAAAAATTGCTCGCAACCCGGTGCGTTCCATAAGAAAACTTGCAAAGGAAGCCAAAATTTCGGAGAAATCCATGCGGAGAATCATCAAAGAAGACCTGCATGCATTTTCCAGAGCCAGAGTGGAACGCCACTTGATTACGGACCGGGTCAAGGAACTACGAGTGACTCGTTCCAAGAGATTGCTTTCCTTGTTGAAGAAGGAAAAAATGATAATCCTGTTCTCCGACGAAAAGCTTTTCAGTTTTTCGATGCTGTGGCCAACAGCCGCACGGACCGGTTCATTTCACCGCAGAAAATGGAGAACGTTCCGGAAAAAGTGAAATTCAAATTTCAAACCAAACATCCGGCTGGTGTGGTGACGTCCAACCGTTTGAAAATGCCGCCTGTTTTCACTGATGCTGGAGTTAAAATCAATACCGAAGTGAATATCGGTATTTAAAAGGACCCCGGGTGAAGGCCAACTTCTCCGAGGACCAAAACGTTGTCCTACAGCAGGATGGAGTGCCGTGTCACACGTCCAATCGAACCCAACAATGGTTGAACGATAACATGAAGTTTTGAACGAAGGATTTGTTGCCCCCTAGCAGTCCAGATCTTAATCCGTTGGATTATTCGATTTGGGCATATGTTGAAGCACGAGCCTGCAAAACATCACACCCTAGTTTGAAAACCCTGAAGTCAACCGTAACACGCACATGGCAGTCAATGTCGGAGGACTACGTCAGAAAGGCATGCTCTGGCTTCCGGCGTCGGCTCGAGGATGTTATTAATAAAAATGGAGGACACATTGAATAAATTTGTTTAAAAGGACTTTATAAAGATTACTACACTCGCAAATGTTGATATTATTGCTTGAAGTAGTTGAAAATGGGATTTGAAAGAAATAGAACAAATGTTCACATTATTTTCTGCCGCACCCTGTAGGTCGAGAACTTATACAACCTCAAATATACCAGCTATTCAAGCAATCCAAACGAAGTTATTTTATGTCGTTAGATAGCATATAATTAGACATATTTGCAGATTGACATAAGAGGATTAAGGTTATTTTTGTACAAATGTTGATCATTAAATACGAAAAATCGATCGCTTTCATCTACAATGCTCACATATTATTTCAATCGCCAACCGATACTTAACACGGAATAAAGGCAAGTCAAAGTTAGTTACAGGACAAAGAGGCTTCCTTACCGAAAGCGTGATTCAGCAAAACTTATTTGAGCAAAAAAAAAACTTTTTGCGGCTGGAGAGCATCATCTTTCTGTGCAAAGAGTTCCATGCCCCCCATTGTACTCCTTCGACTCGCATCCGGGTATCCTTCCATACATGGAGTTTCGGTTTTCCACTTCGTTTTACAATTTCATCACAAACCGACAACATCTAAAACTTTCCATTGATGCTACACTGTTTGCTTGGCTCAGGGTGGTGTGGGTGGCTGATATAGGAGCTTTGAGATTTTGCACCCTCACAAACCGGCAATGGGTGAATTTTAGGGTTCTTCTGATTGAAAAATAATCAGCTGCGTTAAGGTCATTCCCCAGTGAGATTGATAATCACGAAATGTGACTCTGTGTCCCGAAGGGTAAATCAACGAATAATTTTGAGCACCTCCACTCTTAATTTTGCACAAATTGTAGTACCTTTGAGTCTGCTAACGAACGAGATTTTCTCTTCAAAAATTTCCAAATCTGTCTCCAAACAGGGGTCACGTTGCGGAAATCGATTTAAAAGATGATTTTCAATTCTGGCAGTTGCCGGCGTCGGTGGTGTAGTGGTAAGCGTGACTGCTACTTGGCACCCCAGTGGGTCTGGGTTCAATCCCAGTCGACGTCGGTGATTTTTCTGAGGCGAAAAAATCTAGTCACGTCTTCCTTCGGAAGGGAAGTAAAGCCGTTGGTCCCGGTTCATATTCATGAGTCGTTAGGTAGGGTCCAGGTGGTGGAGTCGTCTTCCTGGCGTCGGTGATTGTCACCATGTGAGGAAATAGGCCAACGTAAAATAAAGATTAAATTCTGGCAGTTGTTTATCATTCTTCGAATCACAAATATATATTTAATTCGAACTCCAAATCATGGCCCTAGTGAAGCCTTATCAATTCAATAAAAAAAAAAAAAAAAATATGCTGTTCGTCCCATCGTTCCTTGAATTAATTTTCGTGGAAGTGCTGTTTCATAAAGGGCGAACACGAAATTATTGCAACACAGTTAATTTAAAGGGTGTCCACAGTTAAATTGCATCACTTTAAACTCGTCCTCAAAAACAAGTCTCTCAACCGATTATCATGAAATATTCAGGGAATAAAATACAATGTATAATCTTGGTTAAGGTATTTTTATTTCACTGTATTTCTTTACCAAATCCAAAAGCCCGAACTTTCTCCTTAATACCACGCATAAGATTTTGCACAACGCTTGAACCGACATTTTTTTCCGCTTTCAACCATGACCTCAATATTTCCTGTTCTATAGTGACAACTTTAGGATGCTTACGAAGTTCGGGCTTCATTATAGCCCAATATTTTTCAATTGGCCTGAACTCTGGAGAGTTTGGGGGATTAAGATCCTTCGGCACGAAATTGACACCATTCGTCTTGTACCACTTCAGAACATCCTTGGAGTAGTGACAAGAGGCTAGGTCCGGCCATAAAAATTCTAGGAACGTTGTGTGTTTTGAGAAACGGAAGCAATCGTTTTTTCAGGCATTCATTCATGTATTTACCACACGAACAAAACCCCTACCAAATTATGAATTTCTTGGGGAACTTTGACACTTGCTGTTTCCTGAGAGACTCTGGAACATCGAACTTGTCTTCCGTAGTCACATACTGGTTGCCGGGAATTTGTTTAAAGTCCGCTTTTACGTGTGTTTCATCGTCCATGATGCAGCAGTGTGGTTTCGTCAACATTTGTATGTACAGCTTACGCGCACGTGTTTTAGCTGTCCTATTTTGTTTTTCATTGTGGTTTGGAGCTTTCTGAACTTTGAATGAACGGAGCCCGGCTGGTTTCTTGGCTTTCTGCACGAAACTTTTGGTCAAGTGCAGCTTTTTCGCGACATCTCGCGACATCTCTTGCGTTTAAAGGCAGCAACCACTCGCTTGTGATCCTTCACACAGTACGGAACACTTTTTCTACCACTCACCTTCTTCCGATTGACAGTTAAACGATCCCCGAAACGTTTTATGGCACGAGACACTGTAGACTGGTGAATTTTCAACATCTTTCCGATGGCTCGGTGCGAAAGAAGTGGGTTGTCGAGGTGCGTGTGCAAAATGTTCTCGCGCACTTGCTGTTCCTTCGGCTCCATTTTCGAAACTACGACACGTTTCACAATGAAACTCACGCAGTGTAAACAATACACGTTGAGGTCATTTCACCCAAAATTTCGTTGAAATCAACCCAAAGGGCGAAATGTTACAGCTTATTGAAAGTGATGCAATTTAACTGTGGACACCCTTTACTGTAAAATCTCATGTATTCATCGGATAAAAACAATATTTTCTACATACTATGGATGAATAATTGGAGGTTGGTTGGTTAAATTCTCGACACTTTCAGACACGCCATCTATAAGACCTTGTACAGTCGTATTCGGGACCTTGGTCAAATTGTCATTTGCATCCTATACTTTCGCCTTAGTCTTTCTGAGTTCCCGCTTCATACAACTCTAGCCCTGGCATTATTCGGAGGTCAGTTTTGACGTATGTTTCCTCATCTATCACACAGCAACTGTATCTAGTCAACAATTTCGTGTAGAGCTTCGTAGCACGGGTCTTGGCAACAGTTTGCTGCCGTTCATCGCGGTTTGAGGAAGTTTTGTATGCATGTATTCCAGCTCTTGCCTTGACCTTTGGGACGTAACTATGCGAAACGCCTACCTTTTTGGCAATATCATATCCGCCAATCGTATGCGTGAAATAAACCCTTTTTGTTACTGCATAGTTACTAAAATGAAACATGAAAACTAAGTGTTGAATATGAAAGATGTTTCGTGTACTACTTGAGTATGTTCAACAGATTGCAGCGATCGGAGTACGGCGGAAGGTTTGTGGATCACGCCATGCTAGATTACGCAATGTCATACTTTCGATCCTCAAGCTCCCAGTTAATTGAAAAGAAAGCCAGACCAAGCAGGCATTTTCAAGGATCGGTCGTACCAGTGAGCAATAGAGATATTTCAGGCAGTACGGGTCAGTAAAGTCTCTTGAGATTTTTGACATAAACCCAGCTGACGATAAGCCACCACAGCAGAGCGGTGGATGTTAAACGATAGTTTATGATCCAGTAGAACACCTGAATCGCTGAACTGATCGGCTCTACGAAGAATTGGTGATGATGAAATACTACCATCTATTTCAACAAAGAAGCTCCCTATAGACTGGACCAATCTGTGTGTGCTGTTTGTGATCTTCAAGCTTGTGTATGAAGGGCCAAAAACGGCTGGTGAACCCGTAACCAGAGACACTTGCGTGAGATCCGAGGTTGATGATCTCCTTTCTGAAGCAAATTTACACAAACAGCAACCCCTTCCATCACTGAAAAAACAAACAAAACAAATAAAAAGAACCCACCCACCCTCCCCCCAAAAAAAGAAGGAGGGGGAACCCCCCACCCCCTCACAAAACTCTTTTCACCTACGCCCCCCGGACCCCCCCCCCCCTCCCCAAAATGTAATAAAAATTAATTTTTTTTTTTTTTTTTTTTTTTTTTTTTTTTTTATATATTTATGAAAAACAAAAAAAAATACTCTACACAGTGTTTTTTTTTTTTTTTCTATAAAAATAATGATTTTTTTTTCGAAACACGACACAATTGATCAGGAAAAAGAACCAATCATTTTACTCCCCCCCCCCCCCGGGAAGAAAAAAACCCCCCACCCAAAATTTTTTTTTGGAAGAAAAAAGTAGCTTTAAATGATGATGGTAACCTGCATCTAAATTTAATCCAACATAACGTTTGCATTAAAAAAAATAGACAAAAATTGCCGATTTTTCATGGGTTTACCTTCACTCGCACTGACACAGCACCCATGCAGCATCAATCATAGTAACCCATGAGTCAGCAGACAAAATTTGACAGCTCTATCAGTAGAACCGTGATGGCAAAAACAGTGAAGCAACTCCGTTCAGAAGTGTGCGCGTTCAAAGAACAGCAGCCCGCCGCGTCGAAAACGGACACCGTGCGGCACTTTGTGGACGCCGGATACGCCCGTTCCTGCATCTACAACATCTTGGTACTATTAGACAACAACCAGAGCATCGAAAAAAAGCCCGGTTCCGACGACCCTGAGCGACAAGAAGCTCCAAAGGATGCTGAAGAGGAAGACCGAGGGAAAAGTGGCTACCTCGCTGCGTGCGTTTGGCCGAGAGGTCGGTTCAACCGGCCAAATAGTGAAAAAGTACCTGGTGAACATGAACATACATGTCAGGAAGCGGAAGTCGCGTCCACTGGTTTCGGAGCTGCAGGCAATGACGCAGTGGCAGCGGCTGAATAAGATGGTCAACTCGATTTTCCCGGCGAATCGCGACGTGGCGGTGGTGATGGACGACGAGACCTATCTCACTCTGGATTGCAACGACTGGCAGGGCACTTCGTATTTTACTTCCTCCACGAAGGAAGTGAGCTCAGAGGTGAAGTTCATTTCACACACCAAGTGTGGCTGACAATTAGCGAGAAGGGGATGTCAAATCCGCTCTTCTTTCGCTTCGGACGGGGAAATTTAAAATAAGAAATTCCTGCTGGAATTTTCGTCGTTCATCAAGAAATACCATAAGGGCGAAGACGCGGTGTTCTGGCCGGATCTGGCGTCGGCCCACTACTCGAAGCGATCGTTGGAGGAGATGGAGCGGCTGAATATCGATGTGGTACTCAAGTCGGCGAACCCACCCAACGTCCTCCAGCTGCGTCCCATCGAGAAGTTTTGGGCCAACCTGAAGCGTAAAATCTAATCCAACAATTTTGTCGTGAAAACTGAGGAGGAATTGATAAATAAAACGGAGAAAGAACTCAAAAACATGCCTACACGCATGTTTTCGTCCGCCATGGCGAATGTTTAACTACCGGAAGGCCGCTCGCAAGGGTGTAGACTTTTTTTGCAAGTAAACTTAAATAATAACCTTCAATGGAAAATTTATCAAAAGCAGTTTATATTATCACCATCCGACAAAAGTCTATTTTTTAAATGAAAACTCTATCTTGTAACTTCGACTATACAGAGAGTAACCGTTTCCAGCACATTTGAGTGGTGTACTGTGCTTTGCTGGGAGTAGCACTTTACAATTAGCGAGCATAGCGAACCTATTTTTAAAAAAATACCCCGACATACATGCCGGCCATGTGCTGGATCGATGTCAGGCTAATTAGATGACTATGTCGACCCAATAACGACTCAATGTCTATGTGTAGATTCCGGGTGCATTATCGGACTTACTTTAAACACGTAAGGGACTTCGACAAGGTGATGGTCTTTCCTGCATCCTGTAATATTGCGCTATAAGGCTATGAATCCAAAGCATTATGAAACATGTGGACTTAAACATGAGGGGTACAATTTTTAATAAACCCTGCCAGTTCATCTGCTTGGTTAATGAAGCGGCCATTTCTGGAAGAATTCTGCAAGCGGTTGCTGATCAGCATTACCAAGCTAAAACGTGAAGCAGAAAAGGTTGTATTATAGGTGAATACGTCGAAGACAAAGCATCTGTTTGCAAGAGAAACCGAGCGTGATTCGTTCGTTTATAAAGCCGGGTGAATAACTTCCTACAAATCTTCTTGGTAGCAGCGGTAGTTGGCGGAAGCTGATCTGAGAAGCCACTTTGTAGGTCGAGTTGAAAATAGTGGTCATTCGATATATTTCTCATTTCGTCTCTTCAGCCTTTTTTGAGGTGTGAACACACAACACCCGCCTCTTGCTGTTCACTATCCCTTTCGGTCGATATAGTCTAGTTGCCAAATCATCCGGGTTATACCATCCTTCCATGCTGTCTTATAGACTGTTCCAGAAAGTATAAGCACACTTTCAAAATAACAAAAAAGTCATGTTATTTTTAGATTTAATAATTTTATTTGGCAAATCATATTTGTATTTGTGTTTTATATTATATTTTACTCTCGTTTAATCAAAATATTTAATCATAGCCAAGACTCCTAACTTTTCCCCAAACATGACCCATTCGCTTCTGCAAAGTGGTACTTCCCACCATTTTGACCACTTTTGGCCAATCTTTTTTAAATTTTTGGATGTCGTCCGCTGGTTTTATGAATTTCCGAAGCTTTGGTTAAAGCCCAAAAAGTGACGATTGGCCGTGCCTCCGGGCAGTTCGGCGGATTCATGTCTTTCGGCACGAAACATACATTTTGACTTTTGTACCATTCTAAAGTGTCCTTTGCGTAATGACATGACGCCAAATCAGGCCAAAACACTACTTGACCTTCGTGCTGTCTGATCATTGGCAATAATCGCTTCTGGAGACATTCCTTAACGCATTTCTGAGTGTTCATCGTCTCCGTTGTGATGTCCGGACTAGATGTTTTACCACACTCGCATATTGCCTGCCAAACCATAACCTTCTTACCAAATTTTTCGGTAAAAATTGCCTTCTCCGTTTCGGGGATGTCTTTGTCTTCGCTTACAGTATAGAATTGTGGTCTGGGAAGCGTTTTGTAATCTAATTTCACATAGTTTCATCGTCCATTATTATACACCCAGAATTTCTACACAATAAGGAATCGTAGAGTTTGCGGGCCCGTGGTTTCACAAACGAGGCCTGTTTTGGGTTCCTTTTGGGGTTTTTTCTGCTTCCGGTATGTTTTTAGCCCAAGTCTTTCTTTGGCACGCATGACGTTACTCGACGAGGTCCCTAGTTTTTCGCAACATCCCGAATGGAAGTCGCTGGTTTTCGCTTGTAGGCATCCCTGATCTTTTTATCGATATCCGGATTAACAGGACCGGATTTCCGACCACTCTTCGGCGCATCTTCAAACCTACACTGTTCTCTATATTTTCGAATCGCAGATCGTACCGCTCCGACGCTCACACTCTCTTCCTTGGCCAATTTTCTCAAGGAGAGTCCGCTCACAGTGCACCATTTGTGCACAATACTTTTTCGTTGTTCCGGAGTAAGACCGCGTATTTTGATAGGTAACACAAAACTGAGCCTTTTTTTTGATGCTATGTCATTCAGAAATGTGCAAACAAAAGGACTCAGCCAAAACATGTTGAAATATTTCATTATATTCAAAGTGACCGTTAAAATAAGGTGTGCTTTCTGGAACAGTCGTTATCAAACAAAACCCCCCAACCACAAATAAATACCAAAAGGCAAACCACCCGCAATAAAAAAATTTTTGACGCCCCCCCCCTATTTTCCCCCCCCACCAACCAAAATTATCTCCCCCCCCTTTTTTTTTTTTTTTTTTTTTTTTGGAACTCCAAGTTTATTGCTTATCTCAATTAACCTTATGTCTATACCTAAATAAGTTTTCTAAATCCACCTTCAGACTTATTAATTTAGAGCTTTCGATGGCAGGATATATTTTAGGATAAGTATGATTTTGTGGTAAGAACATGCCCAGGAAGTCGAGAAATTTTGCAATGTAGGGAAACTGCCCCCATATTAATCTCATTGTTCCTATATTCATCCTACGATGAATCAAACAATTGGGCAGTTGAAGGATTAGTTAGTAATGTTTGTTGTAGTTATTTAACGTCAGCAAACATTATTTGAAAACGAAACCGATCCTTCAACTGCCCAATTGTTTGGTTCATCGTAGGATGAATATAGGAACAATGAGATTAATATAGGGGCAGTTTCCCTACCTGCGTATTTAACGAGTGATCTAAGGGAAGATCCAATATCAATGATAGTTTTCAGTTTAAATATTTTAGCGACCAAAGGCAACTTCAAGCCACATGTGCCATAATTCAAGTTGTTCATCGAGGTTTTGTTCATTCCATTCTATTTTGAATACAAAACATCCAACGAATATAAAATCAACATGAGAACTGGGAAAAATTCACTCTTCGTGGAATTTAGTTCACCGCTTAGTAGGCCGGGTATTTTCAACTTAGATGAAATCAAGGTATTTTTTGTGACAAACTGCTGTCTAAAGCGCTTACGCTAAAGCATTCTCGACGGCACCCTTTACCGCAAAATTTAGAATTGATATTACTCAAAATCTGTACTAGATATTGGATATTTAATCATATCAGTTTATATGCTTACTTGCTGCGAGCAATCTGATGTAGTTCGATTCGATGTTCATTCACTATCAATCGAGATTTATCAATTTGAAATAGCGAGGTAAATTTGCGAGAGAGAGATAAAAGATAGGAAATAATACACGGAGCAGCAATTCGCCACCATCATTTCATGGGAATTACTCAGCTAGTTCCGGATTTTGAAGCGCCACTTTCTACACGTCCGAGTTTAACTTCTTGCATCACAGGTGTTGCTTTGTTGAATTGCCGTATAATTCACTAACATAGGAAGTTGAAGCAGCAGCATCCGATTCTCAAAATATTATTTTGTTTTGTTTCTTGATTATCGAGATTTTCAGCCTCAGGCTGGTTCATCTCCCGTCGTAGTCACTCAAACACCGCTTTTGGGCATATTCGTAACTAATCCGGGGGTGAGATTCGAACTCGTGACTTTGACGTGAGAGGTATGGATGTTTGGGGGTTGCCCCCATTCTCAAAATACCTCTAAATCAATCAGAAGATATTGGTTGCTTTCCTTAACTACTACCAACAACCACATACCTCCACCCACCCCTTCAACGCTCGTAAATTCGAATTATTGGAGAAAATTTTCAAAATCTTTGCGCAAGCTGGACTTGAACAGAAGCTGGGGAAGCTGGAAAAGGTGAAAAAACTCCGTGGTATTGATCAACAGAGATATTCATTGACGAAAAGCCATCATTCAAGGTGAGCTCCTTGTCCAACTTCAAATAACACACAAAAAATTTCGAAAATTTCTTCAAAAATTTGTCTAAGGTTCCTAATTTGGGGTCATGAATTATACATAAAATTTTTTTTTGGAAAAATGAGGCACCCTAGCGCCGGCGTGTCTTTATCTTCAACATGTCAGTTCGATGGATGGATGGATGGATGGATGGACGGATGAAACTTTGAGAGACAATTGCCGCATGTGCCCGTGCCCTGGTTTCTCAGTGCTTGTCGGTTAGTTGTAATGCTAGTAGCTCCAGTCAGCAATGTCTCTTCTTGATGTAATATGTCTGTTATATGAGCATCGTGCATAATGGTTGGAGGTTCGCGGGAAGGACGACGTTTGTTTGTCAACGATTTTATTATGCGATGGCTTTCGGAAGCACAAAACTAGAGCAAAAAGCTGCTATCGATGTGTTGATTCTGTCATGGTTTGTGTAAGGAAACTGCCAAGAATAAGGCAATCTAGAGTAAGTCCTCCAACGATGGTGGCGGTCGTTGGTCAACATGTGGATCCATTGAACACACAAATTTTCTATGAATAATAAACATTCTGCGAGCAACCAAGGAGGCGGATGGAAGCTCATAACCACAATCGTACGTCAACATTAGCCGATGTTTAGAAGAATGGAAAAGTTTGCAGAGCATTGACAGGATGAACTTCTTCTTCTATTCTATAGGGGAAAGGAAAATAAACAAACATACCAAGATTGAAAGACCAATTGAACACAAACAGTCAACAGTTGAATCAAAGCAGTAACCAACTCGTGACCAACGATTCTCACTGCACCGAAGGTCAATTCACTCAACCGACACCGGAAAGGTTATCGAATTGACTTCACCGATAAACTTCCATATTTCACAGGGACTGGGTAAACTTTCACTGATAAATCTCAACCAGGCCTGTTCAAACAAAACACCCCGTCTATCAGGTTGCAAAGCTTCGCAAAGGTTAACATCAAGAAGGTATTTCATTGCTTAATGTACGCGCACCTTCAATTTCCGATCAGAAGCTCAACCGATCATCTGATGCTAAGGGAAAGATTCTCGGAAAATACGAGTCCAAATATTCACCAACAGTGTGTTATGTGTGTTGTTGGTTTACACTGAATTCCAATCCGTATGATATTTGGGAACGCTCCGTAGTATTATTGACACAAAGCGATTTATTTATGGCTTTCGAAGGATGGGACAAAAAGTCTATGACGAAGATACATATGCTCGCCACCGTGAAGAATTCGAAATACGCAAACTAACTACGTCCCGGGGGAGGTCAGCACCTCTCGGAAAAAGGTCGCTGCCTTTCCTATTCCGACATGACAACTGAAGAGGGAAAAGGGACAACTGTTTTGTTAAGCCGTGACTGCTGACGGCTGCCACCATAAGACAATCGTTGGTCTTCTAAAAACCGGAATCAATTCTCACAGCTAGTGCCAGGCAGTCTGTGCGGTGCGACAAACATGGCCGGGGCCAAACGAATGTCTTGTAAAAATGATGAATGGGGTGAAACTTTTGGAAAGGACTCTTGCTTCTTCTAAACATTCAAATGCGGGAGGAATTCAATTTGCTTGACGAACCAGAAGGGGAGGGTAGACTGTCACCGTGACAGTGATGGGGTTATTTCGGAGATGGCATTTCCGGGTTACATTGGAATTGTGAAAGGAAGCAGCTTGATCTCAAAAAAGATAGAGACAGTTGTAGAATTTGCGTATTCCTCTTATTTGATTGCTATAATCTTTTTATCGAGTATTTTGTTTAAAATATATTTTTATTAATTATCTACCCGATTATTATCTTCGCACACATCATGAGAGAAATATTAGGTGCGCAACTAAGTTCTCGCTGTTTTTTGGTGAAAAGGAACTTTATTTTGAAAACAAAGGTTACAAACGAATTATTCAAAGTATTGCCCATCACTAGCTACGGCTTTTTCCCATCTTTCTGGTAGAACGTGAATACCATTTCGATAGAACTGTTCGTCTTTTGATGCTATCCAAGAATCAAGCCATTTTGAGATGTCATCATATGAGTGGAATTGCTGACCAGTGAGACCATGTGCCATCGAACGGAGCAAGTAATAATCGGACGGTGCAATATCAGGAGAATATGGCGAGTGGGGTAGGACTTCCCATTTGAGCGTTTCCAAGTAGGTTTTCACGGGTTTCACAACGTGAGGTTGAGCGTTGTCATGCTGAAGAATCACTTTTTCGTGTCTGTGCTCGTATTGTGGCCGTTTTTCGTGCAGTGCTCGGCTCAATCGCATCAATTGAGTTCGATACCGTTCCTCGGTAATGGATTCGTTTGGTTTCAACAGCTCATAATAAATAACACCAACTTGGTCTCACCAAATACACAGCATAACCTTCGCAGCGTGAATATTCGGCCTAGGCGACGATGTTGAAGCATGCCCGGGCAGTCCCCATGAATGTTTCCGTTTTGGGTTACTGTAATGAATCCATTTTTCGTCACCCGTCACAATGCGATGTAGAAAACTCTTCCTTTTTTGCCGCTGGAGCAGTTGTTCACAGACGAAAAAACGACGCTCAACAACTCTTGGCTTCAAATCGTAAGGAACTCAAGTTCCTTGCTTTTGAATCATTCCCAACGCATGCAATCGCTTAGAAACGGCATGGCGGGAAACTCCTAATCCTGAACCAAGCTCTTCTTGCGTTTGACACGGATCCTCATCGAGCAATGCCTCCAATTCAGAGTCTTCGAAGTTTTTTAGCCTTCCTTCACGCGGACGATCATCAACACTGAAATCACCGTTTTTGAAGCGACGAAACCAATCACGACCCGTTGTTTCACTCAGAGCAGCATCACCGTAAACTTTTTGGAGCTCTCGATGTGCTTCAGCCGCCATTTTCTTCGAATGAAAGAAGAAAATCAACACTTCCCGCAAATGACGATTATTTGGCACGAAATCAGACATCTTCAAACAACCAAAATATATAACACTAAACCAAAATCACTGATTTGGCAGAGCGGTTTGTTTACCAGGTGTCTGAGCTTGGTTTATGACGCTTGAGATGTACAACATTCGACCAGCACTTACTACTGGCGCCATCTGTTGCCAAACAGCGGGAACTTAGTTGCGCAGCTAATAAAAAAAACAAAAAAATCATCCAAAATCCCCCACCCAACTCAACTTCCCCCTTCACTACATCCTTCCCACATACAAATCCAAAAAAACAACAAACACCCCCCCCCCCTTCCCCCTTTAAAACACACTTGCAATCCCTTGAACTATACCCCCAAAAAAAAATAATTAAAACTACAAGGTTCCGCCCAATGGGGTTGTACGCAAAGGTAACGTAGGACTATGTAGCAATGTGCAATCGAATTTGCCTCCAGTCGCCTAATTCTTTAAAGGGTTCTCGAAATTGGTTTCACTCAAAAATTAACTGCAATACACTAAACAGGTTATCCTAATAAACATGTAATATACAAGAACGATATTACAGATGGTTTAACCAACAATCAATTTGCAATTAGCGATTTGAAATTGATTCACTGTTGTAGAACCCCTTGGTCCGAAGTACACCTTGTAGCCAGCACCTTGCTATACATATTTGCGCCTTTGTTTCGATTTGCTGTGTTATTTTGACAGAATATTTGAGCGTGTGTTCGTGTGAGCTCATTATTAGGAGCGTATTATTAAGCTTGGGACCGATGTGCTAGTACTGACTGAGCCAAGAAAAAAATCGTATTTGTTCGGGACCTACTGGTCTTAGAGTTAGTCTATGGTTTAACCGTACCGGTTACAGTT
The DNA here is from genome assembly GCA_024533555.2 of Aedes koreicus. Taxonomy (NCBI): domain Eukaryota; kingdom Metazoa; phylum Arthropoda; class Insecta; order Diptera; family Culicidae; genus Aedes; species Aedes koreicus. Next base: position 111,427 of record JAHHFK020002974.1, on the reverse strand, counting down.
GGGATGATAACCCGAATTGGTGGTTAGGTGCTTCTTATGGTAATTGTTTATGCGGGTAGACATTTAGGACATTTTTACCCAAGAGACTGGCTTCATCCACCACCAATTGCATACGATTTCTTCTAGGCTTATGTGTGTACAACACTGCAAAATGTGCAAATGTCGAAAACACGATGGCTTCGACGTACGATAATTTTCGCAACCGCCCATTTCGAACAACTCTCTTTTCCAGTTATTTTGGAGGCCTTGAAAGGGGCCGTTTTGGGGACAGCTAGTGCAGCCACCTCACTTCGTCATGAAGCTGAAGCTTAAAGATTGAGCAACTCACGTATATAGTTTGCAGCCATATGCTGCGACATTTTACTTACACTTCCTCAAAATAATTTGTTTCTTATCGAATGGTATGGACTCTATCCATCGCACTAGAACGCAAGAAACACTTTTAAACACTGATTATAATTCGAAGATAATATTACCAACGAACTTCACACTTCACATGCCATCAAACAGAAATTATCACATGCCATCAAACAGTAGAATATGATTGCAAATAAGCACACATCAAACGACCCTTAGTGATTTGCAATACTGAATCATATTATGTAACATTTATAATGTATCGAATAATAAATATGATTTACTCTCATGTTTGGTTGAATTTTGAGTTTTGTTTGTGTGAAAGCATCCCCCCTTTCCAGAGGAAGGGGTGGTCTCGAACCACAGTAGAAACATTTTTTGCCTTCTAAAACTTCCACATGCCAAATTTGGTTCCATTTGCTTAGTTAGTTCTCGAGTTATGCAAAAAATCCAGTTTCATTTGTATAGCAGCCCCCCATTCTAGAAGTGGGAGGGGTCTCGAACTTGCAAAAAATCAAAAAAAAAAAAAAAAATGAATTTTTTGCGTTTTTTAATGAACAAAAAAGGAAAGCTAAAATTGGCAGAAAAAAATAAGATATTTTATATAAATATAAGACAGAAAACGCCCCAATGTAGTTTTTTGTATGGAAAAATGTCAAAATTATTTTATGGCGTCTTAAACATTGCAAACAATTTCGTGGTTTACGCTTCCTTTGGCTTACAGTTAAACGAGGGGAAATTTTACACGCCTGTTAAAATTCATTATTTTTTTCTGTGTTCATTTTTTGTCTTCAAAAACTTCCACATGTCAAATTTTATTCCATTTACTTGATTAGTTAATCGAGTTATCAGAAGTTCCTGTTTCATTTGTATGGGAGCCCGCTCCCCCTTCTAGAGGTGGGAGGGGTCTCAAACTACCATAGAAACCTTTCTTGCCTTAAAAAACTTGCACATGCCAAATTTGGTTCCATTTGCTTGATTAGTTCTTGAATTATGCCGAAATATGTGTTTAATTTGTATGAGAGCCCCCCATTCCATAGGGGGGGAGGGGGGTCTTAGACCATCATAAGAAGCTTGCCCGGTCCCAAAAGTCCCTGCATACAAATTTTCACGCCAGTCGGTTAAGTAGTTTCTATGTCTATAAGGGTCAGTTCGATAGAAATTCATTTTTATATTTATGAGAATTTCAATAGTTTTTGATTTAAAATTAATAATTTTCAATAATGGAATTGATGAGTAGAAAGATTTGCAATCGATCGGTGCAAAAATTTTGAAAATCGGTCATGAAATGACTTAGTTATTAACTTTCAAAACCTAAGCATATTTCGTGGCGCTCCAAATTTTCGTACTCGCAACGTGTACCCTATATTGAAAACAAAGACGTAGTCCTACGTCAAAAAATAATTAACAAGAGCATAAAATTTTCCCTCGTTTAATTCCAAGCCAAAGGAGACGTAAACAACGGAATTGTTTGCAATCTTTCATGCGCCATACAACAATGCTGGCAATCTTTCATACGGCAGAATAGATTCAGGCGTTATTTGGCTTAAATTTACATGAAATATTCCATTATTTTCTGCCAAATCTAGCAATCCCTTCATGAGCATTAGAAAACGCATAAAATTCAATGTTTCTTTTTATCTGTGTACCAAGATGTAATGTAAATTTTGATGCCCTGAGGCCGACACATGCATACAACAAATCGTAGTATGCGGTGCACGAAGTAAGACGAAGACGAAGTAAGAAAATTTTTGTCTTGACATTTCGTCTGGTTTTTTTTTTGCTATTTTATATTAGATTTTACAAGTGTATAGAGAATTTGTTATCTTAACCCTCTCTGTTTGTGAAAACCTGCAAGAAACAGAAGTCCGATGACTGCATATCTTCTTGTTTTGAGTCAAACCAGAAAAAGCATCGCGGGTAGAGTAGCGGTTGTTGTAGTGTGATGAAATCGTTACCGGTGCAGTTTTCAGCTGGTGGTGAGGGGTGTTGTTCGTTGACAAGGACCGCCAGCTAAGGATTTCGTTCTTGGCTGGTAGTGCAGCCTGGGCACTGTTGTCCTTCTGACTTCAGCTAGATTGAGGAGGTGCGTGGTCGAGCGCCTGTCCACCAAGGAGGTGCAGCTCAAACAGCGTCGGTCCTGGCATCCTGCGGCTGAGTAAGAAATGCTATATCGCGTCAACTACACCTAAGGCGGCAGTCCCACCAACGCGATGTAGGAACCACGACCCCGGTAAGGTAACATGAAATTTTACCCTACCACGAAAAATGGAAGTTTTCTTTATACGGTGTATGGTTTCGGATCATCCATGGTTTTAAAATATGTTTTTCCCTCGAGGCTATGATGCAGGTCCGTCTACAATAGCAGCCGGACCACAATCTGCAAACATTACAAATATAATTGTTATTATCATTCTATATTATAACATTCCTTCACAATATTTTTTATGCTCTGTTCAGCTTCGCATTTATGCATAGTTGTAAGTTTTGGCTTATCTTACTCACGTTCTATGTTTTAAAATATAGGAGTGTTGTTTACGTTTTTTAAGAAAGGATTATATATGACAAATTAGAAAGAAATTTTTTTTTCTTCATCCAGGGAATTAATTCAAATCAAGGGTTTTTTTTTCATCAGGGCGAATCTACAATTGAGAGATCTCTCCGGGCTCGCTCTCTTTCATTCATTACAGCGCCATTATAAAACTTTCGAGGGATTCTTTAGTACAGATCGAAACACAACATTGCATACTCTACAAATAGTAGAATGAAAAACGTAAAGGTGATTGGTTTATGAATGAAAGAGAGCGAGCCCGGAGAGAATCTCTCAATTGTAGATTCACCCTAATGAAAGAAAAAAAACCCTAGAAATACTAACATTGTTTATGGCTCTACATTTTCTATTTCACAGACATAAAGAATTATTGATGGGAAACAGCAGTTGTCAAAAAGTTCGAATTTTCAGTCTTTTTTTTTATTTTTTTTATTATTTTGGATTGATTGAGTTTCCGTTTTCTGGGCAGTGATCTAACTCATATGAAATTTATTTCGCATTGATGTTTGCTTGAGTTTTCATTACTGTTCTGCTAAGCTGCCGGGTGATCGACTTTATTTCATAGTACCTCGTTGGAATTTTCGCCATTTCAGGGTTTCAATCATCTAGCACCGAGGCGGAAGAGGCATATAGTAGCATTTCATTATTATATGTACGTTGTTTTGATATTCTTTACAACATCGTGTTATTTTCATCATATCATGACCTTCACATTTCAGTATACATTCATCGACTAATAGTTGAGCTGTATAGATGTATATAGTTGCATGTTACACTAGTCGGCAAAATCGGAACTTTTTTCGCTCCCGTCGGCATTTCTGGTTGGATTTTATAGATTTTGCTACGCTGAATCCAAATATGGGCTCCGAAATGCTGTAACACGTCCAGTTTTTGAGAAAAATGTGATTTAAACTCACAAAAACACGTACTTGCGTAGTAATATGATCTACCTAAGCAACAACCAGAATATTGGCTCTACCCTTTGCAAGTTGGACTTGGATTTTATGGAATGGACCTCCCTGAATCCATTCGTGAACACAGATTTTTCGCAACACGTAACATTGATGAAATAAACAGGGTTTTCTTTCACAAAATTATGAATTTTCATGAAAATCAAGATTTCCTATTTTGAAAACATGAATTTTCGCTCCGCCTTTTGAATGTTAGGTTTGGATTTTATGAAATGGACCTCGCTGAATTCATTCGTGAACACGGATTTTTCGTATCACGTAAGGTTGATGTAAAAACCGGGTTTACATTCACAAAATTACGAGTTTTCATGAAAATCAAGACCCGTCCATTAATTCGTCGCTCAAAAATACAGATTTTTAATTTTTTGTATGTATTTTTGAAAATTTGTGTATGCATCGTCACTTTTTAAGCCCCCCCCCCAGCTCCCTCTCAAAGCATAACGTAATTTATGAACGATCCCTTTAGCTGTGCCTCTTTGAGTATATTGAGTATATTGATGTTGCTTCTTACAGCAGTTTGGGAACTGAAGACCTTCAAAGTTCATTCATTAATTCAAAAGTCAGCTGCACAGAGCCCTTCAGAAACGCCTCATTAAATACTCTATTCAGCAGTGCCGTATTTTTAAGTTAGGATAGGAGTGAGCAAGACAGCATTAAAACACGCAAACACTCAAAAAACAAAAGAATAGACAGAGACAAAAGACTCTGTGTTAGTCACTATTGCTCGAGAGAATAAGGAAAAGATATGTTAAAAAAGAAAGCAAGAATCCTCAAGCACGTAGCTAAATGCAGCATTTTATAGAGCTTTTTGACGTTTAATTTGCGCACACTACTGCAAGATTTGAATCGAAGCAGTGCGAGTGAGAAGTCAACGAAGTTGCGGGAAACCAAACCGTGCATTAATCCCCGCATGTTAGACAAAGAAAGACGATTAAATGTCGAAAAGGTCTATTGGCGTATTTGCGGCACAAAATTGCTGTCTTGCTTTGGCGTCAATTAATGCTCATGTTGACTCTCTTCAGCCTTGCACAATCATTTTGTATTCATTCAAAGCTAGCTATTTGAGTGATACGGACGCGTTTTTTTATTTTTGTAAAAATGTCGCGAATTTGTCTGAACGATCCGCAAAAATTTTGTTGCATTTGTGAAGACGTGATATTGAAGGAACAGAGAAAGGGGTTTACACCTTTGTTGGAGACAGCATATCAGCTGTATTTTGACAAGGAGCTTCCAAATCGTGAGTTTCCATGGGTTCCAACATACTCCTGTTGCTCATGCTACGGAACATTGCTTGGTTGGATGAAAGGTACGCACAAAGGCTTACTTTTTGCCAAACCTATGGTGTGGACTAATCCAACCAATCACATGAGCGATTGTTACTTTTGTTTGACAAACATTCATGGATTTTCCAAAGCTTTGAAGCATAAAATCGAATACCCATCGAGGCCAACATTGCACTTCGAAGCAATGCCAGTTCCAATATCTCCAAATATTGCTGGACGTGCTGATGAGTTGGATTCGGAACCAGGCGAATCTGAGAAAAGCTTTCAGGATGATCCAGATTTTTTACCTTCGGAGTCTGAGGAACCGCATGTTATAACCCAAGAGGAGCTGAACGATTTGATTCGAGATTTGGAGCTACCCAAGACCAAAGCGCAGCTGCTAGCTTCAAGGCTAAAGCAGTGGAATGTCCTGGAAAAAGATGTAAAGGTGTCATCTTATAGGAAGAGACATTCAGATAACATTAAATATTTTTCGATGGATGGTGATCTTGTCTTTTGCAACAAAATCGAAGGTTTAATGGAAGAGCTACAGTTAGAGTATCACGCAACTGACTGGAGGCTCTTCATCGACGCTTCAAGCAAAAGCTTGAAGGCAGTGTTACTGCACAATGGAAATAAGTATTCTCCAGTGCCAGTTGCATTTGCAGCTCACATGAAGGAAACTTATGAGAACATAAAAACACTTTTGGAAAAGATCAAATATTCGGAACACCAGTGGAATCTCTGTGCAGACCTTAAGGTAGTGGCATTGCTCACTGGGCTTCAAGGAGGCTACACAAAGAATTGTTGTTTCCTCTGCGAATGGGACAGTCGTGCGAGGGATAAACATTACCACCAGCAGCATTGGCCAGCACGTACCGAGATGGTACCTGGGAAGAAAAATGTGTCAAATCTGCCTCTTGTCGACAGGGACAAAATTTTACTACCTCCGCTACATATTAAGCTTGGGTTGATCAAAAATTTTGTCAAAAAGCTGGATATTCAAGGAGAACCATATTGTTTTTTGAGGAAAAAGTTTCCGAGATTGAGCGAAGCCAAGGTGAAAGAAGGAGTATTTTTTGGCCCTCAAATTAGGAAACTCTTAAAGACGACCATTTTCAGCAAACTCTTAACGCGACCGAGTTACGAGCATGGAATGCGTTCCAAAAGGTTTGTGGTCACTTCTTGGGAAATGAAAAGTCTCCGGATTATGTACACATCGTTCAAGAGCTGGTTGATTCGTATGCTGCACTGGGATGTAATATGTCACTTAAATTGCACTTTTTGCATTCTCATCTGGACTTCTTCCCAGAGAATATGGGAGCCGTCTCAGATAAACATGGAGAACGATTTCTTCAAGATATCGCACAGACTGAAAAAAACTTTGCTGGCAAATGGAGCCCAGCGATGCTAGCGGACTACTGCTGGATGCTACAGAGGCAAACACCTTTGGAGAACTATAAAAGGAAAAAGAAAACAAAGTGAATTTAAGTTGAAAAATATAGAGAAAATTTCAACTATATGACTGACTGACTGACTGACTGATTCTCGCTAGACCCGGGGAGAGTTATTATTTAGGAAACCCGTTATATTAATTTCAACAGTGGTAACACCGAGAGTGTCATCATGCCGTTCTCAAATATAATTATATCTTTAATAACATACGGTATGCAAAAAAAATGTATTAACCCCCTGCCAATTAACATTTTTTTTTTCTGGTGTAAATCAGTTTACACCGTGTCCAATATATTCTCATAAGCTTTTTCTTCTGGGACGTGGCTGCTAAAGTTAATGGTGTCTCGCTGAACAGCGAGCTTCTCAAAGGTCCGGATCAACTCTCCTCTTTTCCAGCTATTCTGTTTCGCTATAGGTTGTGCGGGGTGGCAGTCAGCTCGGATATCCAGGAAATGCGGATATCCCGGATGCGGCGAAAGCGATTGTCGACGACCATTACGTCGACGATTATTTAGCGAGTTTCAGCTCGGAGGAAGAAGCAGCTAAAGTGGCACATGACGTAAGACACGTACGCAGCCGTGGAGGGTTCAAGCTGCATAACTGGCGGTCAAATAGCAACGTGGTTCTACTGCGACTAGGCGAAGTGCAAAGCGAGACGGCTAAACATCTGAATCTTGTCAGAGGAGGGAAGGTAGAAAGGGTGCTCGGTACGCTGTGGAGTTCGTCAGCCGATGAGCGGAGCTTTTCCACCAAAATGAGTGAAGAGGTGCAAACGTTGATTCGTGCTGCCACTAAACCAACGAAGCGACAAGTTCTACGGTGCGTGATGACGCTATTCGATCCACTTGGGTTGCTCTCGCCCTTTATTATATATGGGAAGGTCTTGATTCAAGATCTTTGGCGTGAAGGCACAGAGTGGGACGAGCAAGTCAGTGTAGACGTCTATGCAAAGTGGCAGCGGTGGGTACAGATGCTTGAGTAAATCGCTGCAGTTCGGATTCCCAGATGTTATTTCCATCACGCCAATCAAAATACCTACGACAACTCCGAATTCCACGTATTCGTCGACGCCAGCGAGGTGGCGTACTCCTATCCGATATATTTGTGCACATTCTACGAGAATAGTGACCCACAGTGCTGTTTAATCGTTGCCAAATCGAAGGTCGCTCCTCTGAAGCCGTGGTCTATTCCCAGGCTCGAGCTACAAGGGTGTGTTTTAGGTAAGCGTGGGTGGAAGTTCGTCAGGGAAAATCACAACATTCCCGTTTCCAAGACCGTGTTCTGGACGGACTCCAGAACCGCATTATCCTGTATTAAGGTGGACACCAGAAACTACCGACAGTTCGTATCCTTCAGAGTGAGTGAAATACTCGAGCACACAACGGCAAACGAGTGGCGGTGGGTTCCATCGGAAGCAAACTCAGCAGATGAAGCGACGAAATGGGGCAGCGGCCCATACTTCGACCACAACAGCAAGTGGTTCCAGGGTCCCGACTTCCTGCGCCTGCCGGAAGACAAGTGGCCTCGTTCCAAGGAGCCAGTGACCGCTACTTCCGAAAAGATGCATGCAGCAATCTTGTATCACTGTTCGTTCGAACTGGTAATAGACTTTAACCGTTTTTCTTCCTGGAATCGGCTACATCGTGCAACGGCCTACGCTCTCCGGTTTATACACAATTCGGCCAAACAACAGCAGAAATGAGATCGCAGCAAGCACTGCCCACGCACTGTGAGCTGTCAAGTTTTTTGCGTTTATTCTGATCAGCAGAAAATAGTCGCAGAAGGTTTCAAGCAATGTTTTCAATTCTATATAGTAATCGCGGAGTGTTTATTGCTCAAAACCTAAAGTTGTGGACTTCAGAAGAAAGTCAAATATTAGAGGTGCGGCTCCACAAGAGAGAAAATTATAGTGTTCTTTGAGTGTGAATTCAGGACCCAGGAGTGACGATGAATTATTCATTCTATGTTGGTGGGAATGAAGAAATAACAGCAAAAGATGAAGATGAAATTTGTCCCAGAATGAATGAGACAGGGTAATGCTGCGGGGAATTAAATTTTCAACAACAACGGAGAGCAGCTGAAAAGCCAGCCAGTCAGCCATCAGATAAGTAAAATGAATTCTTCAGTGACAATGGGACAAATTTTCGAGGAGCCGATCGAGTACTGCAGGATCAGATAAACCAGAGACTGTCCACCACGTATGTCATACAAGTTTCTCTATCTATATAATGATGTGAACTTAATTAATTAACTTAATTGAATTAATTTCAAGATAATACTGAAAGTATCACAGTGCTGTTCTCAAATACAGTCACATCTTAAACAACATAAGTACATGAAAAGTGTCGAATCTCACCTGGCTGAACAAATTTCCGTTTTTCGTTTTGAAAGGCAAAGCGATATCAGAATAGAGAAAGACTTCCCATCCAAACAATTGGAACAGATCTCATTTAGAATACTTCGAACAGCCACCTTCAGAATGCTAGGACAAAATCTCAAACGGAAAATATGTTATCCATTTGTTCGCTCCTTTCCCAGATCGTTAGACTTCCCGTACAAGTGGAAACCGAAAGGAAAGCTGACACCACCGTGCGCAAACAAATGTTTTTCCATCCATCCATCGAACACGGCTGACCTGAGCAGCCGATGATGCTGATTCTTCAATCCATCTGCTACTCTGTCCGTCTTCCGGTCCGCGTCGATCCCAACCCGTTCATCCATCTTCGCCCATCGTTCTTCCGGGCAAGTGTTCGACGGGTTTCCTCTTAACCAGCGGGCAAGTAAAAACAATTCCTTTAAACCCTGTCAAGTGATACTTGCCACCCTTTCGCCCGCATGTTTTCGTTTCCCTCCGAACTCCATCGTGGCCGGGTGTTAAAATGCAGGAAAGCGATAATAAAACGTAAGAAAAATGAATTCCCAGCTAGCAGTGGGTGGGAAAACACATGCACTTTGTACATCTACCAAGTTACACGGAGGAGAACAAGGAAGTGACGGGAAAGTTGCTCGCTTTTTGCAAATGGTCCTCGTTTGTTGCGGATTTTATGCAGAAGTGGGAGATGCAGAATCTTTGGAATAGATTGTAATTTATTGATGTTCGGGTTGCATATTTTTCCTTTCCTGTTTGCTGCTGCCGTTGGTGGCAAGAGAATGGATGGTAGAGCCAGTAACTTACTGTTATCAGAAGCGTAAACATATTGGAATATTCTGTGTGGTGAAGAATTGTTTTCCTCAGTGAATGCCTGATAGCAATGCTCATTAATTACACTTCAAAACGATCGAAATCTTTTTGACAACCTTAGCTGTATCACTAAGTCAACATTGACATCAACAATTTAGTTTGGATTCCCCATAATCAGATTAGGATCGTTAAAATTAAATCAAATCGAATACAGAAACGGGAATCTCTTTCAATGCTCCAGTAAAAATAACCATTCCTCCTTTTCGGAAGAATTAAGACTACCACCTAAAACGAACAAACAGCATTCTATTGAGCTTTGTCGCAGTGTGTTTCCCTAACCATAATAGTATCACTCACAATCTCCCAGTGCGGAGAGTTTTCCTGCAGCAAGCATGAAGTTCGTTACAAACTGCTGCCTTTGAAAACATTGCTCCAACCTAGTAATAATGATCCCATGCGGGACCCCCTCCGTTGACAGTGGCATCAGGTTGAACAATAATGCGGCCCTTGCAGCATGTGGACCGAAGGCCAGTCTGTGTTTAATGCCACCCCGTATTTTCCTCGAAGGAAAAGCTCTAAACGATGGAGAAAATAATTCTCTTACAAAACGATTTCATTTAACAACCCCAATTCCGGAATGCGGGAAAAACTGTCTCTTGTTTGCAGGAACGATAGCTACCAGACCTCAACATTATTAGTATAAGAAGAATGCGAGCCGGCAGGGATGTGAAGATTTGATTTTTTTTTTTGCGGGTGATGGGTGAGTGGAGAGCTTCCTTCCGTTGTTTTTCAGATTCTTGTTCTTGTTCCCACTCTTTTGGACGATGTGTGTGATGTGGTATATGTAAATGGTTTCCTGTCTGTACTGTTTATTTTCAGTGGTCCAATGACAACCGCCTTCATTTTACTTCCGTTGGGTTGAATTCTTTCATAATAACCAACAGGCATTACTACAGTAGGGTGGATAAGAATAATGAAGAAATTGGTCATTTGGAATCTTGAAACCACTGCAACTTATAATATACGAAGTGAATTCCGTCCTCTTCATGGCACCTCGAGTGGTTAGTCACATTTCAGTTAATCCTGATGTACCTGCTAAACTGTTTCTGGAAACAAACACTTCAATTTTCGAAATCGGAGCCGTTTCTCCTTAAGTTTTGGGCCCAGAAAGTTGCCATAAAAGCTCTGCTTTGACTTGATTTTTTTCCTTGCCTATTTGGAGGGTTTTGTGCAAAGCATATTGAACAGTGTTGAAGTTTCAAGTGCTAGAACTAGGTGCGATATAGAAGCGGCAACAGGCAGCGGATCACACGATGGTTACAGAGGCCAATGCAACGAGGTAATCTAAAGGCTTTTGATGACCGTCTTCAAGACTTTTTTGAATGAAACACAGGTGTTTTGGTAAAAACAAAACTACAAGGGACAGCTCAATTGGGTTGTACGCAAAGTTGACTTAGAACTACGTAGCAATGAATGTTATTATTATTAAAGACTGTATTCGATGAAATTTGGACACACGCAATTGTTCGTAACTTTTTAGCGTGTGGGTAAAAATTATTGAAATTTTAATTGAATGTATTTCATTGTGTTGTGTCAATTTTGTAATGACTTTCGTGAAAATCGGTCGAGTGATTTCAGTGATGGCTTCGAATGAAGAAATAGTGCGCCAACAAATGTGGGCACTCACTTCGAAAACCCAAACGCTTCTCATCGATGGATCGGAAAACAGCCCGGAATCGCACATTCAACCGTATCTCATGTGATCAAAACGTTCAAGGACCGTAAGACAACCAAGCGGAAAAATGGTAGTGGCAAAAAACGTGGCACATCAGATCCGGAGAAGGCCAGGATGGTATTGAACCAATTTAAGCGTTATCCCAACATTTCGATCAGGGATGTTGCGAAAAAGGCGAAAGTTTCAGTTTGTTTTGTGCAGAAAACAATGAAACGTTCTGGATTACATGTGTACAAGGTCCAGAAGGCACCGAACCGGAGCGATAAACAGAACTCGGTGGCCAAAACTCGTTCAAGAAAACTGTACAGGGAGTGGCTCACAAAACCGTTCTGCATTGTGATGGACGATGAGACCTACATTAAAGCCGACACCAAAAAAATGCCAGTTGGCCGTTCCGGAGACTGTACGGAAGAAGAAACTGTCGAAATTCGCCAAAAAATTCCTTGTCTGGCAAGCGATCTGCGGATGTGGAAAAATGAGTCAGCCCTTCATCACCTCTGGGACCGTCAACGGACAAATCTACAAGGACGAATGCCTCCAAAAACGACTTCTGCCCTTCTTCAGATCTCACGATGGCCCGACACTGTTTTGGCCGGATTTGGCATCTTGCCACTATGCCCGGCCCGTCTTAGACTGGTACAAAGATAATCATGTAGTTTTTGTGCCAAAAGACGTCAACCCTCCAAACACTCCGGAACTTCGCCCGATTGAAAAATTTTGGGCAATCATGAAGGCAAAGCTCGTTAAAACTCCAAAACTGATAGAAAATGAACTTGAACTAAAGAAAGTGTGGTTAAAAGTAAGTAAGCAAGTCGGTCCTATCATTGCCCAAAATTTGATGAAAGGGGTCAAGGCAAAGGTGCGGGCATTTGGGTTGGGAGAAAAAGTTTAATAAACCAATGATGTCAAAACTTAACCATTTAGTAGTACTTTATTTCCAGAAAGTTTGAAAATAATCGGGCCCAAGGAAAATTTTGTGTGTGTCCAAATTTCATCGAATACAGTCTTTATTCTTAATGAGCCTGTATTAGAAAAGAGGCGACACTGATCGATTGGAATAATCGAAGCCTTGCCAAAAATCAGTGGGGTTGTGTATAACACATGACCGGTTGATGTAGACTAAGTTAAACCTTTGATTAGTTTCTCTAGTTTCGCAGTGGAGGTACTGTTCTAATGGGATGTTTGGTTAGCATAGGCAAGTGAGAAGTCGCTTCTTAGAAAATATTTGGCGGACCTGGAAACGAAAGTTTGGTTTGAATGTTGGTATGATGAAAGGGCAACGGATGGGCTAGCTGTAGTGATTGTGTTGATATGACCGACCAGCTGGATACCATTATCCTTATCGCGTTATTGATTGTTCAGGGTCTGTTTGCGAATTCAAAGTCACTTAAAAGACTGTAGTCCCTTAACCCTGGCATCGCTTTCTTAGCACTCTTGAAGAACTTCAATACCTCTCTTTATTTGTTCGAAACTTTTAACGGAATCCCCTTATAATTTTTTTTAAGTGAGTTGAGTTATTTCTTTTTAATTGTGTTATAAATGCTTATTCTATGAAATATATGTGTTTTTTGAATACTATTTGTAGGATTTCTTAGTATTTCTGTGATTGTGAACGTAAATTTGACAGAAAACTTATGGAAGAACTATCAAATCCATGCAAGCGCAAATGCAACGGGCAGGCCTTCAAAATGAGAGATATGTTCTCGGAAGTTAAAACCAACTGCTTGAAAAGGTAATGTTTATGGGTTTGAAATTCATTAATGTTAATTTGCCTCTATCTTTCCTTGATCAGCAACTGATGTATTGAGCTTGCGTAGATTTGACATTTTGACATGGTCGTAGCTTAAATGACCTACAAATGTGTCATATAACGTTTTAGCGCACTACTTCCGACATTAGGTATAACGTTCAGAACGAGAGTAAAATGGATTGTCGCAAGTCGATAAATTCGGTTTTCAACTGAAAAAAAGATAGATTGTTCCCCCCGGGGCCGGGAAAAAAGAAAAAAAAAAGAAAAAAAAAAAGAGCGGGGGGTATAAAAGTAGAAGGGGGCGGAGGACCCCCTTCTCTTCCCCCCCCCCCCCCCAACCGCGGACCTCCGCACAGAAAAAAAAAAAAAGATGGATATAATTACACCCCCCCCCTCATTTAACACCAAAAGATATTCCCCCCCAATAAATTTTCCTTTTCCCCCCTTTTTTTTTTTTTTTTAAAAGCAATAGGGGGGGAAGAAAAAACCCCAAAAATCTAGAAAATGAGAAGAATTAGGGTAAATGATCGTGGTTCGAACCATACTCATTGTTTTTCATAATATCTTTGGATTAATCTAAAAAATTCTGCAAAGTTGTATCGATTATCAACCAAATCTTAGTATGCGTGGAATGAATCACTAATCCCGATTCTAGCTCTTTGATCGAAAGAATCTTTTAATGCTTTGATGATTTATAATATAACTTTCAATGATAGTTGTACTTTGATCCTGGTTCGAACCATGTTGATTTTGATGCGAACCTTCCATGATCTTGGTTCGAACTATTGATTTCAAAAATACGTTTTATGAACATTGAGGTACTACAAATATTTGAAACGGACTTTTTGTACTGAATGCAATGGCACCTCTTACATAACTGCCTAGCAGTGTGAAATATACTTGTATATATAATTTATTCTATGGCCAGACTTTTTAAAATACGATTAATTCAGCTATAATTTTCAACTTTTCTTATTCATATTAATCACAAATAAGAATACATTTAGTGGTAAAGAGCAATATATCACATCAATTGACATTGCTGACAGCACGCTGCACACAATGTGAGTAGGATCTGTAGTCCAATGCTTACTTCAATGTTTATTTTTAAAGGGGGAAAATTTATTGCAGGCCGAAATAAATGTTGTTGCTCAAATGTGTAAGATGATACAGTATGAAATAAAATATGAAGTATTCGGATAGGGTTTAAAAACGATTATATATATTGCACTTCAATATGATACAGTAGACAGCATTTCCATACTAAGCCATTCTAATTCGCTTTTTCGGGGCACGTGTAATCTCTGTGTAAGGAGGAACAAGTTGTTTCAGTTTGTTTTTCTTGGTTTCATTCTGGAGCTTTCTTTCGCAGATACTTTTTTCCTCTCAGTAGCTGCTTCGGTTTCCAGCAGCTTGAGTTTTTCCCGTGTTGACTTGATCCGTTCAGTCTCCAAAGATAATTTTGCTTTAACTTCGCGCTTAGCTCGGGCAATCTCATCAGCTTCACGGTCTTCAGCAGTCTTCTGTTCATCCATCTCGCGTTGCTCCATTTCCTTAATAATGTCAACGTCAGACATTACTCCATAAGATACCTTTAAACCTTTTCGTGGACGAGTGGTTTTGCTCACAACCTTTGGTAGCTGCAAAATATCCGAAGATGTTCGAGGCAAGGGTAGGGACGTTTCGATTTCAACTGGTTCAATGATGTTTAGTTGTTGTTTCATAATGAGAACATTCATCAGTTTCGATGGATCGTTAACCTTCAGATGAATTCGAAGCTTATCAATTGATTCCCGAGCTTTGGACTCAAGCTTCCTTGCCTGTTGGCAAACATCATCACTTGTCGGGATGTTTGATGTTGCATTCTCCCAATCGGAATCAAATTCAAACGAACTGGTCGGAAATTGCCGCAGCTGGTCACTTTGTTCATATTCCAGTTGAGAACCAAAACATGTCGATGGCACTTCTTCGGATGTTGATATTTCGTTAATTACGTTGACTGGCTCGATAGATTCGGTAAGCAAACTGGCGGTTGCACAGACTGGCTCCTCGAACCCTGACAAATTGATCATTGGACAATCACTGATCTCGTGTAGGTTGTTATTCTGATCAATTCCCTGGATATCTTCGGCTGGTAGAGGTGGGGCGTTCTCAAATCTCTGCATTTCTAATGATGACTCAGGCGTATTACATGATGAATTTGTTATACGAGTTTTATCCATGTTTTTGAAGTCAAATGGTTGAAGTCCGGTCGATCGCCATCCATTGACGATGGTTTCTTTTTGAATAACAGCATCATTTGTCTGTTTGAGCCCCAACAAACATCAGTGTTGAATTATAGCTTGTTCAAACAAATTCCTTAAAACACTAAAGCTTCTCCAAATTTTTTAATAAACTCTAATTCAACACCAATGTCTGTTAGGGCAATTTCACAAATTGAACATTTTATCTGAACATTTTGTCTGGATTGTTACATTTCCACTTCTGATACAGATCGGTGTATTTTGCTTTCAGTGGGCCAAACACAGCAACGTCAAGAACTTGGAGGATATGTGTCGAATTGGGATACAGCACCACTAACTTTACGTCATTCTCGTAGCACCACCTGTATAACTTTAACGAATGATGACCAGAGTAACCATCTACTACGAGCACAATTGGACGCTGTGTTCCCATTTCAATCCAACGAGGATTCAAATGTTGCGTGACGAAATAATAAAAAGCGTCACCTTTCATCCATCCGGATACAGTCTGGTTGAATCCAAAGTTTGCACCCACAGACCCAGAAGCAGTTGCAGCAGCAACAAGATTACTATACGATTCTTTAAATGTTATCAGTGGTGGAATATAGCTCCCATCTGCAGAAACAGCGTACGTACATGTGATGTTCTCTTTCGGCTTACCACGCTCAACGTTGTACACAACCTTCGCCCCTTTTCGTGCATAGACTTTCTTTGGCATAGGACTCATAACGAAGTTAGTTTCGTCCACATTCCACCATGATGCTGGCCGATCTAGGAGATACAACATTTGCCCTTGCTCGAACTGGCTATGAAGGTATTCAAAATATCGCTCAAGTCGGTCAGGGGTCAACCCAGCGGATGCTCTTCCAAGTGCTTCTGGTGTCCGCTTCGAGATTTCAGGATGTCTTCGTAAAAGCGCATAGAAGAATCCAAGCAGCAAGCTGCTGTTCATGTACATTATTCATAACTGTGTAATTTCCGAGTCGCTGGGAGTGAATTCCCTTCAGTTTATCGCTTAACGTTGATTTCGGGATATCATACTTTTTGTGGGACGCATACGCTGACAATGACCCACTTCTTACTTCTGCCAGAGCCTTTTGTAGTGTCTCTGGGAAGTATTTTACCGATCTCATTTTATGCGCCTACGTGGGAGGAGAAAATAAAATATTGTAAATAAACGTAAACGTCGACCTACCGTTCTTTTTGAACTTTAAACTTCAATTCAGTCGATATCACGCGCAAATCTGACCTGGTTCTATGTTCTTAGATATGTTTCCGGGCGATTTTCCTGGAGTTTTCCGCGGAGCCTTTGATTCAACTTTCGCATGTTGAGGTTAATTGAACGTAAACAAAATGCAGTGCCCCTAGCGGTGATTTGATGAAACCTAAGTTCGAACCACGATCACTGGCAGTTCGAACCTAGATTAAAAATTATAATTATATATTTAGAAATAAGCCACATTAAGGGATTTTTTCTTCAATATAAATGTACCAAAAGTATGAGAAAGAGATACCTAGATGTTTCGAATTGTTTCAATCTTTAGTTCAGTGATTTAAATACTAGATAGGCGGTTTAACAAAAAGGTCGAATAGGGACAGCTGGAACCAAATTCACACCTGTTGAAAATGTAGATACCTGAACTAGGTGCAGCAATTTTGTATTGCAAAATGAAAGGGATATATAGGAAAATGCCAAAAGCTCCGTTAAAAATTATGTTGAAGCAAAATTACTCAATATTTAGTGATTTATCCGTAATTTTAGTAATTTCCATTTAATTTCAACTACCTTTATTGCTTATCTTGACAGATACGCGTATTTCGTCTACAATGTGCAGACTTCTTCAGTGTCGTGTACTAATACTCGACTGGTACACGACACTGAAGAAGTCTGCACATTGTAGACGAAATACGCGTATCTGTCAAGATAAGCAATAAAGGTAGTTGGAATTTAATGGAAATTACTAATCATTCTTTTCATTTTCTAGTTACAGGTATTCCACAGCTCACACTCTCCAGGATTCAAAAATCTATTCACAGCTCAACAGCTCCAAAATTTTATTTTGACCAGTGGTTTGAGGAGAACTTCTTATTTCATATTATATTTTCTTTGACACTTCGGCATTTATACTTGCACCACAACTACAAGCACTCAAACGAAAACCCCCCACCCCCTCCTACAAACATCAACCATCCACCATTCCCGCCACCAATCCACTCACCAAATACATTTACAAAAACGTCGATGGAATCACATTCTGACGTCATGCAAATAATAAGCAAACTATTCTTGTATTGACGTCCGCGTTTTTGTGATACCTTTTCGCGTCATTGAATAGTTCTAAGTTGCCCTTCCGTTCCGTGATAATATTGACAATTCTAAGAGTTCATGATTAGGGCCTAAAAACCAATCGTAAACAATGTGTTTAAACGTAGATTTCTTATGAACATTCTTGCAAATAGAAAGCAGCATCTCGTAGAAGAATGTTTGTTGCCCCATTTGGTGTAATTGTATGTCATACGAATATTATGATTCGTGAGATATCAACGTTTTAAGTCATTGTTTGCAATTGGGTTTTCAGCCCTAATCATGAATTAAAGGGTGTTTCGATCAAAATTTGATCGACTTAAGCTCGACGCATATCCTTTCATCGTGCATTAAAAAAAATTGCTCACCCCTCATTTTGAAGATGTGTGCGTGTAGCATCATGCCTCTATTTTGATTTTAGATTAGCACTTCAGTTATCAAAATGTCGTCGAAGGAAGAGAAGCAATGCATCAACATTTTGCACGTGCATCGCGAAAATCCAAACTACTCTCACGCCAAGATGGCGAAATTGTTGAATGTGGCTAAATCAACTGTTACCAACGTATTAAAAGTGTTCGGTGAACATTTGTCGACAGCCAGGAAAGCTGGATCGGGGGGAAATCGAAAGCAGGAGGCCACAGCGACGACAAAAAGAGTTGCCCGCTGTTTCGAGCGGAGCCCCAACCTCTCCGTCCGAGATGTCGCAAAGAAGCTGGGAGTGGCGCCTTCAACCATGGATAGAGCTTAAAAACGAGCTGGACTGTCGACTTACAAGAAAGTGGTGACTCCAAATCGCGACGATAAACAAAACACGTCGGCCAAAGCACGATCGCGAAAGTTGTACACGACAATGCTGACGAAGTTTGATTGCGTGGTACAGGACGATGAAACTTACGTCAAGGCAGACTTTAAACAGCTTCCTGGGCAAGAATTTTATACGGCAACCGGACGGGGAAAGGTGGCATTTATTTTCAAGCACATTAAACTGTCAAAGTTCGCGAAGAAATATCTGGGGTGGCAGGGCATTTATACTTGTGGCTTGAAGAGCAACGTTTACATTGCGACCGGAACCGTCGACCAGGAAATTTACCTGCCTTTCCTGAAGCGACACAATTGTTCCGTTCTATTTTGGCCGGATGTGGCATCTTGCCATTACGGAAAAAAAGGATGATGAGTCTTGCCATTACGGAAATGGAGTGGTATGCTGCCAAGAACGTTCAAGTGGTGCCCAAGGACAAGAACCCTCCCAGAACGCCAGAGCTCCACACAATCGAACAGTATTGGGCCATCGTCAAGCGGAACCTTAAGGAGACTCGAAAAGCTGTTGTGAGCGAGAAACAGTTCAAGAAAAACTGGCGTTCTGCGGCGGATAAAGTGGACAAGGAGACTGTACAAAATCTTATGGCAGGTGTTAAGTTTAGCTGAATATTTCTCCTGTATTCTGTATTACCTTAACTTGAAAAAGAAAAAGAATTTGACTTAATAATAAAAACTTTGATCGACTCACACACATTATTATTTGACCAATTTTTGATCGGAACACCCTTTAGTCGAGTACTGATTGTATTCAGCTCTTAAAGGTAGGGGCCAATTAAAGTAGTTGAGTCGACCGTCACTTTGCTCGACAGGTTAATTTTGATGTAGAAAGAGATGTTCGCTCATCGCCATGAGGCACCAAGAGTGGACAGTAATGATGGCTAGAATGAAGGATACGAAGAGAAAGTGTTGAAAGTTCCGTCAGTGTACGGTAGGTTAGAAATAGAATAGAAAATTTTGAAAATTGGGTGGAAGGGCATGAGTAAAGTAGTACTTGAACCAAGGACGTTTCCGTTGCCAAACATCTCACTGCGGGGTAGGTCAAGGCAGGACCGGACTGGCAAAAGTAAGGTTTTAGATCGCGTTCTTGTACCACTGATAGCTTGTGACAGTTTCCAGCGGTAGTTTGTACACACTCTGTTTTGATACGTACATGGGAGAGGAACTCATCTCCTTCCATATACACGATCTTTGAATGACCTAAATTTGACTAAATTAAACCTACAAACCGAGTAATGCGGCCAAGATGTATAGAAAATAGTTACACGTTATAAACTAACTGTTCATTTAGGTGAAATAACAACGATTTACCAATAAACCCTTAGACCCAATGCAAGAAACATATTTTTTCTATGTTCCCAACTTTGGCATGTTGTATGAAAAGCGTAGTAAAAATTTGTAATTGATAAAAAATTTAATGAAAATGTCTGAAGCTCGGTTGTATAGCTTTCAAATGGCTCATCCTAACACAAGCTAAAGAAAAAAACATCTATGTAGACTGAATTATAATGTTTTTAATATCGAATGACCTAGAAATAATAGGTAAAAATCACAAAGGTGTTTCAAAGCAGTTAAATCTTCGTTTGTTTGTCTAATTCTCAGTTGAGTGAAGCGAATACTGCTGACAATGCCTCAAATTGGAAATTAGAAGAAAAAAAATCGGAAAAAGACCTCTATTTAATAATAAATCCATTGACTGGGACGAAATTGCATCCACAAATAAACCCAATTTGCTGCTTAGAGACCCACATAAAGCTCCCAAGTAACATTGCCAAAACCATCCAGCTTTATTAAGTTTTATTAAAGTTTTATGAAAGCCAATAGAAATCAATTCGATTTTATTATGGCAGCAAGAGACGCCAATTGGTTTCAAATTTTAGTCAGGTTTATAAGAACCTACACAGCTTCATTACAACGATATTAAAACCTTGACTTCTAAAATTCTTTTTACTCCTATCAAAGGTTTTATTTTGACTTTATAAACTCATAAAATGCTGTTTTGAAATGCCGTTGTAGGACTCATTCGTATTACCTTATTATGGTCAGTTGAAAAGCATTTTAAAACCATTTTGCCTCCAGTAAATGCTTTAAACGGCTAATTGGCATTGAAAGCTACCAAGTGACCAGATAGTTTTATAGTAGCCATTGCTAAGATAAATTGGCTTTTTGGCAAAACTGTGATTTCTTGCAATCGCCATATTGGAATATATGCAATAATTGAAATAAATTCACAAAATTTTAAATGTAATACAATTGAACTGTAGATCTGAGACAAACTTTGGTATTCGTTTTGATAACCTTATTGAATTTTCAGGAGTTTCATGATTAATTTACCGAATATATTTCTTTCAATTTTGTTTTTGTTGTTGTAAACTCGCATAATTTCCGAGGCGCATTAATTTTCAGCTCTTATCGTGCCAATATTCACCATAAAATTTAATGCGCATATGATTTGGAGCATGATTCGCTATAAAAAAAAACTCCATTTGTTTTATATATTTTGCTATCAGAGATAATTTCCCGCAACAGTAGAACTTTTTTCTCAGCCATTATTTACTGTTGAATGAATCAGAAGAGCAGAGAATCGAACAAAGCAGAACAACAAAAACAAAACACGATATCGCCGTGAAGTTTGACAGCTGTGGCCATTCGATCCTATGCTGGTTTTGATGGCGGCCAATAGGTTTTATGATCGTTTTCAAGTGGTCATAACATCTTTCACTAGAACATTTTCAAAATCTTTATGGTCTTAGAAAGGTTTTATGAATTTGTTTTCCCAACCGTCGATAGAGTGGGCCACTTTGTACACATTTCGGCTTTAAAGATGCATAGAGGAGGTGTTGGTGGACAAAACAGTTTTGAATGTAGTTTCATCAACAAAGCCGGGAGGAGTGCTATACGGCTGGAATAGAACTGAAATTGTTACTTGGGCTATGTCCATTTAGTATCCGGAATAAAAAAAATCATCTGTATTATTGGTAACGGATTGACGTAAAAATAAGTTTAATACATCAGAACAAAGGTAATTCACTGTTATTTTAGGAAAAAATATCAACACAAATCATTTCTTTACGTTTGTAATAAAAATACGCACTTTCTTCTTTATTCCTCGCATCAAACGCTGCACACCTCCGGAGTCAACTTCCCTGGCACATTTGTTCGACATTTTGGTCATCTGAGTCGCGTCCCGAGCAGTTTTTCCACTTTTGTTAAGCTTCCGCTTCATTATTGCCCAAAAACTCTCGATGGGCCGGAGCTGCGGGCAGTTGGGTGGATTTGTGTTTTTATCGATGAAATCTACGTTATTATCGCGGTACTGGATGACTTCCCGGCTGTTGTGGCAACTCGCAAAATCTGGCCAAAACTTCACGGGACCTTATGGGCTTTAATAAAAGGTAGTACGCGATTTTTGAGGCATTCTTCCTAGTACAGCTTCGAGTTCATCGCCTTATTCGTCACAAACACTTTGGTCTTTGCTCCGCAGCTGCATATCCTTTGCCAAATCATCAGTTTTTTTTGGCAAATTTGTCCATAAAAGCAAACTTAAACTTCGCAGGAACATCTCTTCGTGCCTTCGCCATTTTTGGCCAGGAAGCTGTCCGAAATCCATTTTGACGTCAGCTTTCATCGTCGATGAGCAGGCTTCCTTGGTACTTCGTCAAAACCTACTGGTACAATTTCCGAGCTCGCGGTTTGGTGACGAAACTTAGCTTTAACGTTCTGTTTGGTTTTTTTCCGGGTCGATAAGAACGATGTCCTGCTCGCAAACGAATTCTTCGAACGGTACCGCGAGCAGCAGCGTATTTTTGTGCGATTCCATTATCTGATAGTCCAGGGTTTGCTCTGACGGTTCTCAACACCTTCTGGTTCAGCTTGCGGTCATATGTTCCACTACGACGCTTACCTTGAGGCACTCGATCCACGCTCTTTCGCTCCCTGAAACGTTTGAGCACTTCATACACGGTTGATTTGGCGATTTTCAACGTTTTTGCGATTTTTATTGCGGACCACGTTGGATTATCAACGTGAGTGTGCAGAATTTTTTCTCTCTTCTCGGCTTCCATCTGGAATAACTTTTGACTCAATGCACGAACCACCGTGAAATTTATACCACAGAAAGTGGGCGCCTAGATAAACAAACCGCTGTGAAAGAATTCTAAAGTGACACAGCTATGCCAATGCTGCTGGATATGCTGCTAAACATGTCTTCAACATTTCCCAACGGGGCAACTCATTTGGGTGCAATTAGGATTCAGATATAAACATGAATTTGAAAAATTACGGAAATATTGCACTCATCAACATGGAGTACGGCCTTGACCATGATTGCATTGCAAAATGCGTTTCTTTAGCAGTAAACCATATTGCGAATAAAATAACTCTAAAATCCTGGAACAAACTTTCGCAAAGTTCAGTATAATACATCCTAGAAGATCCTTCACAAAGTTTTGAAACGATTCTCCTCGATTTTCAGCATGGAACTCAAGAATCTTCCTTTTAAGTTCACGAAAGTACTAACCAGAGGATTTCAAGGAAAAGTTTTTCAGAAAGTCTGGAAGGAACTTTCTGAAGCATAGAAGAGAATAAACTGTCTAGAAGTTTATGAGGTAGCTTTTCAAAAGTTCAGAAGGAAACTTCCGAGAAGTTCAGCTGGAAGCTTTGCAGATCAGATAAAAACTTCCCTGAAATTCAAGAGATAATCACCGATGAACCAAAACAGTAGCCTATACAAATTTCATTCATAAAGATTGTACTCGAAAAAATGCAACACTTTCTTTTGTGTATATGTTCAAAATTTCGTAACAATCTGTCAAGTAGTAATAGAGATGGCTTCCAGCAGTTGGGAATCGAGAATCTGACCGTGTCCCGTGTGGTAAAATCGTTCAAAGAGACCTAGTCGACCCAGCGGCGAGCTGGCAGTGGAAAAAAAAAACGAAAATGACTGACCCCGTGAACGCAAGGAAGGTGAGGGATTACTTCAAGCGTAATCTGATCCATTCAATTTGGGACGTGGCCAAGAGGGTCAATTCTTCCGACTGGTTCATCCAACAGACAATGAACCGAGCCGTATTTCATGTCTTCAAGGTAAGGAAGGCGCCTTTTCGAACCGATAAACAGAATACGGTGGCCAAATCCCGTGTCAGGAAGCGTCGAAATGCATCGTAATGAACGACGAGAGGTACATTTAAGCAGACGCCAAGCAGATCCCCGGCCTAGAGTTTTTTGTCGGCAAGTCCCGCCTGGATGTTCCGGAGAAGTTCCGGAAGAAGAAGGTTGACAAATTTGCCAAGAACTACTTGGTGTGGCAGGCGATCTAAGGGTGCAGCAAATTCACCAAGCCATACATAACGTCCAGCACCATCAACGGCCAAATATATAATGAAGAATTCAGAAGCGCCTGCTGCCCTTTCTCCGGTCCCACAAAAGTGACAGTCTGTATTGGCCGGATCTGGCATCGTGCCATTACGCGAAATCGCTGATGGAATCGTACGAAGCCAGCGATGTTGTTTTTGTGCCGAAGGTGGCAAATCCGCCAAACTCGCCAGAACTTCGACCAATAGAAAAATTCTGGGCAATTGTGGAGGGTAAGCTCTGAAAAACAGGGAAGGTCTTCAGAAACGACCAAGATTTGAAGAAAGAGTGGATGAAAGCGTGTAATAAAGATGGTGCAAGTGTTGCACAGTATTTGATGGGTAGCGTTAAGTCCAAGGTGCGGTCATTTAGCCTAGGAGAGAAGTGTTTATTTATTCCCTGAGAGATTGAAAGATATCCGACTTAGAAGGAATTTTTGGTGATCATTTTGTCTGTTGCATATTTTTCGAGCACAATCTTCATATGACTGACTGCAACTTGATGTGAACTATTCTTTGTAAGAAGGGTGAACACATGCAAGCTCTAATAAACCTCCTACTCGCCGATCGTACTGATTGTATTTGGACTGCGAGTAATTAATTACAACCTACCGTCTATGCTCTACTTTATGTCCTACGCTACCCTTCATCTAACCTACCATGTTCATGTTTGCCGAAATTTGCGTATTCAATTCCAGCATTACTGCTATCCATACGCCCAATCACTTTCCCTGCGGCCCAAATAGGTATCGAATCACAACTACCCACACTCCACATTTCCTAGCCCGCCGGTCAGCTCTACCCGACCAGAAAGGGATAAAAAATTAAAATCATTATCAGCCTTGCATAAATCATTAGGATACAATTTTTTCAATGACACTTTCATCTAGAAAATAATAAACACTGAAAAAAATGACAGACGCGTAAAATTTCCCTTCGTTCAATTGCCAACCAAAGCAAGCGTAAACAACGAAATTGTTTGCAATCTTTCATGCAATAGAGCTGATGTACGCAAAATCTGTCCTAAATGTACAAGAAATATTGCATGAATTTATGCCAAATCTAGCATTCTAAATAGGTGCATTAGATAACGTAAAAAAATACATGTTCCTTTTTAACTGTGTTGTTTGCTGCACATTTGTTACATCTAGGGAACATTTTGTTAGGATTTCTGTTATTCTTACTTTATCCGCGTATTGTATCAATAAAAGCACCGTTGCTGTTCCCTTCTGGTCGGGTACGCATTGGAATGTTTGCATTCATTCTGATGCAATGGTTGCTGAATTTACACACCCACTTTGGACCAATTTGGATGTGTACATGATCACAGCTCAGATAAGGACACATGCCCATTGGTTCCGCTTATTTTAGTACAAACTAAACATTGAGGTTTTTCTTCGTATCGAAATGTTTGCCCATTCACATGCAAATGCACCGGTGGCATAACCTCGGTGGGTCACGTTGGTAATTAAACAAAATTCAATTAAATCGCTATGTTCTGTCTAATGATAATAAATCAATCGGATCGGTTACGGGGTGTAGTTGAATGGTCACCCCATTGATATCCCGATGGTAGAAAGTGATGATTTAAAGTAAAAGAAGGTTTAAAGGCGCATCAACTCTTAAACTTGCATGCACGGAAAAAAAATTCGTGCCCAGATCGATCATGGGCATCCGTCATCCGTCATCCAAGCCATGAATTCGAGAACAAGCAAAAATACACCATGAACTGAATCAAGTAATCATGAACTAAATAACGATTAAAGGGAAAAATCTTGAAAACGTGAACTAGTTCACGGTTCATTTTCATTTTGGGAATGCTTTTTTTCTGTGTGCTATTGCCATTGGTGGATAGATACGGTATTACTAGTACGCGTTCTTTAAATGAGAGAGGGTATTTACGTCATTTTAGCTATTTAATCATTATGTCAGTGACATGATTGTGAAATATTATATTAAACTACAAACACATTGTCAAAATACTGTTCAGCTACGTAATGTGACTAAACGGCGATAAAAACTCAAATTCACTAAGAAATTCACAAACTGCTATATATAATTGAGAGTCTTAATTAAGAGTCTTTAATTTGAACACGGTATCTTGGTTTTTTTTAAATAGAAACTAGAGAGAGGTCTTTTAAGTTCAAAAGTTGTATCAAAAAGTAATTTTGCTTAGTATTACATTATTAAGTATTAGCGACCAATGAATTTAATTAATGTAATTTTGTGTTTCATTGTCGAGTAAGTTTTTATTTTGAATATTTATGGTCATGTAATTTTAAGAAAAAAAGTAAATCTATGTCGAACAAGCCGATCTCTTCATGTGCATCCAAAAAGACTTAAATTTACTACTGTAGAACACACCGGGAATCAAACCCAGCCACCTCAATCATGGTATTGTTTTGTAGCTGCACCGTTATCAACTGAGCTAATCCCATCTTCTTAATCTACTAGGCATTATGCAGCCCAACGGAGCTTTACCTCTCTCTGAAATTAGTATTCTTTGAAGCACATTCACAGTTGTTAATTGATGAGTATCTTTATCATTCCAAAGCTTCCAAAGGTATAGTAGTGTGTGGCAAGAACAATGATTCGCTTTTGCTCCAGGACAGTCGATCAAATTTCAAAAAAATATTCAACTCGAACCCTTGACCTGCGGATTGAAAATCTGACGCGTTTACCATCGTTGCTGATTAATCATCCTGTTTATGCGTCAGGTGTACGACAAACAGCAGTATTAACTATGACCAAAAGTTAAGCTAATTAAAAGCAATTTTCATGTACTTCATTCTGGGATAAACAACAGACCATCCCCAAGCATTCTCTTAAGATGCTAAAACAATTGCACTAGCTCTCATATAAACAATCCCCCGGCTCGTTATAAGAACAAACTCCTTGTACATCATCACACAAATTTAAACAAATCACCTCCCGCACTCCTCCATGCCCTGTGCAACATTTCCACGCTCAACAGTTCTAAATTTTGCTCAGCAGGCCGTGCGTTCTCAGCCACGGAACCAACTACTATGCGAATTTTACCATTCCACTATCCAAGCCCTACTGCCAAGCAACCGAACCGTATTTATGTTCGAAATATTTATTTCACACAAACTGCTCTCTCAACGTCTCGTCCAACAAGTAACAACCTACAAACCCATTCGCTCGTTGCCGGGCTGCGAACTAGTAAATTGTCCAACAAGAGGCTGCCTTCGGGTTATAAAAGCGATTTTTATCGCATTTTTAACACCGCAGCTCGATCTGGTGTTTTACAATTCGAAAACAAAGAAGCAACACATTAAAATGTAACAAGTTGAGCGGAGAACGCCGAGCGGCAATAAATGAGTGGAGAACAATTGCCCCCGACCCTCGGCCACGCTTGCTAAACTAAAGTGCATCCATTTCAGCAGTTTATTTCAAATCGCTTCCACTTGAGCAAATTCAAGCGAACGGAGCCCACTCCACAGCACACCACTTACCTCGAGTTGGACCGCTTGGAAGAATCTTTCTCCCTTCCCAAGGGCTGCAAAATGGTGAGTAGACACCTGGGATGGAGCGTGCATCCCCGCAACATAGCTAGGTCCTCACAAGTTCCTACCTCATGCTTCCACGGGTCAAGAGATGACAAAGACCGCCAGCTAAGGGTTGCGTACTTAGCTGGTAGTGCAGCCTGGGCACTGTTGTCCTTCTGACTTCAGCTAGATTGAGGAGGTGCGTGTCGAGCGTCTGTCCATCAAGGAGGTGCGGCTCAAACAGCGTCTGTCCTGGCATCCAGCGGTTTAGTAAGAAACGCTGTATCGCGTCAACTATACATTAGGTGGCAGCCACACCAAGGCGATGTAGGCAGCGTGACCCCGGTAAAGTAGCATGCTGAAATCTTACCCTACCACGAAAAATGGAAGTATTCTTTATACGGTATATAATTTAAGATCATCCATGGAATTCCCAAGTATTGTGTAATGGTTTTGAATTGTTTTCTTCCCCCGTGGCTATGATAATGCAAGTCCGTCTACAATTGCAGCAGGATCAGCAGACATGCAGACTTTACAAATATAATTGTTTATGATCCTACATTTTCTATTTTACAGATGTGGAGAGTTTTTAGGGGCCCAGTAGGAAAAAAGAGTCATCGAAGAATTTCCTGTCATTTATTTTTATTTTTTTTCGTTTTGGATTTTTTGAGTTTCCGTTTTTGGGCAGTAGTCATACTCATATTCTTTGCTATTTTGCTAGGCTGCTAGGTTATACACTTTATTTCATTATATCACGTTGGAATTTTCGCTATTTTAGAGTTTCAATCATCTAACATCGCAGCGGAAGAGGCAAATAACGGCATTTTATTATTATATGTACAATATGTAGTATTTCTTTACAACATCGTATTATTGACATCATATCATGACCTTCACATTTTCATACAACAAACTTGATTTAGGCGGTATCTAGCTTAAACACGAAACATACCTTCAATTTATGACATCTAGCATTCCATATATGTCCAGTATATAACGCAGAAAATTACATCTGTGGTAGGCTTTTGAAAATTACGGAATCTGTGGTAGGCTTTTGCACTTATTGCTGAATGTATTTTTCACTTCCGGTTTGCAAATGGACTTTTTACCAATTCTGAGCTGATCTGATTCATGCAGCGCTGTGTGCCATTTGGTGTTTGATTTTACATTTCAATCTTTGCATTACTTCATCATAACTTACAGTATCATTATGTTTGGTAATATTGTTTTATTTATTTTACTTCATATATTATTCAAAGATTACTTATTGTTTTTTTGCCCATTTATCTTTAACTCCCTTCCAGTTAAATCTTCCCTTGCCTAACTCAGTAGCAATAACTATAAGGTCAGCAAAAATAAAAGCGGATTGCTGTTATAAAATCAGCATCAAGTAGCAAATAGTGACCATGGCAACAGTAAATTAAAATGTATAAATTGTCAAGTTTTGTAAAATTTCAATAAAGCTATTATAATCTATTATACAAATTTTTTTAGGATACCTCAAATTAAGATTGTGGTGAACTGCTGCTATCGCTGAAAACGAACGAAAACTTGCTTAAGCGCGAAACACAGATTTCTACACTTTAGCACTTTACAACATTTCTTGCATTTCAGGATCAACCGAATGAAGATCATATATTATAGATACGAATGCTTGTAGTATTTTCCATTTACATACATATATACACCATTATATAAATATTTCATGGGAATGGGAGGGACCATCAGGGCACCCGATTGAAGCACTCTGGATGGGGAGAGTGGGAATGCCAACTCCCCATTGCTAACAGTTTGTGAATAGAGGGCGGGCTCTTCTCCCCGCCCATTGGGGCATCTTCATGTTAGATAGCTTGCTCTTTTGACCAATTGTTCAGTCTTGTTGTTGGAAGGAGATTCTCTATATCCCTGTGGATACGTATAAGTGATGTTGCATATCGATCCACCCAACCCCTTTTTGGCCCTTCATCAACGGCATGATTAGGATAATCAGTGGTTATTAAAGCTTGATCAAGTCTAACAGAGAGGAGAGCCCATTGCTGTCGGACTTAGTTTCCGTGCTTCAATGGGTGGTAGTACATATCATACATCATATACAAGAAAAAAAAAAAAAAAAAAAAAAAACAAAAAAATAAAAAACAACCAAATTATAAAAAATTATTAAAAAAGAAAAAAATACACAGGTCTTCTGTATTCTTCTAGTAGTTACCCATCCGTTGGGGTTCTTTTGTTGTGAATTGCTTTAATCACAAACAGTTTGCTGCGACTTTAACGATTTAGTGTTGCTTGGGTCGCCATTAGCATTGAGCATTAGCATTAGCATTGACGTTTTGATAGAAACGTCTGATCAAGTTAGTGTGCAAGTAACTAATGAATCTTTATTTAACAAATATACCAACGCTTACTATGTTCTAACATATTCCCTTAAAGTAAATTACTGCTCCGTGTATTTTTTTTCCTATCTTTTTTCTCTCTCTCTCTCTCTTTCTCGCAAATTTACCTCGCTATTTCAAATTGAAAACTCCTGATTGTTCGCGAATGAACATCAAATCGAAGTACATCAGATTGCTCACAGCAAGTAAGCATACAAACTGATGTGATTAAATATCCATTATCTAGTACAGATTCTGAGATACATCAATTCTAAATTTGGAGGTAATGGCTGCCGTCGAGAATGCTTCAGCGTATGCCCATAAACGGAAGAATCTGAATTCCCAAGAATTGTTTATCTTCAAGCAGCTGTGACTTTGACCTGGGGGATGTAGCCCATCAAAACTTCCGGCCCACCTCTAGGTATATTGCTGTGAGGTGCTGTGTGGTTGTCCACCGATTGCCTGTCGATCTGCCAAATTTGGAGGACGTCTGCATTGGGATGTCTCAAATTATAGTATTCCGCCCACTATATCGCAGAACATTGCGATTGGTTGAGCGGATTGGAGATGGTGAAATCATTGGGTATAGGACCAAGTATCCCCCAGGTGGTGCTGGTGCGATGAGCTTGGAAGTCGGTAAAAGCATAAAGTTGCCTAGAAGCACAAGTTGCTTCGGGGGACTCTAATTTCACCAAATCCTTCAATTGTAGCTTTAAATGTATTAGCATGGATTGCTCACTTTAGAGGACTCAACTTGCTTGATGCAGTTATTGGTTCCAGTAGTTGAATAGTTTGTACAATGTAGTTGAGCAAATTGAAAGTTAGGAAAAGTTGAGTTTTTGTTTGAAAATGGAGGACGTCTGAATCTGTTGCTCAATTTGTTTTCGTCGCTTTTCGGTGTTAAAATCAGAACTGACCTGACCAAAACCGGTGGGGAGCTGTGTGTGAATGTGTCGGCGAGAAATGAACTCTGCGAAAAAAAATTTGATGTCGAAATAAAATGAGTTTCTAGCGACACGATCGCAGGTTAGGTTTTTTTTTCTTTTCATCGCGCCGTTCATCCTTCAGTAGAATGGGCTTTTCCATGTAGTTTTTTTTTAATTCTCTGGCTTGTTTCAGGTTTGTTGGGTGAAATATGCAATACTGGTGAGTTGAGAATACGAATGTGATAGATCCAAAGCTGACATTTCCAAATGTTTAACTTAGTCAAATGGTGCTTGGCTTCTATAATTAGATGTGATGGGATTGAATTGATGCGTGGAGACTCGGGAATGATCTCTCATATGCATCCGTCGAACTATTTTGAACGGCCAAAGTGAGAGTGTCACAATGAATATCTTACAACTTGGGGACTGTTCATAAACCACGTAGACCGAAATTTGACATTTTTTAAACCCCCCTCCCCCCTCGTAGACTTTAGTACACTTTTGCCAAACCCCCCCACCTGCTTAAAGTCTACGTAGACTGTATCAAAAAAAATGTAATATGTGTGTAAAATTTTCTACAATATGTTTGAGGAACGAATTATGAAATGAAACTCAAACAATCATGTAATTCCGTTATTCGTTCTTATTTTATTTCATAAAAATTGCAAAAATGAAAAAAACAATCAATTATGCAAATGCTTTAGATGCTCAAACCATAGCTGCTTGAACCAGTTATTAAAGCTCGTCAGTGGAAGTTCTGGTGGGATATTTTATTGGATGTTAAGTCCAATGATTTCGACGAAACGTGATTCTATCCAAAGAACTTCCGTAGCTCCGTTCACGTCGACCTCACAAAGAATTTCTTCCTAGCGTTGCTGCAGAATCTTGGGTGGCCTTATTTTCTTAGACAATCTGCATTCACTTTTATCGCAAAAAACAGTCCACAATTAGAGCAAATGCAGTTAGTTTTGCTTTTACCTTAGATGCCAAGTCAAATTTTTTTTTTTTAAATTTTTTTTAAAAAAAAAGAAGTTTTCTCCCGCCCCTTCTTGTTTTTTTTTTTTTTTTTCCCCCCCCGCCCTATAGCATTGCTTGAACACGTCTTTTTCCGTTACTTCAGCGTTTGACAGGTAATCACAACCGGATATAAATAAAGGGTGTCCACGATGAAATTGCCACACACAAAATTGATTCGCAAAATTCGAGTTTTCATCCGATTGCCATCAAATTTTCAGGGATTGAGAAATAACTATTAAACTTCATTTTACCGTATTATTCATATTTTATTCACAGTCCATACGCAAATGCCCGCACCTTGGCCATAACCCCGGCCATAAGATTCTGCACTACCTGTGAATCAACCGTTTTTTGCATGTAAATCCATACTTTCTTCAGTTCCTCGACTATCTTCACTACCTTAGGTCGTTTAAGAAGGTGCTGCTTCATAATCGCCCAGTACTTCTCGATAGAGCGGAACTCCGGAGTGTTGGGAGGGTTGAACATTTTCGGCACGAAATTGACCTTATTGTCCGCATACCACTTCAGCACGTCCTTGGAGTAGTGGCATGAGGCGAAATCCGGCCAGAAGATTGTTGGGACGTTGTGGGCCTTCAGGAGAGGAAGCAGCCGCTTCTGGAGGCACTCTTTTATGTACACCTGTCCGTTCATCGTGTCCTGGGTCACGAAAGGTGCACTCCGCTTCCCGCACGTGCAGATGGCTTGCCAAACCAGGAATTTCTTCGCAAATTTGGACATCTTCTGAGTGCGGACATGCTCCGGAACGCTGAACTTATCCTTGGCTGTGAAAAACAGGTTACCGGGGATCTGTTTGAAGTCGGCCTTCACATATGTTTCGTCGTCCATGATGCAGCATTCAACTTTCGTCAGCATGTTGAGGTACAACTTCCTGGCACGGGTTTTGGCGGACTTGTTCTGCTTCTCGTCGCGATTAGGGGCCTTTTGTACCTTGAACGTTCGAAGCCCAGCCTTAGTTTTGACCTTCTGGACGAAACTTCGGCTTAGGTGCAGCTTCATAGCCACATCCCGAACGGAGGCGTTCGGTTTTCGGTTGAAGGCCCCAACTACGCGGTTGTGATTTTTGGTGTTGTACGGAATACTTTTTCCTTCACTTCTGGGCTTCCGATCGGTGGTCAACCGTTCCTCGAACCGCTTAATCACTCGTGACACCGTGGAATTCGCAATTCCCTACGTTTTAGCGATGGAACGATGCGAGAGATCCTTGTTCTCGTGATGAATGCGCAAGATTTTATCACGCACGAGCTGTTCTTTCGACTCCATTTCCGCGAGTTTTGATCACAGGACTTTAAAACTTGCAGGATGTAAATAATGCACTATGAATCCACCCAAATTTTCATTAAATTCTACCCAACGGTTAAAAAGTTAGAGCAATTTCATAGTGTGGCAATTTCATCGTGGACACCCTTTAAGCCCCTCTTCTAATTGTTTGTCAAATGGGAGCATGTCAACTATCAAATGTCATCTCATTCACGTATAAATGAAAATACTAAATGGTATTTTCATAATAAGCTTACTATTGATTTGGTGCCTTGCATTCGCTCTCTCGATATTGTTTAAAAAAAAAAGAGAAACACAACCAACACGCTCTACACGGCCAGCCACTTTAAATCAGTTTTGACTCACTTTCGTCAAAAATGGAGCCACTTAATTTTGAGTAAATGTAACTGGGATTGACAAGTCGACAAATCAAAAACATGGACTCAAACCAGTTGGATGTTTTTGATTTGTAGACTTGTCTATCCCTGTTACAAGTCATTCAAGTGGGTCAAAAACGACTCAAAACTGAGTTAAAATGGATGGCCGTGTAATTACTTTCTCTTTTTGTATCTTTTATCCTTTCGAAAAGACATTTAGAGAGAGACAGTAATTTGTAACATTAAACCCCGTTCACATTACCCTAGTAGCACACTTGACTCAATGACATCACAATCAAGTTGCTGTAACTAATTATGATGGTTTGGTGTTGCTTGGGTACAACCTACATTACATGATATAGAGTATCTTGATATCAAATGCCATGCAAATTATTTCCAATGAAAACTAGATGTATAGATGCTACTGTCAATATAGTCTGTATAACGTATTATAAGTTGTAGTGTGAATGGGATGTTATGCTAAATTCGTTAATTAGATGCCATATTATACTGATTTGATGTATTGCTTAGTTTTTTTTTTTTTTTCAAAGTACAGGGCTTGAAAACTGTGTGCAGTGCAGCACACATTAGTAAACAATCTCCATCACGGAATCGCAGTAGTTTTTAAGTCGTGTGATTTGGAAAATGATAGAGTCTATCCTTAAATATGGTGGCCAAATAGGACTCTTTTTTGAGTCATCTTAACCTTTCGGGCAACGCGCTGGTGTAAAAAACACAACACACGTGAGAAAACTTCGCTTGGTTGCTTTTTCTGCAAATTGTGCACGCGTATCGAAAGGTTAGAAATAAACAATTAGTGTACAACTCACTGAGTTGTTTGAACATGGAATATCTTGAATAATGTGGGTTATTTTGATACGTACGTATAGCTATGAAAATAATTGTTCCATCGGGTACTTAGGCTACTAAATAATAGAATTGTATGCAGAAGAGCTGTGACAGAATAAATTATTTGTATACCCAAGTAACAATTTTAGTTTTATTCCAGCCGTATAGCACTCCTCCCGGCTTTGTTGATAGAACTACATTCAAAACTGTTTTGTCTACCAACACCTCCTCTATGGTTCTTTAAAGCTGAAATTTGTACAAAATGGCCCACTCTATAGACGGTTGTGAAAACAAGTTAATAAAACCTTTACAAGAACATAAAAATTTTGAAAATGTTCTAGTGAAATATGTTATGACCACTTGAAAACCTTCATAAAACCTATTGGCCGGCTTGAAAACCAGAATGCGGCCAAATGGCCACAGCTGTCAAACTTCACTGTGAAATCGAGGTTGTTTTTTGTTATTCTGCTTTGTTCGATTCTCTGCTGTTCTGATTCATTTAGCAGTAAAAAAAAGGTCTAGTGTTGCGGGAAATTTTGTTTGATAGAAAAATAGGAAAATTGTGTTTTCTACAGCATATTTTGCTCCAAATTATATGCGCATTTATTTTTATGGTGAATATTGGCACGATTAATGCGCCTCGGAAATTATGCGAGTTTACAACAACATAAATCAAATTTTTTTAAATACATTCGATAAATAAATCATTGATTTCCTGAAAAGTGCTTGGAATTGGATGAGATTATCTAAAAGAATGCCGAATAAAGTCTCCGATCTACAGTTTATTTGCATACCATTGAAAATTTGATGCATTTAATTTTCCACATTTCAATTAATTCTTATATTTCAATATGGCGATTGGAAACAAATCACAGTTTTGCCATAATGCCAATTTTCATTCGCAATGACTATTATAAAACTATTTGATCTTATGGTGACTTCCTTCAATGCCAATTTGCCGTTTAATGCATTTGCTGTTGGCAAAATGGTTTTAAAATGCTTTTTCAACTGACCATAATAAGATAATATCAATGAGTCCTAAAACGGCATTTCAATACAGCATTTTACGAGTTCATAAAGTCGAAATAAAACCATTAATAGGAGTAAAAGGAATTAGAGAAAACGAGGTTTTGAGATAGTTTTAAACAAGCGGTGTAGGTTCTCATAAACCTGACTGAAATATGAAACCTATTGGCACCTCTTGGTGCCATAATAAAACCAAATTGATTTCAAGTTGCTTTCATAAAACTTTAATAAAACTTAATAAAGCAAGATGGTGTAAGCAATGTTACTTGGGTAGTTCCCATCAAAGATACCGGCATTATCTAACATAACCCGATTGTCAGTAATTCTGTTTACATGCGAGTGAACGACACGAGGAATGGGCGAATTGAACTCAATGTTAGGTACTTCTGCCACTGTGTGTAGTTGTCAACTATATTTTTTCGTAGCAAGTTTTGAATTGTAAGCACAAACCAACAGGCTATGTATTGGAAGCTAACAAACCAGCACAGATCCGTGAACTGCAGTCATGAATTCGAGAACAAGAAAAAATTCACTGTGAACTGATTCACGTAATCATGAACTACATAACGTTTAAAGGGAAAAATCCTGAAAACTTGAAATAGTTCGCGGTTCGTTTTAATTTTCGGGAACGCATTTTTTGTGTGTGAAAGCTCGAGCATACTTGGCTCAATAATGGATTCCCGGATAAAAATAACCATACAATTAAAATACAATAAAATAAAATAACATTAAAATCTATTGCCGACCATAAATCTTATTATCCATGAATCAGGTAAATGAATAATGCATATTGTCATTACAATAAATTTACAGTTCACTCCATATGCTAGGATTTTCAACAATTGTGAAACAATACAATTAATAGTAATTGACTCAAATTTGTTTAAAAAAAATGGTTTTTTCTATAGTTAAGATACATAACCACTCCTTTTTTCTATTGTCGATGTCTCAGTTAACATTAGATTCTATTGTGGTAACAATAACTCCTATTGTCATCTTATCGTTGTGAACAATGCTATAAATTATACATACTATGTATTCTATTGTATTGTTACAATGCATGTAATTGTAAACCTATGAGAAAAATTTTTTTCGGGTTCCGAAAATGCGCAAGGTGGCTGGAGGATAATTCGCAAGATCTTAACAATTGTTTTAATCCTTGGTGCATGACGTCGAAGTGTATGAATATCCGTTTTGAAGAGAAAAAAAAACAAAGGTCTACGTAGACTTTTGGTATACCCCCCTCCCCCATCGTAGACAAACGTAGACTTTTTTGGAATCCCCCCCTCCCCCTCAATTGTCTACGTAGTTTATGAACAGCCCCTAATGAATATTTATTTAACCAATATACCAACGCTTACTATGTCCTAACATCTTTCGTTAAGCGGAAGAAAAACACTGTTAGGTGAATTTGCCAATAGGAGCAATTGGCGCGCAACGTGGCGCATCACGCCACACAGTACACCAATCAGGTGTTAGAGCGCAGAATGCGCATAGGTAAGCATAATTAGGTAATAAAAACGAGTCAGCAACGCGGCTCGTCCTCGTTCCTTATTTGGTAATTTGTGTAACAACATCGTAAAGTGTAGTGAATAAAAGTGCGTTCTAGAATTATTTAGTTTTTAAAAACGTAGAACACTCAAGGAAATCCCTAACTGGTGTCAAAAATGGGATACGCGTGTGAAAAAGTGGTGTTAAAATGCTAAAATAAAAGTGGTAAAAGTGATTTGCAGCGACAGCGATCTAGAGTCGATCACGCTAAGCACAAGTTGACTTTCATCGACAACGCAGCGACATCGACAACGGAGACAACAGCGAGCAGTCCGACACGCATCACGTATTCCGACCCCTGATGTTACCTGTCTTTGAACTGTAAGTAACATATTTTTTACTTTCACTTTAGTTCAAACACAAAATGCCAAAAGCTCGTAATTCCGATACAAGCTTAGAAGAGATTGTGGAGCTCAGGCTCCTAGTAGGTGAGCTTAAAGAGGAGCTTTAAAATCGTAACGAAGGCGACTCAGAACATGAATTGGGGGAGTTCTGGGCCGAATTGGCTGAGCTACGAAACAAAATGATGGCCAAACCATCCAGGGGCGGCGATGCCTTCAAGCTCCCCGACCCATTTAAATACCCGTCCGAATTCTCGGGCAATAAAAAAGAACTATACTTTAAAGTTCAAAATCAAAACGGGGGGAAACAGCCCTTTATATAAGGATAATAAAAAACAGGGTTAAAAGAGAAGCCCGCACAGTGTTGTGTGCAAATGGCAATCCACCCACAATCGAAGGTATCAGAAAAATATTTTTGCCAAATTATGGTGACGAGAAAGATTTCACTACCAATCTTTCAACCTTTTTTTCGAATAAAGAAAGGTGACGATTCTATAGTGAGATGAAGGAGACAAATGCCAGTTTAAAAGCCAATCTACAATCAAACCCTTTAACAGCCCACGAAATAATTGAAATTATTACGGTGGCGAAATACTTAGATAACATCCAAGAGCCACTTAGCTCCATTATGAGGAACTCAAACCCTAAAAACCTAGAAGAAGCGCACCAAGCGGTTCTGTTAAAACAAAACGCAAAAACACACACCAAATCGCAAACGTATTCTAACCAAACCCATTTACCAAGCAAATTTAAACCATTCAAACTTTGGAATACACAAGCGAGTGTCAATCATCCTCCGCAACCTAACACCTCGAAACCCAACACTTCACAAAAGTTCAAAAAACCGTTCCATATAAGACAGAGAACTGAGGCGAATAATACGGAAGAGAGAGACGTCATAAGTGAACCGGAGGAACCGATGCATTCGACAGCGATGTCGAAAGCGATGAATTAAATTTTCACCAGGCCAGAACAAAAAATCAGCTCATCTAAACTTTATACCATATCTAAGATTCCCGACAACTAAAGGGTATCTAAACTTCTTGATTGATACTGGGACCAACAAGTCATACATTGACCCGAACATGTTAATAAAGCTTCCAAAACGAATAATCCATCAATTGTTACTAATAAAAACGGGAAATTTTTAATCGACAAAGTCTTACATGCAAACTTCTTCTCCGAATCGTTCAACAAAAAGCTCCCGTATCATGTTTTCAAATTTCATGAATTTTTCGACGGTTTAATCGGCTATGAAAATATAGCATCGATGAAAGCCATGATTGACTCCAAAAATCACCAACTTAGCATAAGTGATAAAATACCCACTTGCAAGGTACTACCCTTCTTCGATGAACTTTCACGAACAAACCGACCAGCTAGCTAACATATGCACCACGGCAGACGGTGCATTTCTTATCGAAAATGAAGTAAACCTCACCGCCGGTGTCTCGTTACAACCTGGGGTGTATCCATCTTAAGGCAACCAAGCTACCGTCCATCTTTCCGCCAGCAAACCGGATGCTCAAATGAATGTACTGCAGGTTGAGTATGAGCAAAAGCTGTTCAAAAATTAATTTTCCAGCTGATCACCTGAATAAGAAAGAAAAGAACGAACTATTGAGGATGTTCAAACCTTTCAAGGATGTTTTCTTCAACGAAAAAAATTTAACATTTACTCACAAGGTTAAGCATTGTATCAATAAGACCGATGATAAACCCATACACCAAAAGACAAATAAATATCCGTATAACCTGAGAGAAGAGGATTCTGATCAATTACAGAAAATGCACGATACAGGAATAATCCGTGAGTCATCATCTCCTTGGACTTCGCCCATATGGGTCGTACCTAAGAAGATGGACAACTTGGGAAAGAATAAATACCGGATAGCCGTGGACTACAGGAAGTTAATTAAAAAAAACTCCTGCGGACCGATACCCTATTCCGGAAATTAGTGAAATACTAGACCGGCTAGGAAAAGCCCAATATTTTTCAGTATTGGACCTGTCCAGTGGATTTCACCAAATTGAAATTGACCCCAAAGACGTGCCAAAAACGGCATTTAATATTGACCACGGCAAATTTGAATTTGTACGAATGCCATTCGGTCTGAAAAATGCACCGGCCACTTTCCAGAGGCTAATGGACTCAGCTCTCCGAAATCATTTGGGCATTCGATGCTTCATCTATATGGACGGTATCATCGTTTTTTCAACATCTTTAAAAGAACACCTTAAAGACTTACGAAAATACATGAAAGATTGCGTAAGGCGAAGCTTAAAGTCCAGTGCGACAAGTCAGAATTTCTCCGAAAGGAAGTAGAATTTCTGGAACACGTTGTCACGACCGACGGCGTAAAACCGAACCCTAGAAAGGTTGAAGCGATCTTGAATTGGCCTTTTCCAAAATAATTGAAATCGTTCTTAGGGACCGTCAGCTATTGTAGGCTGTTCATACCAAGTTTTGCAAAAATAGCGAAACCACTCACGGGCCAGTTGAGAGGAAAGTCAAAAAACATTGATGTAACAATCGATGATGAGAAAGCTTTCCTGGAGCTAAAACAAATTATGTCCTCTGATCTGTTGTTAGCTTATCCAAATTTCAACGAGCTTTTCATTTTGACTACCGATGCCTCCAATATAGCTATTGGAGCCGTACTTTGTCAGATAGATAATGGAACGGAAAGGCCAATAGCCTACCTTTCTAGAACTCTTTCGAAAGCGGAAGAGAAATATTCAGCGACGGCTGAAGAACTCCTAGCCATCCATTTTGCCGCGAAGAGATTCAGACCTTATTTGTACGGAAGACCTATCATAATATACACTGATCATGAACCCCTAACGAAAGAGATGAGGTTGACTGATGCTACTGGAAGAGTAACACGTCAAAGGTTATACTTAGAACAGTGTGACTTCAAAATCATTTATAAAAGGGGCAAACAGAATGTGGTGGCAGATGGTCTGTCAAGAATCTCATCTGTAGAAGTGAATTTTCACGAGCTAAGGAACGAGTGCTATCCCAATGACGGCCCGGAAATCGTAAACCAACTTCAAAACCCAGCTTATAATCAAGGTCACTTCAGATGCAAAGAAGAGTCCTCAATCATGCGGATATCATGTGTAAAAATTGTCCTGGGTTTGTACGTCATGTGTTCCACAGAGACAAGTATTCGGACGATGAATTAAAAGATATCATTAAGAGATATTTGGACCCTTCTTCTAGTAACTGTATCTCCGCTCCAAAAGAGATAGACAAAATTATTCGCGTCAACTACAAAAAAAATTTAAAGGTACAATATGCTAATCTCTTGATACCAAATATTGTTTCAGGTAATGACCAAGAGGAATTTATCCGACGACATAATAATTTCAATCATCGCAATTATAAACTGACATACGAGGAAGTTAGGAAGAGCACCTACTTTCCTGGCATGTTGGGTAAAGTGAAATCATTTGTCAAAAACTGCGCAGATTGCATATTCGCAAAATACGAAAGAAACCCGTTTTCGGATACCAATTGCTCGAAGAATATTCGAGAAGCCTTCCGAAAACGTCTATATCGACGTATATGTTAAAGAACAACAAAAGTTTCTGACTCTCGTAGATTCTTTCTCAAAATTCGCTCAAATATATCAAATATCCAAAAGCATAGAAGAGCTGATAGAAGGGCTTACCGATTATTTCAAAATCTTCTGGTTGCCTAAAATGATAACCTGCGATCAGGCAACAGGATTTCGAAGTACCGATTTTAGAGAATTTTGTGAGGACCAGGGAGTCGATTTGCACTTTGCTAGAGACAGCAGAGGTAAAGGAATTGTGGAGCGCTTCCACAATACATTGCTGGGAATGTACCTAGCAAACCGTAGCAAGGTTGAAAACCTAACGCTTTACGAGGGATTAGCTATAATCACCGCCCTTTACAACGACTCAAAACACAGCACAACAAACCTCAAGAAATGGTTTTCGGAACGTGTTCATCGCTTGATACCGCCGAAATTAATCTTGCGAAGCAAAAGAATATACAGACCGCAAGAGACAATATAAAATAAACAGCGACTAAACATACCGAAAGAACGGTAGCAACTGACACACGGAAATACCAGAACTTAGATGAAAATCAGGTATTGGTCAAAGAAAGAGCAAAACCACAACCCCTTTGGCCACCGATACAGATTAGTGGATGTAATACAACAAAACGAGAAAACGATAACCAACCATCAAAACATAAAAACACACAAGACAAACATTACATTTTACTGAGACCCACTTCTTTAACTATTTTCTCGACAGCGACTCCAAATTTATACATGTTCACGATCTTGGACAAAACCCTATTGGAGTAGTGACGATAGGCGAAGCTAGGATCAGTAGTAGCCATCTTAGGATTTTACATAAAATTAATACAGACGCCATTCAGAATGCAATATACCAAGTGCAGTCAATAGTTAAAGAAAGAACATTTAATGATGATTTACTAGGACCATTGATCAAACTCAAAGTTAGAAAATTAATCGAAACACATAGGAAATTAAAACCATCTAAATCAGTACGGAAGAAGGAAAGCTTTAGGTTCAGCGTGGAAATACATCTCGAGAAGTCCCGGCGCGGAAGACTTGCGAATTATTAACGTAACAACCAATTCTTTAATAGCTTAACACAATGCACAAATTCAAATCAACAGGCAATTTGAGAACAGAATTCCTAACATGTCAATGTCCTTGTTATTATTCATCTCCAGCATTTCCAACGAAATTATCAATAGAACGTATTCCGTCAATTTATTATTATACATAGTCGAGCTTATCAAACATTTAGAAACAATAGAAGAAGTAATAACATTAGCTAGCAAGAAACTTCATTACTGATCAACATTTTGGTTTGGATTTGCCAAACAATATTCTTGACATCGCGAGTGCATACATCCTACACAACGCTCAATAGATCATCTATGTGTTGAAGATTCCAAAAATCAAAGCCATAAACTATTAACTATATTACATCGAGCCAATCATCAATAGAGGCTCGAAAATCCACATACAGTCACGAAAATTATCTTCTCAAAGTCATCAAATCGTATTCTGTTCAATTACTGTGTATGTGTGTGTATATATATAATCCAACGCCCACTGTCCGGCAGTGTTCTTATGGAAGAAAAATGTTTGCAGTTAAATGAACTGTTGTCGCCTCGGCAAACATTTTTAGCCCGGGAGTTGGAAGGTGATAGCTCTGTTGGGGTCCAGTGACCCATTTCAGAATGCCTGGTTACTCACGTCCATTTCGAGGTCACTTTCACTTACAACAAACCCCGCAGAGATACAGTACAAACATCAAATGGATATATGTACTGTGCATACACTTCCATCATCAACTCTTATTGTTTTGAGGATGGCACGTATTTAGCAGTATCGTTCAAATTTAGTTATAATCAGATAGATCTCACCGCAAATTGTTGCTTATGTTCAGTCCTCATTTGGACGGCGTCCCTGTGATGTTAAAGGATGCATTTATCTCTCTACAGAAGTAGCACTCCGTTCTTCGGCAAATATTTTCACATCATCCTTTTCGAATGGAACAGCCCGAATACAATTACTACTTCTCGCACAAATGCAATACAATGAAAATCACT
Organism: Aedes koreicus; assembly: GCA_024533555.2. Classification (NCBI taxonomy): domain Eukaryota; kingdom Metazoa; phylum Arthropoda; class Insecta; order Diptera; family Culicidae; genus Aedes; species Aedes koreicus. The sequence goes on along the minus strand of JAHHFK020002974.1, from coordinate 68,578 downwards.
GGTAAAAAACACTATCGAGAAGAAATTTAACTTCACTATTTAGACTTCAAATCACAATCATTGTGCAACGAAGGAAAAAAATCACAGCTCTCCCTCTATACACCACGTGGTGAGTGCATCTGAAATTATATGCCAGTCATTCACGCGCACATGCACGTTGGCTTCGTTATTTGCTTCTGACCAGCAAATGGCCGTTTTCTACATTGCACTGGTTTTCTTTTCTTCTTCTCTCCACACTCTGCCAAATATAGAGGCGACTCTATATCGACTTATAAACTGCTTATAATCATCAATTCACTCGCGACAAAGCGGAAAAATACTCTAATTTAATCATTTATGTCCGCGTGGCACCATACCATCAGCACTAACAAACACGACTAAGCTGGTATTAACTCTTCCTCCGGGTGCGGGGGCGAAGCACAAAAAAAACAAAAATAACGGGGAAAAACTACCGACCATCAATTATATTCACTATATGTTACACAAAACAAGTGGAGATTTTATGATTTCACTGTTCGTTAAGGTTGAATTACGAATATATTTTTGATTTTGTTTTCCGCGAAAAGAACGCAGCAAAAAAACTAAGAGAAACAAAGAAAAAACCTTGAAAATAAGATTATTGCTATATAGTTAAAATCAGATAGATCTCACCCATGTCCGCCTCCTCAATCACACTATCTTGTTTATTCGTAATAATAAAAAATTTCGACGGTGATTCGTAATTAATTTCATGTACTCGCGATTAAATATGCGCAAAAATTAACGTTCCTAATCCGCCCGCTAGATATGCAACCTGCATAACAAAACTCTGTACACCTCGTGGTAAATGAACCTAAAATTATGTGCAAGCTTTTCACTCGCCCATGCGTGTTGTTTTCGTTTGCTGCTTCTGACTAGCAAATGGCCGTTCTCTGCATTGCAGTAGTCTTCTTTTTTTTCACTCAACTTTGTGTGTGTGTGTGTGTGTGTGTGTGTGTGTGTGTGTGTGTGTGTGTGTGTGTGTGTGTGTGTGTGTGTGTGTGTGTGTGTGTGTGTGTGTGTGTGTGTGTGTGTGTGTGTGTGTGTGTGTGTGTGTACAATCCAACGCCCACCGTCCGGCAGTGTTTTTATGGAAGCAAAATGTTTGCAGTTAAACGAACTGTTGTCGATTCGACAAACATTTTTAGCCCGGGATTTAGCAGTATCGTTCAAATTAAGTTATAATCAAATAGATCTCACCGAAAATTGTTGTTGATGTACAGTCTTCATTTAGACGGCTTCCCTGTGATGCTAAAGGTGCATTTATGTCTCTGCAGAGGTAGCACTCCGCTATTCGGCAAATATTTTCACATCATCCTAGTACTTCGCGCACAAATGCAATACAATGAAAATCACAGGTAAAAATGCACTTTCGAGCAGAAATTTAACTTGAAAATCACAATCATTGTGAAACGGAGGAAAAAAAAATTTCACAGGTCTCCATCTGTAAACCACGTGATGAGTGCATCTGAAATTATATGCCAGCCATTCACGCACGCATGCGCGTTAGCTTCATTCTTTACTTCTGACCAGCAAATGGCCGTTTTCTACATTGCACTGGTTTTCTTTTTTCGCTTTCCACACTCTGTCAATAATCAAAATCCCCCGCTATGAGGCGACTCTATATCGACTTCTAAACTGCTTATAATCATCAATTCACTCGCGACAAAGCGGAAAAATACTCTAATTTAATCATTTATGCCCACGTGGCGCAATACTAACAGCACTAACAAACACATCTAAGTTGATATTAACTATTCCTCCGGGTGCGGGGGTGAAGCCCAAAAAAAAAACAAACAAAAAACGGGGAAAACCCACCAACCATCACAATTTTCGGGAGGGAATCGATTATATTCACTACATCTTACACAAAACTCGTGGAGATTATATGATTTCACTGTTCGTTTAGGTTGAATTACGAATATGTTTTTGATTTTATTTTTCGCGAAAAGGACGCAGCAAAAACAAAACACGTCAGTTTACAAGCACGGCTTGCTGCGATCCACTTTTTTTACACTCAACTTTCTGCCAATAATGCAAATCCCCACTATGAGGCGACTCTATATCGAGCCTCAAAACAGCTAATTCACCCGCGACAAAGCGGAAAAACACTCTAAACTAATAATTTATGCCCGAGTGTCACAATACAAGCACTAATAAATAAAACTAAGCTGATGTAGCTCTTCTTCCGGGTGCGGGGGCGTAGCACAAAAACAAAACAAAAACGGGGAAATACTACCGACACTTAACCATTTCGATAGGGAACTGATTGTATTCACTACGGCTTACACAATGCACGCGGAGATTTTATGATTTCACTGTTAGTTCAAGTTATATTACGAATTATTGTTTGAATTTTTTCGCGAAAACGACGCAGAAAAAACAAAACACGTCAGTTTTTAAGCACGGCTAGCTGCGATCTTCATTCTGTTCAATCACTGTGTCAAAAATTGAAAAATCTGTTACATCTGCTCCAGCTCTCAGTTAAAGTCGGCAGATCCATGTTTCACGAAAATTATCAGTGGAAACTCTGCTAATTGCCTTAGGTAAAAAAAAAACTATGGACAAAACCACATCGAGCGTATCGACGAAGTCAATATCATCGTTAACGATGGGAACATAACCCGGTCATCAAACTGTCTAGAGCAACCCAAGAGACTGGTCGGATCATTTTGAATCCTAATCTCCAATTGCTCGGTTTATATCAACGGAGAGGAGTATATAAACCTAGGTGTCACAATACCGGTCAAATCATTTGTACCGACCTCGGGACTAAAAGTAAATGCAACCAGATCCATAAATAGAATTCCCCTGGAGTCCTTGCAAGTATTTCATTTGGAACACAGAGAGACCCTTCGGAAGTTGAACCTGACCACAGACAACATACAAGGAAGGTTGATCGTCTTCGGGTGGCTGTCGTTAGGATCATTATCTACGACGACCGCAAGCTGAACCAGAAGGCGTTGAGAATCGTCAGAATAAACCATGGACTCTCAGATAATGAAATCGCACAAAAGTACGCTGCTGTTTGCAGTACCGTTCGAACAATTCGTTTGCGAGCAGGATATCGTTCTTATCGAGCCAGCAAGCAACCAAACAGAACGTTGAAGCAAAGTTTCGTCACCAAAACTCGAGCTCGGAAATTGTACCAGCAGGTTTTGACGAAGTACCAAGGATGCCTACTCGTCGACGATGAAACCTACGTCAAAATGGATTTCGGACAGCTTCCTGGCCAAAAATTCTACATGGCGACAGCACGAGGAGATGTTCCTGCGAAGTTTAAGTTTGCTATTATGGACAAATTTTCCCAAAAAAAAACTGATGATTTGTCCAGGGATACGCAGCTGCGGAGCAAAGACCAAAGTGTTTGTGACGAATAATACTCGAAGCTGTACAAGCAAGAATGCCACAAAAAACCGCGTACTACCTTTTATTAAAGCTCATAAAGGTCCCGTGAGGTTATGGCTAGATTTGGCGAGTTGCCACTACAGCCGGGAAGTCATCCAGTACCGCGATAATAACGTAGATTTCATCGATGAAAATAAAATCCACCCAACTGCCCGCAGCTCCGGCCCATCGAGAGATTTTGGGCAATAATGAAGCGGAAGCATAAAAAAAGTAGAAAAAAAGCTCGGGACGCGACTCAGATGACTAAAATATAGAACAAATGTGCCAAGGAAGTTGACTCCGGAGGTGTGCAGCGTTTGATGGGAGGAATAAAGAATAAAGTGCGAATTTTCTCTAGAAAAGAAGAGAAATCATTTGTATTAATATTTTTTCCTTTAAAAAAAAGTGAATAAACTTTGTTTAGAAGTATTAAACTTATTTAGACGTCAATCCGCTACCGAGATACAGATGATTTTATTATTCCGGATTCTAAATGGACATAGCTTTATTTCAAATTAGTATTCGTTTTTCACTAGTGATTTTACGATGCAGCTAGTATATTAATACATTAAATAACCCGAATAACGACGTTTTAACAAGTCCAGCGTTTCCTTGTAACTGAATTTAACAACCGTACCACGCAGTTCATCCCTAATCGCAACATACAAGTTCTCATAAATTTAATGTCAGTATGAAGGAAAATACAAATGCATTTTTTTATTATGTTGTGCGTAGCTTCATCTCACAATACTCACCAATAGCTGTGCAGAAGCTTATAAGTAGTGTTAAGGAAAAATTTGCCTACCCTACGATAAATCCAGCAAATTGAAATGAAGATGGAAAGAAAACATTGTTATTTACTATGTTTGAGAATCAAATAATCAAAAATTATTGTTTGGTCTATTTTATTTGAGAAAGAAAGTGTATTTATATTTTTCGGAACAGTCTATATATAGTACGACACTCGGATGATTATATAATTTCCCATTATTCTAATTTTATATCTCATATTCGATCGAATGTTGTAATCTGGGATTTCGCAAAAACCGAAAAAAAATACGTTACTTTAAAAACAAGGCTTGCTACGATCCAACGTCTGTACTAAAGTAGTATTAGGTATTGATTAATTTGTTCAAACATGATAATCGGTAATGTCTCCCGAACACAAAAACATAACTTGATTGGTTGTCTCCCTGACCATTGCATTGCCCTTGTCATGAATGATGTTGACGATGATGATGTCTCCAGCAAAACGGAAGAAAAATCGACCGGGTGACGCTGCTGGAACGTTATTAATTAGCTACGTTTCTCGCTACAAAAACCCTTTTCTTGTCCATTTTTTTCTGAACCGTTGCTGGAAGATGTAAAGGATTGCGGAAGATTTTTTTCATCCTGGAAACAAAAGGAAAACCACACGTTGCAAGCCACTCTTCCCGCATGCGGTGCCCTTTAGCTTGCTGCCCATAAAGTTGATGACGGTTTTCCTGGAACTTCCCGGAGAAGGTTAAAACGAAAATCTCGGACGGTTAAAATCAATGACCGTCGTCCCCAGGGGAAGGAACTTATCTTCAACAGAGTTTGCCTCCGTTTTATGTTTTCCCCGTTGATGCTGAAAATTGCTCATGTCAAAAACAATAAAAGGATAAACCGATAAGGATGGCAAAATTGAGATAATTAATATCGAAGCGTAGAAGAAAACTTTTCAACGTAAATCATTTAATTCAGGTAATTGATCAGTTTGGATGGGTCGATCGATATGCGATATGATTTTATTAAGCTGATAAATATCCTCACTGTATGCAAATTTTGTATTCTTCATTCTTACGTAACCGAAAAAGTACTAATCGGCATCATTTTCAAACCCCCTGTGACAGCGACGGCGACGTTTTATTGACTTTGACCTTGTTGCAGATGACGCAATTGTAACCATCCTCTTCCTCCCTGCTATCGTCGTCGGTTTCATTGGGAGACCTTGAACCGTTTTTCTCAGTAACGCACTGTTGGGCGTTGAAGGCGAATCGAGGAAAGATAGGTACCATAAAACGGGGTACCTTTGATAATGTGGGTAGCTTTAATAGCGCAGAAGACCCTGAACTTGATGATGTAATGCACTCTGTATATTATGTTCGGAAAAAAAATGTATACTTTCATAGCTATTGATTTACCTTCATACCTTATAGAGGTTTTGAACTCGACTGTTTATGTATTTACTGTAAATTTGATTAACATTTTTTCAACAACAAAAATTTCAATTATAAAGTCGGTGTTATCTACTTATTATTAACTTTAATAAAAATATATTTTCCAATAATGCACAAAACTTACAAAAATATACATGAGATGCATGATTCCACGTTACCCAGTATTTCAGATTTGGTCAACCATGACATTATGGATCAACTACCATCCCACTAAAACAAACTTGCTGCAATTGAAATTCTATCTCTAACAGTCAATGAAATCTAAGAATAAGTTTTATGAATTTCATACAGAAGGATCATGGATTTTATCTAAATTTATGTTCTACAAACTGTACACAATTAGAGAAAGTCATGTAAATTTAATTCTACTTGGATGCACATGAAGGGAGCGACCCATTTTAGATCCATGACTTAAACTCACTGCACCTATGGTTCTAGTAATTCTAAATGCATTGATCTGCCTTCTTTTGACCATAATTAATTTAGATTAATTAAGAATAAAAATCGATTCTTAAGCACACTTTTAACGTTTGCATTTAAAAAAATGGACAAAAATTGCCGATTTTTCATGGGTTTACCTTCACCCGCACTGACGAAACTACACACTACCAAAATGTCATGTAAATGTCTGTCTCCGAAAACCGACACATGCAAGCGTCCTTTAGCACATAAGAATGAGTCGAAAGAGATGAGAAAATAAATTCAATCAAATACACCTTTCGTCGAAATGCGTATGTGTCAGTTTCAGGAGACATAATTTTACACGAAATCTTTCTTTACGTTCCTCGAGATTTTTTAAACATGAATTACGTCTCATGTAAAATCCATAATATCTAAGTGTGTACCCATGCAGCATCAATCATAGTAATCCATGAGTCAGCAGACAATATTTGACAGCTCTATCAGTTGAACTCTAACCGTGATGGCAAAAACAGTGAAGCAACTCCGTTCAAAAGTGTGTGCGTTCAAAGAACGTCACCCCGCCACGTCGAAAACGGACATCATGTGGCACTTTGTGGTCGCCGGATACGCCCGTTCCTGCATCTACAATATCTTGGCACTATTATACTTATGACAGACATACAACGCTGACCGTTGTACGAACTGTCAAATACTTTAATCCAGTACCAAAAAACACGTACTAGACTAAAAGAGTACAACGCTGTACGTTGTATGTCTGTCCCAGGTATTAGACAACAATCAGAGCATCGAAAGAAAGCCTGGTCCCCGACGGCCGACGACCCTGAGCGACAAGAAGCTCCATAGGATGCTTAAGAGGAAGACCGAGGGAAAAGTGGCTACATCGCTGCGTTCGCTTGGCCGGAAGGTCGGTTCAACCGGCCAAATCGTGAAAAAGTACCTGGCGAACATGAACATACATGTCAGGAAGCGGAAGTCACGTCCACTGGTTTCGGAGCTGCAGGCAATGACGCAGCGGCAGCGGCTGAATAAGATGGTCAACTCGATTTTCCCAGCGAATCGCGACGTGGCGGTGGTGCTGGACGACGAGACCTATCTCACCCTGGATGGCAACGACTGGCAAGGCACTTCGTATTTTACTTCCTTCACGAAGGAAGTGAGCTCCTAGGTGAAGTTCATTTCACACACCAAGTTCCCCAAGAAGGTGCTACTGAAAGGCACCAATCAGCGACAATCAGCGAGAAGGTTGATATCAAAGCCGCTCTTCTTTCGCTCCGGACTGACCGTGAACGGGGAAATTTATAGTACGAAATGCATGCCGGAAGTAGCGTTATGGCAACAGGATCATTAACTGGGGAAAGAGTTCTCCATTTTTAAGAAATTATGATTTTCGAGCAGTTGACACAAGAATATCGCACAATGCACTTACTGCGCAGTAAAAATTAATATTCCGACTTTGTGAAGAGGCAACAAAAAATGCCCGTTCATAGATTTAGATGGCCAGAAAAGAAACATTCTTGTGGGCATGTGTTACGTCTTATGTTGTATCATTCACAACCGAGTGTCGGACAGTGGTGATAATTTAGTTTATTATTTTTTGGTTCCTTTGGCGCTGGCGGTGCTTCCCTGACATAGTAAGAAGGTTTTAAATTCTACTTTTAAATTAACTGCGCACTGGCATGCTTCTAAATTTTGATACACCTGAATGTATTTTCAATAAATTGTGCTGTTTCCGCACACCAAATAATAACAAGCTTATCAAGACACCATTCCGGATAAACTTATCACGACGTGTGAAATCGACTCTAGGAATTGCACAACGCTAATGCTGAAGTCGACGACAATGACTTGCATGCCATCTGCGCAATCATGAAGTGAGAGTAAATTTCTCCTCTACTATGATGTCATTGTTTTGGTTTACTTTTTTATTTAACAGCCGGTAAGCCCTTTTCAATTTTTTGTCTAGAAACAATGCATGATACATTCTGAAGCAACCATAAAAACATATCTCTCCGTACTTTTTGCTCACCCATGTCGAGCAAACTAGTATCAGTCTGCGTGTCAATCTTCCGTCTTCCGACGCATCCCATTGCTGCTGCCTCTTGACAAACGGCTCTGCCTTCAGCAATTGCCTTACACCTCTAGTTTCTCACCGCTGGTTGCACAAACTATCCTCTGCGAGGGAGATACCCATTGAGATCATTCCAGCAATCACAAATATTTACTGCCTCCGGCGATAGCGCTCTGTATGCAACCACGACTCTCTGGACCATGCACCTGAACGTGCTGTTCAACTCGATTCCAGGCAAGACAATCGTACCTCAGAATCGCTAGCTAAAAAACGCCTCTTGATGTCGCTGTTCGGTATGAGTTAAGCTGCTACCACATTGATGGACAGCACCGTCTTCTCACAAGATAAAGCGCTATGCCCAATAACAAAATAGTGCGCAACAAAGCATGAACACAACCGTTGACAGCCTATGCTCGAAGCAGGCTCGACCGGAAACATCAATGCACAGTGGTCAAGAATGCGAATTTAGCTGGAAAGATACATTTTCAGCCTAAGTTTGAAGTTTTTGAGCAAAATTGTGTTCTACCAAGTTGTTTCTAATAATCAGGCCCTTCTTGTGGTGTGGATGAAAACTAAGGTGGTCCTTATTTTCAGAGAAATCTAACTGTTTTATTTGCAGAAATAAAGGCATGTGTTTTTTTTGGAATAAATGTAGATTAGAAAATTTTGAGCAACTGTGATTGAGTAATCTCTTCTGTAGTTTTTAAACAGAATCAGAGCTATTTTTCGTACGTGGCTCAGGGTTTCCCTATAAAAATCAGTTATTTTGCTTTTACTTTTTGACGTAGGACTACGTCTGTGTTTTCAATACTGGGGTACACGTTCGAATTGCGAAAATTTGGAGCGTCACGAAAAGTATATAGGTTTTGAACGTTAATAACTAAGTCATTCCACGATTGATTTTCAAAATGTTTGCACCAATCGATCGGAACATTTTCTACGCTTCGATTTAAATATTAAAAACTATTGATTTTTAACATTCAACTATTGAAATTAACCAAATATGAGGTGATGTCTTATAATGCCGATTTTTCAGAGTAAATTTACCAAATACACAATACTTTGCTAGCACAGACTTCATATTTAAGTAACGAACGTCTCCTATGCATCATGAAAGATATTTAAAGGGGACACGTTGAAATTTTCCTTCAGTCTTTCAGCGATCTCAAAGATGTTGAGTGGGTGCTCGGCTACGCACCGTCACCGGATTGCAGCTCCCACTCGTTCGCATTCACTGTCTGCTATGGAAGGGCTCTACACCGAGTGCGTTGGTTCTGGAGCCCCCGTCTATTTCGCTGCGGTGGTGAAATACCTGGCCGATGAAGTGCTCGAGATGGCAGGAAATACCAACCCGTGACAACGCGTCGACCAAAATCATACCACGTCACATGCAGCTGGCCATCCGCAACGACGCAGAGCTGATCAAACTTTTCCGGTGTGAACATTTCACAGAGTGATGTATTTTTCAGGCTGTCCTGCTGTACAAGAAGACCGAGTGAAAAGCCCAAGTTCAATTGGAACCATGTTCTCCCCGTCAACTAAAATCCGTCCTTTTCAGGACGAACAACATAATTTGCTTATCTAAAGAGTTTGTTAATTCGAAGTTTCTCTTGCGTTCATCAACATTTACATTCCCACGCACTGGCTCAACATGGCATAGCTTTAAAGGTCGCGTCTCGAAGTAAATGGCTAAACATGTTTAATAACCAACAAACGAAATATATGTCCATATCTCGATTCTCTTTGGTTGGGGGTTTTGTCCCTGAAAAGGGCATTTTTCTTTTACATAAGGTGATGTGAATTTAACATCCGAAACCATACAGCGTGATGATTTCATTTCCTCGCTGGTGCCTGCCGCAACTAGTGAGGCCCGTCCCCTTTTGTAAAATTGGTTTCGCATTGCCTTTGTGTTACCACCTTCCTTGTTTTGTTACAGAACACATCAATAAGCACTGTCAGTTTGCAATGCAAGAGATATATTGCATATTTCTTGAATAATCGTCCAATGACCTTGATATTCAACTATTAAACATCTAGTAATGACAACCATTATCGTTATAGCAGTGAGCAAAACTATCATTAATTATTGAAGTTATTTTCCCTAACAGATCTTCAATCATCTTTTACGCCAAAAGGATAGTGGCCCTCTCAACCAGCATAGCAAATACAACCGTGGCCGTATCATCATTTAAACCAAACGGCCCTTTTCAGGGCCACCAAATGCTTTCTAAAGAGTGAACAATAGAATTTTCTAACAAACTGTCTAATGCTGGACTAACGTTCCAGACAGCATCCACGCTATTTTGGCTAGGGTAGCAGTCAAAAAAGTCAAAAAATTTGAAAAATAGCGAATAATTGAAACAGCTTCAATCAGCTGGAGATTTTTGCCACTGTTAAAAAACAAATATCATTAATAATTGACTTTGAATTCCCATACAGACTTTCAACAATCTATAACGCAATAAGGATAATGGTCTCCAGCTGGTCAATCATATCAACATAATCACCACTGCCAGCACAGCCGTTGCCCTTTCATCACACCAACATTTGAACCCTGCCAAATGATTTCTAAAGGGCAAATTGTAGAATTTTCTAACAAACTTACTTATCTATGCCGATCTAACCTCCCATTAAAACAGCACTTACATTGCAATGTTACTACGTAGTCCTACGTCAACTTTGCGTACAACCCCATTGGGCTGTCCCTTCTAGTTTTTCCCCCCACATTTTTCCAAACATTTCTCCCCCTTCTCCCCCCCAAACCAAAAAAAACAAAACATTCAACTATTGAATTGGTCATTATCGTATGCCAAACAACAATTCCTCTGATTCGGTCATTTTAAGAGCTACAGAAAAGTTTACTCACCCACAGTGCCTAAATATTTTTTAATTTAAAACTATCCCAAAAAACATATACCTTTTTTTCTCTCATACAAAAAATAAAGTTCCTTTTTTTTTTTAAAAAAACGGCCCCCCCATTTTTCATGCATACCAATAGAAGCACCTGATTATTCGAAACAACTTTGTAGCAGAAAATGTTGTTCCAAAACTTCAAACTCAGGCCGAACATGTTTCTTTCCAGCTAAATTCGCATTCTGAACCACTGTGCAATGATTCAAGGTACGATGTGCTCGATGGCATTTGAATCTTGTTTGCATCTTTCATGTTTCAAGAGCCGTAGAGCTAACGGCTGCCTTGGATGAAATTTGTCTGCACCTCTTAACCAGTGTAAGTCAAAATTCACGCGGGTGTGTGTGTGTGTGTGTGTGTGTGTGTGTGTGTGTGTGTGTGTGTGTGTGTGTGTGTGTGTGTGTGTGTGTGTGTGTGTGTGTGTGTGTGTGTGTGTGTGTGTGTCCAATCTAACACCCATAGGGCGGCAATGGTATTATGGAAAAAATCTGTTTACAACAATCATTCTAGTGACCATTGGAAGCAGCTTTAATCCGGGAGCTAGAAAGTGATAGCACTACTGCAGATCCAGCAACCCAGAATGTCTGGAGAGTCACGCCCATTCCGAGGTTACTTTCACATACCATAAGCCCCGCATGTTAACATTACCAATATCATTTGGATAACGGCACTGCAACACACTTCCAAATTTGGAAATTTTGAATTTCCAAACCAGGCACGTATTTAGTATTATTTGTTATACAGTTATAATCAGATAGATCTCACCCATGGCTGCCTCCTCAATCACACTATCTTGTTCATTCGTAAAAACAAGAATTTTCGTGATTCATTTCATGCAATCGCAATTAAATAAGCGCAAAAATTAACGTTGCTAAACCACCCGCTAGATATGCAACCTGCATAACAAAACTCTGTACACCACGTCGTAAATGCACCTAAAATTATGTGCATGCTTTTCACCCGCGCATGCCCGTTGTTTTCGTTTGCTGCTTCTGACCAGCAAATGACCGTTCTCTACTTTAAACTAGTCTTCTTCTTTTTTCGCTCCAAACTCTGCCAATAATGCAAATCCCCGCTATGAAGCGACTCTATAGTCTATATCGAACTTCACAACTGCTAATATTCATCGATTCGCTCGCGATAAGGCGCAAAAACACTCTAACTTAATAATAGATGTCCGGGTGTCACAAGACTACCACTATCAAACAAAACTAAGCTAATGTAACTCTTCTTCCGGGTGCGGGGGCGAAGCACAAAAAACCAAAAAAAAAACGGTGAAATACTACACAGATAAAAAGAAACATTGAATTTTCTGCGTTATCTAATGCACATAAAGGGAATGCTAGATTTGTCAGAAAATAATGTGATATTTCATGTAAAGTTAAGTCGGATAACGCCTGAATCCAGCCTGTTGTATGAAAGACTGCAAACATTGTTGTATGGCACATGAAAGATTGCAAACAATTTCATTGATTACGTCTCCTTTGACTTAGAATTAAACGAGGGGAAATTTTACGCGCTTGTTAAATTCATTATTTTTTTTCTGTGTACCGACACTCACACACTTCGATAGGGAATTGATTGTATTCACAACGTCTTACACAATGCACGCGGAGATTTCATGATTTCACTGTTAGTTCAAGTTAAATTACAAATTATTGTACCATTTTTTACACCACCGGAACAATCAAGGCGGAAATCTATCGATCTGAGTGTCTGCAGAAGAGGTTGCTGCCTTTATATCAGAAGTATAGTACCCCTCCACTGTTTTGGCCGAATTAAGCGTCAGCGCATTACGCCAGAACAACTCTCAATTGGCTCACGAAAAAGGGTATAGATTTCGTTGAGAAAGAAATCAATCCGCCAAATTGCCCTTAGCTTCGGCCCATCGAACGCTATTTCGCGATTTTGAAGAGGGTCTTCAAAAAGACTGGTTAGGCAGCTGAAAATATACCGGAGTTTGAAATAATTTGGGCTACGGCGTCCAAAAATTTGATGAAACACTTGTCCGGAACTTTATGAAAAGTGTTCGATCAAAAATTCACAAATTCGCGAAAGAATAAAGTTAATTTCATCCGGTGTTCACAATGTTCAAGCTCAATCCCGAACAATAAAGAATCATCCGTTTGTTTGAATAAAACATTATTTTTCTATATGATTTGAAAGAAAAATATGTGGATAACTTATTTTTGATACAGTCCTAACAAAATGAAGAAGGCTTCAAACATCAATGAGAAGCAAAATGTCGTTGCCCGTTTTGGGACGAATGACCTTTAGGGTTAAAGTCACGTAAACAACAATAAAGAAGAAGCAGAAGCTAAAACCCGTGCCGGAAAGATCTACATGCAGTTGCTCATCAATTAGCATTGTATCGTGATGAACGGCGAAACTGACTTTAAGACTAACTTTCGCAAACTACCCGCATAGGAATCTTGACAGTTTGACGTTTCAGAGCATGTTCGGAAGGAGAAAGTGTCAAAGTTTGACAAAAAAAAATTTAATCTGGTAGGCGATTTCCAGTTGTGGCTCCTTTCATCTATTCTGGAAATATGAATTATGACATATATAAGCAAGATTGCTTCATGAGTGATTTTTGCATTTGCTGAAGAACCACAGAGGATCTACTCTATTTTGGCCTGATTTTGCGTTATTGCGTTGAAGTGGAACAAGGCCAAGAATTTGCAAATGCAATGGTAAATGAGAGACATTTTTCTCAATCCCGCACCAATATTCACTCCAATGTCCAAAGATTATCCCATACTGAAATACTATGGGCTGATTAATCGATGAGAATCGAGACAACTTTGCGGCGAGTACTAACTAACTACAGTTGTTGCAGAGCACAACAAGAAATCACGGGAAGGGAAAATCTGGAATGTTCCAGCTGATTTTTCAGTCAATCCACTATCTGAACTCGATTGAAACATGAAACATTTTATATGATAAAATCAGTTTTAAAATCCATTCCTGGATCTTCATTACTTGTTTTGAAATTATGAAATTTTATATTTCATTGCTGGACAACATATTACGAAGCTTGGCTTACATCCTATCAAAGTTACCCCGTTTGACGGTACAGCAAAAAAAAAAGTCAAAGTGTTGATGGGAAAAGTTTCTTAATTTATTTTTTGCCACACTCCACTTGTTCTAGCAAGTATGTTTCCCATACCTCAAACGGCCCAATCATTGGATGTTGCTCTTTTCTTTACTCAGGTGACGGATCTAAGATCCACGGTTGACAGAATTCGTTTTCCTTATCAGGGATGAGGTGGATGCTGTTCCTAGGTAAGTTTACTAAGGATGATTGAATTCACTGAATAGAAGCTGATTGGGTTAATCTGTTCAAAGGTAAAACTTAGGCAACTACAAATCGATTCAGCGCTATGAATCTCAAGAAGTTAATTGCAATGGTTGATTTGTTTCATCCTATTAACTTCTTTTAATGATCTTCTTCTTGTAAGCATTTCAAGCTTATTGCTTTCAAAATAAGCTTATTGCTTGCTTTCAATTTAGTTTTCTAAATGCACTTCCACAGATAATTGAGAGCTTTCGATGCCAAGCACCATTTTTGCATTAGTATGATTGTGTGGCAAGTACAATCATACGCTACGCCCAGGGAGTCGAGAAATTTTCCTTATCGAAAAATGCCTAGACTAGACCGGGAATCGAACCCAGCCACCTCCAGCATGGTGTTTCTTTGTAGCTGCGCCTTTACCGACAGAGCTAAGGGAGGACCCTTTTAATGAATCGGTGCCATAAATGTTGGCTCCGCTGTACAGTACTACAATACGCTGTACTTCTTTTGAACATTCATCTGTATCTAGGCAAAAAAAGCGCTTATTGTAGTTTGACGATTTTCATTCTGGAGGCTAGAAAAAATAGTTTTGTTTCTATCTCTTTCATTAAATAAACATAGACTCAGTTGAATGACAACATTAGACTTTTTCTCCGCAGGATCTGCTACACATCGTGGGTTGGAATGTGTGTTGCATCAATTTTACAATTTACAGGTTCTAAACGGGATATTCCCTCAAATATCTCGGATTGAAAGCAATAATACTAAAATTCTTGGATTCCATTAAGAATCCCAATACCAAACTCGAATAACATTTTAAAGTGTCTATAATTCAATAAAAAAAAAGAATCACAATATTTCATCCAACGAATTTTCCTTTTTTATGATTTTTTATTCTCTTTTTAGGTTTCTGGCGGGACTCTGAATTGAGTCGAAACTTCAACGCCAGGCCTTTGATGATATTGTTGCGTAAATCCTTTCGAAGCATTTTGCCATACACAGAACATGTCGTCCAAGAAAACGTTGTTGCAAATGACTTGGAAGGAGCCACGTTTGAGAATTTTGAATCCTTTCGTCTATTTTTTCGATTGTCTTTTTGGAAATTTGGTAGTTAGTGTGACGTTTACAAGTTTATTGAGGCGTTTCGTAATTTCTTCAGTCTTTTGTAGTTTGGTCCGTTTGTGTGTTATTTATGTGCTCTCAGAGTCCTCCGAAGCAGTTTTCTCGAACCAAAAATAAGAAGCTATTGTATGGTTCCTTGTGCGTTAAAATGATAAAAGTTAACTCCTTTTGAAGCATTTCACCAGCCATGCAAGCATCATGTCGTCCATAGAGACGCTGTTGTCACTGCCTCAAAGGGTGTTATATTTTCATGATTGCTTTCCCTTTCTCTCAGTTCTGTCCATGTTCCCTGTTTTGTGTGGTGGCGTTTCGTCTTTTTATCTTTTTGTAATTTAGTTTGTTAGTGTCACGTTTACAAGTTTTTTTTTTAACTTCGTCATTTCTTCAGTCTTTTGTATGTGAGTTTCTTCATCTTTTGTTTGTCAGGAGCCGCTTTTTGCCATTCTTTGATATGAATTCCACTCCACTCAATGTTTTTATTTTTTATTCTTGAGTATCGATATCTTCAGCCTTCGGCTGGTTCGTCTCCCGTCGTAGTCACTCAAATACCGCTTTTGGGCATGTGGATTTTCTCTTCTTTCGACGACGTTATGATTTTCACCGCCGTGGTTTTAGTAGTTTGTTTGGCTTTCATCTTCTGTTTGCTCTGTTAGATACAGGGTGCGGTAGAAAATAATGCGCAAATGTTCAAACTTGAGTATTGGGTTAATTCGTGTAGCTAGTGACTAATTTCTGTCGAAAGTGTATTTGTGTATGTTTACTTTCAAGTGCTGCATCCAAACATTCTATTTGTTTTATTGCCAATTCGTCAAAATGTTCGCGAAACAAGTGATCACCAGTTTGTTGCTCGCCCAGAAGAAGCCGAAAGAGATTGCCAAGGTGGTAGGGTGCCATTTGGCAACAGTTTACCGCATAAAAAAGTGCCTGCAGAATAGTCCTAAACGGCGGAAGCCGGGAAGCGGACGTCCGCGCTTTGCACGCACGCCAAACTTGATCAAATCGACCCGTGCAAAAATTGCTCGCAACCCGGTGCGTTCCATAAGAAAACTTGCAAAGGAAGCCAATATTTCGGAGAAATCCATGCGGAGAATCATCAAAGAAGACCTGCATGCATCTTCCAGAGCCAGAGTGAAACGCCACTTGATAACGGACCGAGTCAAGGAACTACGAGGAACTCTTTCCAAGAGATTGCTTTCCTGGTTGAAGAAGGAAAAAATGATAATCCTGTTCTCCGACGAAAAGCTTTTCAGCATCGATGCTGTGGCCAACAGCCGCACGGACCGGTTCATTTCACCGCAGGAAATGGAGAACGTTCCGGAAAAAGTGAAATTCAAATTTCACACCAAACATCCGGCTGGTGTCATGATGTTTGGCTTGGTAGCGTCCAACGGTTTGAAAATGCCGCCTGTTTTCATTGATGCTGGAGTTAAAATCAATACCGAAGTGTATATCGGTATTTTAAAGGACCAAGTGCTTCCCTGGGTGAAGGCCAACTTCTCCGAGGACCAAAACGTTGTCCTACAGCAGGATGGAGCGCCGTGTCACACGTCCAATCGAACCCAACAATGGTTGAACGATAACATGAATTTTTGGCCGAAGGATTTGTGGCCCCCTAGCAGTCCAGATCTTAATCCGTTGGATTATTCGATTTGGGCATATGTTGAAGCACGAGCCTACAAAACATCACACCCTAGTGTGAAAACCCTGAAGTCAACCATAACACGCACATGGCAGTCAATGTCGGAGGACTACGTCCGAAAGGCATGCTCTGGCTTCCGGCGTCGGCTCGAGGATGTTATTGATAAAAATGGAGGACACATTGAATAAATTTGTTTAAAAGGACTTTATAAAGATAACTGCACTCGAAAATGTTGACATTATTGCTTGAATTAGTTGAAAATAGGATTTGATAGAAATAGAACAAATTTTCGCATTATTTTCTGCCGCACCCTGTACATCGTCCATTGCCGATGCACACTCTAAAAGCTGAGTTTTCTTCACACCTGTGTATCTAGAATAATATAAGCAAAATCGCCTCACGCTTCGATATAAGTATAGCATCTAAGGTTACCAATCCCATTCTCATGTTATCACTTTACAGCTCGTGCTGTTCGAAAATAAAAGATTGACGGCTATGCGATTTCTGATTTCGTAATTTTTATTCGTAATTATTAGTTGTTGAAAGCAAGCAATAAAGGGAATCAATTGATTGATATAACAAACCTACATTTCTGATTGATAGGAATAATGGATCATGAGATGAATAATGCACCAGTTGATGCTTTCCAAACGTGTGCGGATTTGCGATAAAAACCTATTTCAGCTTTTTCAATTGAGTGATCAAATGCACCATTTCAAATTTGCAAATACTGTACATGATCGTTGATCACCATCTCAGAGCTATAATTTTCATCGATAAGAAGTACTAGGGGTTTTTCAGAAGCACTTTTGGTCTGCATTTCCACTGATATGTCAACACTTGCGTGCTTCTTTCCAAAATGGTAAAAAACCAGACCTGCCCTGGGACCTGGTAGTTGAAGTTTAACTACCTCAAGGTTTTGCCAGTGTCCAGGGAATATTCCATCCAACGAATTTTCCTACCAATAAAATTTAGTCCACTATGAGCAAAAATTATGATTGAACTTTTCAGTGCATTCCGCACATTATGAATCATTCTCCATAAAACATATTATCTGATAACTCATCCGTAAGAACAGTTGAACTATCAGCAACGGCAAGAAAATTTGTCCCCAAAAGTCATAAATCTATGTTCTTTCGTCGACACAATTCATTCTCCCGATGCACCACCTCCCAACAACCGCTTCCTGATAAACGTGCCCACATCCGAAGTCGTTATTTCCGACACGTGTTCCAGATTTCAGTCCTTCTGTGAATAGTTATTGTTCTCCAAACCGAGAATGGCGTCCCTGATGCATCCTCAACCACACACCCGACAATATATTCAGCGTATAAATCTTCAGCGGCAGTGGTTGAGCAAAACCAAGTCCGATTCCGCCGGGTGCAAGTTGGATAAGACCAACTTTTTTGATTCATGCCACTCAACCCTCTCCAGTGCTGCCTGAGTGCTGCACCCACGCGAACTTATAATTGGAGCGATTGGGGGGAGAAAGCTTCGTCTGCGTTTTGTGGGTTTTAATTTTCGGTTAATTTTGTTTTTGCAATCATGATGTAGGTCGTGGTAGGTCACGCCCTAGCCCATTCAACAATGGCAACGGGTGGGTGGGTCAAAATATGCGGTAAAATTTCAAAGGCAAGGGATGATTCCTTTTTTTTTGCGCCCTGTACCCACGGATGGCTGATGGGACGGATTGTGTAAATATTCCAATAATACTTAACGCGATGTCGAGGGCTTCCTGTTGGAAGTAAGTCATTAGTTAAAACCATGCTTGCGGCGGGAGGCTCGAATCTTGATGGGGATTTTTTTGAGTTGGAATTATTTTTGTAAAGGGTGGAACGATGGAAAATTATTTCAACATGATCTAGTGCATAATAATTCGGTAAATATTAAAGCGCTTGGGTTGAACTTCTTCCTGGCTGCTTATTTCTCATCGCGTGTGGGCAGGGTGGCAGCATGCTCAGATTCATATAGATTGACACAGATTTTTTTTAAACCTCAAATTAAAAAACGAGTACATTTTAGGATCCAACTTTTTACCAACTCTACTTTCAGTGTGATGTCTTAGGCCCAGCAAAAGAAAACAATTGACACTGACACTACAGTGACAGACGACCGTCTGAAAGTCAGTTTGTGTGTGTGCCCCAGGCGGTAAGTCACTCGATCACCAGGTGTTAACACCCTCAAAAACACACTCCGACACACTCAAAACATCGCCATCACGTGGAAGATAAATTCATTTCTGGCACCACTTACACGAATCGAATGTTTGTTTTCCCACTGTTTTGTTTATTCGATTGTAGTTTCGACAAACATGTGAATTTGTTGTTATTTAGATAGTTCTTATAGGAACCTTCTGATGGTACAACAGCATACATACATATTCGAACTAAAGCCTGTCCACGTTAAATTTCGGACACTTTTCTTTCAATTCAGATTTTGAATTATTCATCGATCGCTGAAACGTTTAATTTATATGACAGCTGTAACTCTCCACTTTATGTCGTGGTGCAACATGTTTACATTCTTGTTACATTCAGTAAAATGGCGTCGAATCAAGTGGAAGTGCGCAAACGCATTTTGTACGAACGGCAGCTAAATCCGAATTTATCGGCGACCTTGCCAAGAATCTAAAACTACCAAAAAGTACCATGTTTTGTGTTTGCAAATCATTTGACAAGCGCTTGACTGTGAATCGGAAGGTTGGAAGTGGAATAAATCGAAAAGTATGCTCCCGACAAATGGACAAGAAGGTGTTAGCCATTATTGAGAAAAATCCCAATCTTTCTGTGCAAAATTTGGCTCGCAAAGTTAAGAAGTCAAAATCTTCCGTACAAAATGTGAAGCAGAGGCAAGGACTGAAGGTGTACAAAGTGAAAAAGGTGCCTAACCGTGATGACAAGCAACATTTCACTGCAAAAAGTCGTGCTAAGGAGCTTTACATCATTTTTTTGCAAACATTTTCATGCATCATAATGGACAAGGAAATATTCGTACTCGAAGACTTTCAACAGCTTCCGGGATCATCCGGTTCCGTCTCTACCGGCACAATCAATAAGGATGTGTACGAGAAAGAATGTTTGCAAAAGCAGTTGCTACCATTTATCAGAAGCCACGACTCTCCAGCTCTGTTTTGGTTTGATTAGGCCCCTTTTCTCTATGCGAAATCCGCCCTGGAATGGTATAAGGTACAAGAGGTCAAATACGGACCAAAAACAGCCAATCCACCAAAATGTCTAACCAAAAGAGAAGTACTGGGCTCTAGTTATGCGGAAACTCTTCGAAACTGAGAAGAAAGCAAATAATACCGATGATTTCAAGAGAAGATGGAGAATCGTCACGGCGGGCGTATTTGAGGATACCGTACGGAACCTGATGGCGGGTGTACCACAGAAAGTTCGAGAAATTGACAGAAAGAAGAATCAACATCTTAATCAACTGTTTCTTATGTAGATATAACTCTATTATTGTGAAATAAACAATCGGTTTTGTTGAATTATGTGTAAATTATTTTGATGTCCGTTGCTTTTTTGCTGCTTTTATTTTGGTGTCCGAAATTTAACGTGGACAGGCTTTATTTTAGAAAGTTGAAGTATTTTGAAAATTCATTCCGGGTAATATTAGCCTCGACACCTAAAGAAGGTTGCTACGTCAAGCCAGTCTTCAATCAGCTTCCTTTAGCATAAGCATTAGCATTAGCATTGACCTTTGCACACCTCGTGGATGGAGCTACGATGAGGAATAATTCGTTGAAGATATTGCATGTCACCATGAAACGTTACCAGTTACTGATACGTTTCTTCACGCAATAATCTCCACGAATACACTCCTCGATCGCTCACCTGGTCATGTCCATGCAAACGTTGAAGACAGGGAGGATTAGATATCAACCTTAAGAAGAAACGGAGAACCCACGCAGCCTTCAGTTAATATCAAAGGAAAAGGAAAATGAATAGTCGGGAAAATAGTTAAACAGCCCTGTTTGGTGTACAGGGCAAAAAATTATGTATATGGTTGTTAGGAGCATCGTGTCTTAGAAGGCTAAGTGATGCTCCATTTTTTCTCCAAACGGTTGAAACTTAAGCATTCACTTTAGTCCTAGCCCTATACGGCTGCTTATGGTTATAGCGCCATTACTCCTCTGAAATGAGAAAAATATCTAAGTACGGGTGTTGAACTTATCAGATTTCTTGGACTGCAGAAACAACATTGCATTACCTTAACATATTGTCAACTTAGGTTTCTTCTCTATAATTTGGAAATTTTCTCTGTACGAATAATAGAACATTTGATCGAATAAAATTGTGAAACTTAAATAATTTTCACAAATTCTAACTGGTTCAGGAAATCACAAACATTTAAAGATATGAGAGGTTCAAGGTGTGAGTTTGACACAAACCTTCCGTCACAATGAATAGCAGTAACTTTTTAACGTTTCAAATCGCTTTTTTAGAAGTTGCTTTAACTGATTTATGACAAACATGGTACTTGGAAGGATCATAGTGACTGTATAGAAGGAATTAATTTCAGAGTTTTCTAAATCATTGTTTGAGGATGGCCTCTCAAAATAATTTGTAGGAAACGATAAGAGATATAGCCACATTAAACTTCAAGCTTAATTAATGAAAATACAAGTTGTTGTGTTTCTTAATAAAGATATTTGATAGGTAATCATGTTTGCGTTGCAATGCGTTGCGTTAGTAATTAAATAATCCGTAGATAGCACGTTGGAAGCTGGTATAAGATTTACTTCATCACTCCTATTTCGATTGCTTATGAAAAGCTATTTGGGAAGTAATAACTGTCCAACCAGGATTCAGAGTAAATAAGCATGAAAACATCTATTGTCCACCACGATGAGGCAAATCAGAAAAATGGGAAGATAAACGTGAAACAACATCAACTTAAATAATTAATAAATAAAACATATATCTATATTCTTCAGAAATCTGTAGCTAATTTGTTTAAATTAGGAAGTATGTTGATGAAGCTTTTTTCAAATCATTCTAAAACATTTTATAACTATTTTAAGACAAATTTCCGTAATTTCTGGAACCACTCACACGCATGTTTACAACATTTGCAGCTGGCTGCCAATAAGCATAACTTTTCAATTTTGGTTTGACAGACATGTTGAAAAACAGAAACAACCAGGAAAACATCTTCTGGCATTCCAAAACACGATTAACCCCCTGTTTTAGAACGATTCAAAATAATACATCAGCCAAATATTGCGAGAAAGCAAGAATTTTTTTTGAATTAATATGTTAACTGCATGACCAATGAATCATCATATAAAAAGTACCACAAAAAAAAAAGTTTAAGTAATTTCTTTGCTCGGTGTGACTCAAGATCAACAAAATGATGCTAGTCCTATGTAAACTTTTCCGGAAAATCAATTGAAGTAGGTTTAGTTCACCGCACGGCTCTGTGAACGTAGGTATGGCTGATTTTACCCTGATTTCCCTAATATTTTTGTGTTTATCATAAATGTCTTTGTTCGGAGTTACTCAAGATCAACAAATTAAATCCTTTGTAAAATTTGCTGAGGAATCGATTGAAATTAGTGCACAGCTCTGTGAACGAAGATATGGTCGATTTTACCCCGACTTCTCTAATATGTTTGGGTTATTCAGAGATTGCTTTGTTCGGTTTGACTCACGATCAACAAAATAAAGCTAGTCCTATGTAAAATTTCCTGAAAAATTAATTGAAGTTGGCTCTGTAAATGAAGATATGGCTGATTTTACCCTAATATCCCTAGTATTTTTGTGTGATTCAGAAATTTATTTGTTCGGTGTGTTTCTACAGCAACAAAATAAGGTCCTGTATAAAATTTTCTGGCTAATCGATTAGAGTTGGTTTCATTCATCACACGGCTATGTGAATGAAGATATGGCTGATTTTACCCTGATTCCCGTCACATTTTCGTTTTTTTGCAGAAATTTTTTGTTCGGTGTTTTTCTAAAGCAACAAAATAAGGTTAGTCCCATGTAAATTTCCTGGAGACTTGATTGGAGTTAGTTTCACCACTCTGTGAATGAAGATATGACTCATTTTACCCTGATTCTCCCAAAATTTCTTTTTAATTTAAAAAATTTTAATGGTCAACCCAAAACCCACAAAGAAAGGCCTATTTAAAATTTTCTGGAAAATCGATTGGAGTTGATTTCGTTCTCCGCGCAGCTCTGTGAATGAAGCTCTGGCTAATTTTACCCTGATTTCCTTGATATGACTAAAATATATACTGGCACTAATTAATGAAAATTTAGCAATGAAAATTCATAAAATTGCCACTAAATTATTAAACACTGTGCCAACGAAAAAATAACAATTAGCACTAGAAAAACATAAAACAGCAATAAGAAATTGATAATTCATTTTCAATAATTCAAAAGTGACCGGTAAAACTTTCAAAAAAAGCAATGGCAATTAGTATAAACGCAAAAATAAACTGATAGTTTTCCGTCATAATAATAAGTTCTAGCGCTATACATGTGACAAAAGTCTTTAAATTTTTCAATGCTTTCCAATTAAAACCAAACAAATTATTTAAATTTCTATTTTTTTATTTTGGATTTTTTATTGCGATTTGTTTGGTTTCAATTGGAAGATTTGAAAGATTTGAAGACTTTTGTCACATGTATAGTGCTAGAACTTATTATTATGACGGAAAACTATCAGTTAATTATTGCGTTTATACTAATTGCCATTGCTTTTTTTGAAAGTTTTACCGGTCACTTTTGAATTATTGAAAATGAATTATCAATTTTTTATTGCTATTTTATATTTTTCTAGTGCGAATTGTTATTTTTTCGTTGGCACAGTGTTTAATAATGTAGTGGCGATTTCACATATTTTTATTGCTATTTTTTCCATTTTTATTGATGTTTTATTACCCTGCCTTTGTTTTTTTTTTCAAATTGCTTTTCTCTGTGCCCCCAGCCATCAAAATTATGCTAGTCCTATGTAAAATTTTTTGAGCAATCGATTGGTGTTGGTTTCGTTCACCGCACGGCTCTTAAAACGAAGACATTTTACCCTGATTCCCCCAATATTTTCGAAATAGAGAAAAAAAAATCATTATTAGTTAACATGGCACCGCTCAAACGTCATCTAATGAATTCGGGAAAATGCTGTCTCCTGCCTACTGAACAGTATCAGGTGCTTACAGCTGGCGGCACGAAAGAATGCAATGAACTTCTTTGCATTCATCCTGATTCTCCCCGTCTCTTTTACTCACATTTTGACAGTTACCGGTAGTACCTTTCCTTGTTTTCTCTTTAACTCTTGCCGCAAAAAGTAAGGTTACTTTTCCTTGCAGTTGGCTATGGATGAATGCACCGAATGAACTGAACGAAACTTTTGAAGTTTAAGTGGTACCGTGTCGTCATATGAAAACACGTTCTTAGAATTAACTTACTCTATAACTAATTATTTATGAGTCCGCTTTTCTCCTTATTCATGTTTACTTATTCTCCTCAGTTTGTAATATTTTCATTATTAAAGAAAAATATGTGTAAAAATGAGTGAGCAGAAAACCAGAGTGAGAAAATATGAGTCAAAAACTGAGTTAATTCTTAAAACGTGTTTTCATATGACGACACGGCACCTCATAAACTTCAAAAGTTTCGTTCAGTTCATTCGGTGCACAGGACTATGGTCCTTTGCACCGAATAAACTTAACGAAAGATATAAAGTTGACTCGGATTAACTTTTAACTCTGACCCTTTTGTATAATCTCCAAGATGTTTGCTTAAAGTCGTGCTTATTAACGCTGATGTTGACATCAATTCTGCCGATCATTCTTAACCGGGTTTAATCCGAGGATAATACCGGTTGGAGCTTACCACCATTAAAATTCAAATCTTTTGTTCTGTTCATTCGGTGCAGAAGAGTTTGTTCTGCAAATCTTTCATATTTATGGATAGTTTGTTCAAAATGTTTTCAAATCGTGAAGTTGTGGATATTTATTTGAAAAACTGTAATAAACAGAATGTTTTTGATTTTGTTCAGCAAAATATGCAAGTGAAAGTAAATATAGTGCATAGAAGTGTGGATGTATGGATGCGTACATTCAAATTTAATTGGAGAAATGTTGGAAGCAAGAATAGATTTTTTGAACGAAAGGCTGATTGGCTGGATTTGTCGTTTCAGGTAAGTTTGATTTTCCATATATGAAAATGGATGAAATTTAAGAAGAGGTAACTCAAGAGCATTACATCGATACAAATATATTTTGCAATATTATCCGCTGAACCAGCTCAATATATTTAATTAAATCATAAAAAATTACATTATGCAGGATACGACATAGGGCAAATAACGGCTTCGGCAGAATCTGTTCCTATTATCGTCAGGGGGTAAATGAAGACCTAGAGCGCAAATTTATGCATAAACCTGCACCAAGTTGTAGAGAATTGAAGGACCAAAAATTTAAAACTATTTGACTTAATCTACTTTCCTGACGACAAAAGATGGGATTACCATAGCCGGCATTTCCCCTATCCGATGAGAATTTGAAATTGTGTCGAACCTTTGGGCGGAATCCTTTTTTCGATCTAAAAGTTGAGTGGCGTGAATAACTTCCATTTAATTCCGCTATAATTACTTATTAGATACCCGTTCAAGTGGACTGATGTACTTTACACTGATGAAGTCTGTACGTAGTATGTATACAAAATATACGTATCTGTCAAAGGATATATAAACTTATTAGCAATTACAGCGGAAATGAACAATAATTTTGCACAGCACTCATGTTTTAGATCGATTTAGTTGATTCGATCTTGATGTAACATGCTGTTAATCCGGTGATCGAGCAAAGAATACATTATCCAGATTCGATAGGACTAGCATATTTTGTTGTTCTTTAATCCCTCGAAATTTATGGAAAAACACAACAATATTAGGGGAATCAGGGTAAAATCAGCCATATCTTCATTCACAGAGCCGTGCGATTAATGAAACCAACTCGAATCGATTTTTCAGGCAATTTTACATAAGACTAGCTTTATTTTGTTGTTTTTGAGTCACACCGAACAAAACAATCTCTGAATAACACAACAATATTAGGAGAATCGGGGTAAATCGACCATATCTTCGTTCACAGAGCTGTGCGGTAAACGAAACTGATTCCAATCGATTCCTCAGCAAATTTTACAAAGGACTAGATTTAATTTGTTGATCTTGAGTAACTCCGACCAAAGAAATTTATGATATACACAAAACTATTAGGGGAATCAGGGTAAAATCAGCCATATCTACGTTCCCAGAGCCGTGTGGTAGATGGAACCAATTAAGTCGATTCTCAGGAAAAATTTACAAAGAACTAGCATTATAAAATAAAATTGTGAAAAACATGAAAATATTAGGGGAATCAGGGCAAAATCAGCCATATCTTAATTCACAGAGCCGTGTGGTGAACAAAACCTACTTCAATCGATTTTTCGGAAAAATTTACATAGGACTAGCATCATTTTGTTGATCTTAAGTCACACCGAGTAAAGAAATTTCTGAAAACAAGGGAATATTTGGGGAGGCAGGGTAAAATGAGCTCATTTGCTCCACAAGCAGTTTTGTGCGGTCAATGAGACTACGTCCATTCGATGTTTTGGAAATTTTCCTTCAAGTTAAGGTAACATTTACAGAAATCGTTCCTCTCTGAGCTGAGATATAAAATTCTTTCGCGTTTCGGGCACTTTTTTTTCCACTGTGCAATGGATCATCATCGGGGATGCAACATAGTTACTCTTGCAGGCAGTAGTCACAAACACTAATGTAACTCGGATTCATCTAAAAGTTCAATGAACTTTTCAAAATCACACTGATCTGGCCCATCCTACTGTCACGCCAGTAAATTAATCCTTTTTCCACCAGACACTTCCGGAAGCCTGAAAACCAACTCGTATGCAGCCGTGCAAAATAGTAAACAATTTCCAGACAAAACAGCAACCAATCGTCTCACAACACATCAATTTACAGTCAGTAACAAGAGAACTGAATTTGTTCACTAAAAACTATCGATTTTCATGTTTCTGAAGAGCGAAAAAAAAATGCCACCGAAAAATCAAACTTGACGTCCGTCCATACTCACAGCCTACCTCGATCTTTTCACCAGTCTTCTATCAGCTTCTCTGGGCAAGAATTTTAAACTGCAAACGAAAGGTTAGAGGTGGCAGATATTTTCACGTATATGAAACTGTTAAAGTACTGATTTGGTAGGCAATCAGTACTTGTGGTTTGAAAAGTAGCATTTGCATTGCCACCGGGACCGTCAACTAGAGAATTTACACGAGCAAGTGTCTGGAAAAATGTCTTTCCTGAAGCATCACGATTGTTCAGTTTTTTTTTTCTGCAACGACAATACTTCGATGAATCGTCAGCTGATGTAAGCGTTCATATCGTTTCAGTCTATTTTCTCAATCATCATTCCTCGTGTGCTGTCTAGATGGAGCATGCATCGCTGATGATATGATGATGATGTTGATGGGAAGAATGATCTTTACTCCCACTTCTTTGATTGTCCCACGCTCCACCGAAAATTACCTCATACATATTGCATATTTTTTTCTTCAACGACAATTTCCTCTATATTCAAACTGACACGTTCCACTCTGATAAGAATCGGGATCCATAAAACTAGATAGCACATATTCCTTTGAAAATACAAGCTTCCACGTAGCCAACAGCAGCGCAGTTAGTATGTGCTCCATCCCAGTGCCCACTTCCTCGCTGGTAGGTGGGTGTATGTGAAGTTGAAGTGTAGAACTGGTGATATTTAAAATTTAAGGTATCCCATTATCATAAACTTAGCGAGGTTATTTTTCGCCACTCTTTTTTCTTCCTGTTCGATAGAACAAGCGGTAAGGAGCAGTTTTTTTGTTGTAACTTACTAGGGCAAATAAGTGCACCTTGGAAACTGAACCGTTTCCGCTGATAGTGCTGTGGTAAATTTTTAATGTGAGTGGACGTGCAAAACCTGAGCTTGGGAAAAACTGTGTTGTGTCGAAATTATTTTTTTTTTAAATTCGTAATCAATTTTAGCACACTGTTGATAAAAAAAAAAAAACAATTATTTTAACTATTCTAATGACAATCGCCAATCAGCGCACTGGTCGTCGTTTTTTCAATTTTAAGATCAGTAAATTCCCCTACCAGCTTCAGAAAGCAATAGCAAAAATACTTCTCAAAACGCACGGAACGTTAAAAGCGAAACATGACATCCTACCGGACGTGAAAGGAATCGAAGAACTAACCGGAAATGAAATTTACGGATTCACTCCTTTCCAACCCTGCTTTTGCCAAGCAAGTTCTCCGTTCAGCGAGTGCCATGCTGCATCCAGCTGGACCCCAATCGGGCAGCACCCCGTGAACATAAGTTGTTTTGTATCGATAGCAAATCGAATATTTCCTTTCTCGTATTCTGGCTCACTGTGCCGGGATCCAGGCTGGGTGGTTCGAATTTGATTCGAAGTTGTTCTCTATACCCGAGGAAACCAGATCGCGCAGAATGGGAGAAGGAAATCGATGCCGGATGTTCGGGTAGCAAAATTGATATGAGAATGGAGAACTGCTGGGAAACTTTTCTTTCCCTCCTGCTTCTAATCTCAGCTGGTAACTGGGTTGTGCCTCAATTTCATCATGTGATCCCGCCGTTGAATGTTAGCTGGGAAAACTCCTTCCTGCGATGAAAAGTTTCACCTTAGGAACTTCTAATGAGGATGTTGAGAAAGTCGGTGCTTTGTGATGGATTTTTATTTGCTCACATTGAACTTTCTATCATTTTTACCGGACAGCTCCAGGCTGAAATTCAGCCAATTGTGAAAACTTAGCCATTTGTCGGTTCCTTAATTCAACAATCATTCCTGATAAATGTTTTTACTGGCCGACCAGATCAGTGACAGCTTTTAATTGGATTTATATGTATTCATTTGTAAAGATCGAACTCGGAAAAAAATGCGACACTCTGTTTTGGATGTAACTTTTTATCGCGTGGGTGAAAATTTATGAAATTTTGGATAATACTAGTTTAGAGTGTTATGTGTATGTGTTTTTTTGCGATTTGTCAAGTAGTTTATAAGATGCATTCGAAAGTAGTTTTTAAGATGCAAATCTTGAACGCGGTGATCGATAATCCTGGTCAGTCACACAGATGGATCGGCAAAAGGCTTGGAATCCACCATTCCACCGTGTCCCGCGTTGTGAATATGTTCCAGGAGACGAAGGCCATCGAGCGGCGCGCTAAAATAGGCCGAAAACCGAAAACGGAATACCCAGAGAAGGCGCGGAAGATAAGGCAGTACTTTAAGAATAACCCGAACCTTTCCACCCGAGACGTGGCCAAAAAGGTCAATTCGTCGAAGTGGTTCGTCCAGCAGACCATGAAGTGGGCTGGGTTACGTGTTTTTAAGGTCAGGAAGGCGCCAAACCGGACTGACAAGCAAAACACGGTGGCCACATTGCGGGCGCGGAAGCTGTACCGTGAGTGGCTGGTCAAGCCAGGTTGTCTCGTCATGGACGACGAGACATATATCAAGGCGGACACCAAACAAAACCCCGGCCTCGAGTTTTTTGTCGGTACGTCCCGCATGGAGGTTCATGAAAAGTTCCGGAAGAGAAAGATGGACAAATTCGCGAAGAAGTACCTGTTGTGGCAGGCGATCTGCGAGTGCGGACGGTACAGCAAGCCGTTCGTTACAACCGGCACCATAAACGGGCAGATTTATCGAGAGGAATGCTTGCAGAAGCACTTGCTGCCCTTCCTCCGCTCTCACCGTGGTCCCACGCTGTTCTGGCCGGATCTCGCTTCGTGCCATTACGCCAAGCCTTTAATGGATTGGTACGAAGCGAAGGGCGTTAATGTGGTCCCGAAGGAGGCGAACCCGCCAAATACACCAGAACTTCGTCCAATCGAAAAGTTTTGGGCGATAATGAAGGAGAAGTTGAAGAAAAGCGGAAAAACATTCAAAACCGATGAAGCTTTGAAGAAAAACTGGGAGAAATTGTGTAAGGAAGATGGACAGAGTCTCGCCCAAGATCTCATGAGCAGTGTTAAGAGAAACGTACGAGCATTCAGCTTGGGAGAGGAAATTCAATAAATGAATTATGCCAAAACATAGCTAATATAAAGTTATTTAATCCCTGAAAATTTGTGAAGTATCCGATTTAAAATGAATTTTTGGTTATCATTTTTGTGTGTCTCATTTTTTCCGAGTCCAGTCTTTATTATTGCTAATCAACAGGCTCTTTTTGGCCCAATGGTGTTAGCACAAATGTCTAGACGGGTCACGGGGAATGAATCATTTCATCGCTTTTTTCTATAACTCGTTGATTGGATCTCAAATATTTTACTTAACGACGTGTCAGTATTACAGCTCATAAATATGAAAGAATTGTCACTTTCGAAATATGAGTAAAGAATCTATCGAGAAGTAGTTATAAACATTCAAAAATTAAAGAAATAAAAGAAGTAAAACTAAAGACAAGTCGATCATTTTCCAAGCATAACATTTAATAAAAGTTCAACATGTTAAAACATCAATTAAACTAGCAAATTGAAGAAATGTCTGATTTTGGTAATTTTTTACCGTACTTTCCCTTGATACAGTACATCGAGTCCTAAACAATGGTTTTTGTGCACTTCCTGGACGCTGCTGACCAATTTTTCTGGAAATCTGACATGTTGTGGGCCACTGCATCTGCCTTTTTGAGGTTTCGCTTCACGATTGCCCAGTAGCGGTTGATTGGTCGCAGTTGAGGACCGTTTTGTGGGTTGATATCTTTTTCAACTAAATCAACGTTGTTATCAGAAAACCACTTGTAGGATTGATCTGGCATAATGAGCAGCGGCCAGAACCGGCCAGAAGAGAGCGGCAATTTCATGCTTTCGATGTAGTGGAAGCAACCTCTTCTGCTGGTAAATTTCAGCATTTATTGTTCTTTTTGTGTAGAAAACAGAAATTGCGAGCCACATGTACAAATTGCTTGCCAAATGAGCACCTTCTCACCGAATTTGTTCGTTGCGACATTCGTATCTGGACACTCTCTTTGTTTCCACTGTAGTCGGTAGAAGTGCAATCTTGCAACGGCTGTGTTTTGTTGTAGAGTAGCTTAAGCTGTAAGTTTTATTTGTTAATTTGGTTTACAAATATAAGTTAAAGTTAAAGTTTACTAATCTTGGTAGAATAACCGGGAATTTCAACTTTTGCTCAACGTTCGGGGCTGCTCTTATTCTTTCATTCACACGAAGAGTACCTTCTTCCTCCAAGATTGGGGCCAACTGATATATTTTGCTGGTTTTTGCTAACGCTAAGAAGAGCAGACCTCTGGGTCTCGACCAGTTCTGATCAGCACCACCATCTCATGTAGAAAACTCTGCTATTGTGTCGCTCGAATGAGAAGTTGTTCCGCTGTTTGCAGCTCTTTTGACGTCAACGGGCCAGCACGTTGCAACAAATAAAACTCACAGCTAAAGCTACTCTGCAAAAAAAAAAAACACACAGTCGTTGTAAGATTGCTCGAAGAAAATCGATCCGTGACACTTCTACCGACTAAAGTGAGAACATATTTTAGAAATATCAGTTTGCTGCTATAAGTTTAGGACAATTCTATTCCAGACAAGTAAGCTCGATTCAAAGTAAATCTGGACGCAGGGTTTAATACACCACCGCGTCCCTGGTGGTTGGAACAAAAAACGTTTGACAGGCATTTGTTGATGTTTCATTGACAAAGAAATTGGTGAAAAGTTTTTCTCGATTGAACGACACATCTCGAAATAACGGATAACGGAAATTGGGAAAAGAAAATTAATTGTGCACAAACAACTAAAGAATCCTTCGTAACTGCCTGAAAACTAGGAAAAGTGTTCAAATTCCCAAAGTCAACGGTGTATCTTGTAATTAGACGTTACAAGGATATTTTGAAAGTGGATAGAGCACAGCGCATCTATCATACAAGTTGCACTAGGGACAAAGAGCTGAGGATAAAGGTGTTGAGGTACGTGAAAGTCAACCCGGGTGTCTCCATACGTGATTTGGTAAAAAAAAAGATTCCAAGTTTTCCATCATGCGTTACATCCTTTCAAGAAAAGGATATAAGTCTTTTTGTGCAAGTAAACATCCGAATCACTCCCTGAAACAAAATTTAGTGGCCAAAAAGCGAGCACGGTTACTACACGAACGAGTTTTGACGAAATTTGATGGCTGTATTTTAATGGATGACGAAACATATGATAAATGGATTATAAACAAATCCCCGGACGAAAAGAAATCCTTGCAACTAGTCGTGGGGATGTCTCTTCCAGGTATAAATTTGTTTTGGCTGATAAGTTTGCTCGGAAATTAATGATTTGGCAAGAAATCTGCAGTTGTGGCCTTAAAACCAAGGTTTTCATCACATCTCACGCAATGACGTCGAAGGTTTACATTAACGAGTGTCTGAAAAAGCGGATTTTACGCTTCATTCAGCAACACAAGACCAACGTTAAGTTTTGGCCGGATCTAGCTAGCTGCCACTACTCTAAGGAGGTACTAGAATGGTATGCTGCAAACAATGTTAATTTCGTCGCCAAAGAGATTAATCCTCCGAATTGCCCTGAGTTCAGACCGATCGAAAAATATTGGGCAATTGTCAAGCGAAAACTTTGAGGATGCGGTAAAGAAGTGACAAATGCACAACAAATGCGTTTAAAGTGGAATAAGTTCGCCGGTACAGTGTCACCCGCGACAGTGCAGATCATGGTGGCATCGATCACAAGTAAAATGCGACAGTTCATTCGAAACGGTAAAATATAATAATTTGTTATATATCGTTTGAAAGCTGAATAAATACCCTTTTGCTTGACGTTTTGATCAACCGTGTAAATTGTTTAATTCTTGAGTTATGATTGAATATGTCCAAATTTACTTTGAATCGGGCTTTAGGCTTTGAATTATCCTTAAAATTCATGAAAGTTAGGTTAAGTTCACACAATAAATATTCAGGAACTTACGATTTCTTAAGTATTTAAAAACTTTATGCATCTGAGTAATGTTGAAGTGTAAATATAAACTTTTAGCTGTAAAATATAATTTCTAAGTAATTTTAAGCTTCTTCGATTGGTCCAATTTTCAACTCTAACTTATTCAATTTTAATTCACTCTAAACAATAATGAAATTCTACTATTTTCTTCTAGCTTCTTTTTTTTTCCTTTGTATCTATCACCTTGACAGTCTTGAGGGCAGCTAAGTTAACAGCTAGCGTCCACCCTACTGCACTGTCACATACAGTGTTCCCAGTTTCAACACTCTTCAACCGATTTGGTGTAGAATTAAGGTCCCGGCAGTGTTCTGGAATCTTTCACGTAGGGAAAAACAGTACAAAATGCAGTGGTGGGGTAGAATGACCCACTCAGCAAATATGCTGAAATCTTCAAAACTTTAACTTTAATGAAATAATACTTTATCTATTTTTACATAAAACAGCATAACTCATAATTTCATTGTACAAGAAGGCACTAAATACACCAAAATATGATCAAAATTAAAGAAAGTGTCATGACTGTACCTCACATGTAAATAATAGTGTTTTTAAAATAAGATTTACCATGCGTTATTATCCATGGTTTATAATTAATTCACTTCACATGTATCACACACAACAAAACTTCAAGATAGTATCAAAACTTCACTATAATTCCACGTATTTTCAGAATATTTAGACAATAATATGCAAAACTACGACTGGGGCAGAACGCACCGTGGCGTTAAATACGTCTACACGCTTATAAAAAAGTACCCTTTGGAGCGGTTAAGTGTGGGAAGTCAACGATGGATATAATTATTTTAACCTACCGTTGGGTATAAATAACTTACTTCTGGTAAAATTCTATCCAAACGTTAGTAATTTGAGCCCAATGGTAGGTAAACATAATTATACCCAACGTTGGCTTCTCACACTTAACTGCTCCGATAGGTACTTTTTTCTAAGCGTGTATATTATGAGGAGTTGACAACATATCGCAACGTTTTGCTATGTTTGTTGTATGCCCATTGGCTGCTTGACTACCAAACAGAACTAAAGGAAGTGGCGATGTGTTTTGCAACCTCCTCACTTTACAACTATAATGAGTAACTTTTTATAGCCGTATTTTTACCTTTTACAAGCAGTGCATGCTATTTCAATATTGTGGTGAATTATATCCCAGTGTTTTGGTGCGTCTTACCCCAATTTTGGGGTGCATATTGAGCAACAAAACAAGCGTCTCACCCCGGTGTCGTCTTGGGATCAAATTGGAATAGGTTTAAAAAATCATGAAATATCAACTTTATGAACTCGTAGAATGCTGCTTGGAAATGCCGTTTTAGGACTCATTCATATTATCTTATTATGGTTAGTTGAAAAATCATTTTAAAACCTTTTTGACGTAGGACTACGTCTGTGTTTTCAATACTGGGGTACACGTTCGAATTGCGAAAATTTGGAGCGTCACGAAAAATATATAGGTTTTGAACGTTAATAACTAAGTCATTTAACGATGGATTTACAAAATGTTTTCACCAATCGATCGGGACATTTTCTACGCTTCGATTTCAATATTGAAATCTATTGATTTATAACATTCAACTATTGAAATAAACGCAAATATAAGGTAATGTCTTATAATGTCGATTTTTTCATAGTAAATTTACCAAATACACAGTACTTTCCGCGCACAGACTTCATATTTAAGTAACGAACGTCTCCTAGGCAGCCATGAATGTTATATAACGGGTACACCTTCGCATTTTGAATTAGTTTTTCAGTGGTCGTGGAGCTGTGCAGAGTAGGATCTGCAGTTGGATCGTAGCCGACAGCAGCACTGGCGAGCAGTCGCTGCCCAGAGAGGTGTTGGTGCAGTTGGCTATTGTTGCCGATGCTCCCGTCAACCTCGTTGCGAGAAACATGGCTGCTAAAGCCTACGAGTTGGCGGGAAAAAGCGCGTCCTGGAGTAAATGGCAAAGGGCGTTGAACAACTAATGAACCAACAGACCCATAACTATCTTCTACGCGTTAGAGAGAGTGGCCCTCTCAACCATCGTAGAAAATATCATAATTAAGAGCCACCAAATGCTTTCTAAAGATTGTACAATAGCCTTGGCCCTTTTCAGGACTGACTTAAATCACTTAGCGGATGGCCCTGACGTGTATGGGAATTCGATTGCTGCGTAGTCCTACGTCAACTTTGCGTACAACCCCATTGGGCTGTCCCTTATAGTTTTTCTCCAATAAATGAATTAAACAGAACATTGGCATTGTGGGAAGTTGTTAGCTTCAATGTGGCTTTAAAACGGCAAAAAACATAACCAAATAATTTTACAGTACTCATCGCCAAGATAAATTGGCTTTTTGGCAAAACTGTTTTTCAATCGGAGATGGGAGACCAATTTTGGAATTCTTTTAGATAACCCTATTGAATTACATCATTTTTTAGAAAATTCATGACTAATTTATCGAGTATATTTGTTTTAATTTTGTTTTTGTTGATGAAAACTCGCATAATTTCCTTGGCGCACCCATTAATGGACCGGGAACCGTAGAGTAGGTAGAGACTCTACGGGGCTTAGCTGAAAGCCATCAGGCGTGTCGAAGGTTGCGGATAACGAACGGCCATCAGGTATGATGGTTAGCTGCGAATATCCGAATAAGCAGGCCGGACAATCAGCGGAGGCTGACCTGGATGTGGGGGGGACTGCACAGTTATTGGCCACTGTTGAGTTTTTTCCAAAAACCCACAAATATCCCAAAGGCAGCCTTGTCAAAGCAAATCACCCCGCTATAAGGATGAAAGTCCAAGGATTCACCAACCTCCGCCACACCACCACACGCCGACTAGAAGATCCAGCTGTGAAAAGTTCGTTCGTTGAAGAACATCAGACTCGAGCAGCAGATGTTCCGGAAGGTAGCAACGTGAAAGAACAATGGACGGCCATCAAGAATGCCTTTATCGAGACAAGTGTAAGTAAGCTGGGTGAGCTGCGTACACAACCAAAAAATAGTGGATCACCGATGAAACCTGGAGGAAGATTGAGGAGCGAAGAGAAGCTAAAGCCGTGATAGAGAGGGCAAAAACCAGAGGAGCCAAGTACGAGTATTAACACGAATCAAGAAGGCTAGGGCTGCTTTTGCGAGTTTAAGAAATATATGGAGGTCAAACCAGATAAGTCAACGCACCAAAATCCGAATTTTCAACTCAAACGTGAAATCTGTGCTGTTATACGCCAGCGAGACGTGGTGCGTATCAGCGGAGAATACTAAAAAGCTGCAGGTCTTCATCAATCGATGCCTGCGGTATGTAATTCGTGTCTGGTGGCCTCACAATTGGATCTCAAATGCTGAGCTCCATCGTCGATGCCAACAGAAACCGATATTAGTGGAAATTCGAGAACGAAAGTGGAGGTGGGTCGGCCACACACTACGAAGGAGCGGAAACAAAATCTGCAAACAAGCGCTGGATTGGAACCCAGCAGGACATCACAGCAGATAAAGGAAATCGAGTGAACTCTGACCTGGGCCCAGGTCAAGGCTAAAGCGGGCAACCGCCAAGGATAGAAGTCTTTCACGTTGGCCCTATGCAACCCTAGGGATGAACAGGAGACATGAATAAGTAGGTAAGTAACCCATAAATGGATGGAAAATACCCATTTGGTATATTTTAAAGTAACCGCTACTTTCACGGAGACATCAGAGTAGTTCAACACGGTCCAAAGCAATTATTTTGCAGATCCTCTTAACAAGGACGGTATTGAATGGTAATCCGAGTTGAAACTCAACGCTATAAACATCGTCTTGACAAAATTTGTAAAGCAATCACACGTCGTTTAATGTCTATTTTATGAATTTGGCATTCGATATTTGTTTTTTTTTTTACTTTTGTCTGTTATCTATTTTTATTTGACATTTGTCTTTCAACATTTGTCGTTTGACATTTACCATTTGACATTTTTCATTTAACATTTGCCATTTGAAATTTTTACCCTCTCGAAGATCATGGTTGTCACCTTGTCGTAGGTGAGAGGGCTAATCTCATGCAAAAGGCCAGCATGGGAGACCAAGAACATGATCAGCAGTGATAGTATCACATTATGCTTTCTTTAAATTGCCACGTCGTAGTACGTTTATTTGAAGGCACTGAAACAGGTGTGATACTGGCGGGTTTAACCGCAATTCACTCTTAGACGAAGCTAGGAACAATCTACAAATAGTTTATATCAAATAATTGAGGGAAAGGACAAAAAGTCCTTTGCATTAATAGTCTTTTGAATTAAAAGGATCCCTCTCGTGCTATAAACATGCATGCTAGATTGGGAGTTTGACCAATAGTGAGATTATCAGGAGCTCTGGTCATTTTTTTTTTACTGCCACGTCGTGGAACGTTTGTATAAAGGCACTGACATAGGGTGTGATACTGGCGGGATATGCCGCAATTCACTCCTAGACTTCTTACCTTCAATCGGGGGGAGTAGACTTAAAGTACAGTTTTCAATTTCGTGGCAATTTGTGTTGTTGCTCATCCATTTGTTTTATGGAATGAATAATCAGAATATCTGGTTTACTAATTTTCTAATAACTGAATGTAATTGCACTATTTTCGAGGGAGGTAGATGTTATGATCAGGGTATCAGACCGATGATGACAAGCATGTATATTCGAGATAGGACGTGGAGGGCCCGCTTAGGAAACACCATTAGAAGCTATAAAATAGACCTATCCATATGGCTTATATCTGTAGCAGTGTTAGATGAGTCATATACAATAGCATACGGTCGTTATATTCGTATCACATCCTTGTTTGTAAAGTTCAATAACGGCAAACAAACAAACAATTATTATAATTTTTTTTTTTTCTTCATAGTTAGTTTAGAGTGACTCAACATTTTCAGTCAAAGAAACAGATAGTCGTTGTGAAAATATCACCTATAATCTCCACACACCAAATACAAAATCGTCTTTTTCTTCACCTTTTCATGATAACCTTGGTCTGCATGCGGTTTTTCAATGATGGTTGCATGGCCGCGAGCGGTTGTGGAATTCAAGCAGCTGTTCAGCCAGCGTCACATGCGGCTTAGGTAGTAAGTATATGGCTGCACATCATACAGGTAAGCTCTCCAGAAAAATTTATAGGGTTGCAAGGGGATGTCGAATACATGAGACTTGGTTATAAATAAATACAATTTAATCCAGGAATCAAATAGAAATACAGTATCTATCAAACACAATAACAGACTATAATTCACAGATTAAAAGTAAGGGCCTGCTACCACTGTGATACCTACAAAAAAAAAAAAAAAAACATTTGCCATTTGAAATTTTTCATCTTTTATTCGACTTTCGCATTTGTCATTTGACATTTGTTATAAAACCATATGTCTTTTTATGCCGTTTGGCAGTTGAAATTCAGCATTTCATATTTACCGTATGCTGTTTGGTGTGACTTTTGTTATTTGCCATATGACGTTTGGTACTTGACATTGGATTTTTGGCATTTGGCCAAATGTCATGTAACGTTTGGAAATTAACATTTGGCATTTCATATTTGGCATATGACATTTAGAATTTGACATTCGGCATTTGATATCTACATACACCTTCAGGCATTTGATATTTTACATTTGACTTTCTAGTTTTGGCATGTGACGTTTCACTTTTGTCAATTCTACCCATAACATTTGGCGCTTCAAGTTTGACATTTGAAATTTAACGTTTTGCATTTGGCATTTGGCGTGTAATGTTAAGCAATTTACATTTCAAATTGTGAATTTGACCTATTAAAGTTCACATTTGTCGTTCGGCATTTGGAGTTTGTTTTTAATTGATCAAAATTGAACATTTGGTTTTTCACTTCGATCATACAACATTTTGCATTTGACACTTTTAATTTTTAATAATTATTTAATTTTTCACATAGGGGTAGATTTTTCTTGCCGTGTATTGTACTCATCTATATAATAAAAATGAGTTGGGGTTTCCTTTGTCACGATTTAACTCGCGAGCGGAAGGACCGATCGGCGTGAAATTTTGTATGCAGAGATTTTTAGGGCCGGAAAATAATCTTATGATAGTTTGAGACCCCTCCTTTTACTGGAAAGGGGGGCTCCCATACAAATGAAACACAAATTTCTGTATAACTCGAGAACTGATCAAGCAAAGAAACCCAAATTTAGCATGCAGAAGTTTTCGGAAGCAAGAAATGTTTTTATGGTAGCTTGAGACCCCTCCCCTCTCTAGAAAGGGAGGCTCTCATACAAATGAAACACATATTTCTGTATAACTCGAGATTTGATCAAGCAAAGAAACCCAAATTTAGCATGCAGAAGTTTTCGGAGGCAAGAAATGTTTTTATGGTAGCTTGAGACCCTTCCCCTCTCTAGAAAGGGAGGCTCTCATACAAATGAAACACATATTTCTGTATAACTCGAGAACTGATCAAGCAAAGAAACCCAAATTTAGCATGCGGAAGTTTTTGAAGGCAAGAAATGTTTTTATGGTAGTTTGAGACCCCTCCCCTCTCTATAAAGGGAGGCTCTCATACAAATGAAACACAAGTTTCTGCATAACTCTAGAACTAATCAAGTTAATGGAACCAAATTTGGCAGGTAGAGGTTTTTGAAGGCAAGAAATGTTTCTAAAGTAACTCAAGACCCCTCCGCCCTCTGTAAGAGGGGGGCTCTCATGCTAATGAAACACAAATTTATGCATAACTCGAGAACCAATCAAGCATATGGAACCAAATTTGGCATGTGGAGGTTTTTGGAGGAGAGAAATGTTTCCATGGAAGTTTGAGACTCCTACGCCATCTGGAAGGGGGAACACAAATTTCTGCATAAGTCGAGAACTAATCAAGCAAATGAAACCACATTTGGCAGGTGGAGGTATTTGGAGGCAAGAAATGTTTCTAGAGCAGTTCAATACCCCTCCCCATTTTGAAGGGTTGGGGGGCTTCCCCTACAAATAAAAAGCAAATTTCTGCATGACTCGAGAACTAATCTAGTAAATGAAACCACTTTTAGCATATGGAGGTTTTTGGAGGCTAGATTTCTATATACATAAAAATGAATTTCTGTCTGTCAGACCCTTATAGACTCGGAAAATTCTGAACCGACCAACGTGAAAATTTATATGAAGGGGTTTTTGGGGCTGGGGAAGGTTCTTATGATTGTTTGAGACCCCTTCTCTCTCTCAGGAAGGGGCGCTCTCATACAAATGAGACACAAATTTCATCATAACCCGAGACCTAATCAAGCAAATCGAATCAAATTTAGCATGTGGGGGGTTTTGAAGGCAAGAATGTTTCTATGGTAGTTCAAGACCCCTCCCTTTCTGAGGGGGGGGGGGGGGGGCAGCAAACAAATGAAACTCACATTTTTATACCCCATAATTATAAAGCAAATGGAACCAAATTTGGCATGTGGAGGGTTTTGAAGTCAATGATTGTATGGTGGTTTGAGAAACCACCCCCCTCTGGAAGGGAGGGCTCCCATACAAATGAAACACAAATTTCAACCAAAAATGAGAATTATCCAGGTTACTTAAACACAAACCGTGTATTTCTCGGGTAAGAAGCATGTTTTGATAGAAGTTTGAACCCCTGCTTATTCAAGAAGAAAAAAAACTCATTTCGAATAAAAAAACCATAAACGTGACAGTTATATTAAATTTTCCTTCATTTAGTTGCAAGCGTAGCAGCGCACGCACCGGGTTCAGCTAGTTTTCAATATTTATGGTTCATAGTGGAGAGTCTTAAATAAAACGGGATCACGAAAAGCGAAATCAAGAAAACGACCAGCAATATGCTATTATCTTTAGGCAAATCAAGCATAGTTATTGTTGGTAAACACGGTTCACAGTAAAAGTAATTTTATATCGGCTTGTCGGTCGATTTCGTCAGCGTGCACAGGCTCATTGCATCAAGCATTGGAGAGAAATGTCATCTGACTATATTGTCAAGGTCTGCAAAAGCTTCAGGAGTCGTCTGGAAGCGGTCAATAACGCAAATGGCAGACATATTTAGCGAAAACGAAGTGAAGTCTTCAACGATCATTCTATGTTAATACATGTTATGTTTAAAGTTGATAATACAGAGCTCGAGTGAACTTCAAAATGTTTAAGTCTCATTATTTTCTCAGGCATACTGACTGTCAAACAAAGTTGTAGCACCAACAAGATTCTCAAACGACTTGAGGTTAATCAAAATGAGTGACTGCATCCCTATATTGAGCAGTAAGAGTAAAACGTCTTAGGAGGATTCAATTAAATGCAATGCAGTATTATCTAGTTATTAGCACGAACCCTTAATAAGGTGACTCTTCCATCTCGGTAAATAATCGTAAGCTCCACAAAAATGGAACATTGGAAATGACTGCTTAAAAGGTGTAGGCGTTCAAAATAATTGAAAATAACCATTTGTCTGCAATCATCGCGCATTGCTGCACACCATGGGCTTACCGAGTGCCCGAGTGCAATGTTACACAATGCCAGAGTGAACATAATCCCGGTGAACAGGATTAGTTGAAAAATTGTTGGATTTGGCCAGAATTGTTATGACTCATCATAATGCCACCGTTCGCTGGTGACACCCAGGCTGTGCACTATTCACTTATCAGCGAAGTTGCAGAGCTGCATGCTGCCATAAAGGTTGCAATGACCGAAAGCAACCACGACTGTCAATTATGTTAGAAGTGCTGATTTACGGAAAGGTTTCTAGTCCCAGTAGATTTTAATGTCGCTTTAATCTCACCACAAGTATGTTCCATTCACATATCGGACCGCTGGACTCCAAGTTACCTGAAATGGAAGCAAGAAGATAAGAATGTTATTAGGTTTCGTGAAACATGACCGCAACACTTACGGATACATGATTATAATTCTACAGAGACTTTGGAAAAACACTTCCCAGTTTTCCCAAGAAATATCACACCTCTTGCAGAAACAACATGTGCAGCATGGATGCTCGTTTCGCAATTTGACAGTTTCATACTATTCCCGAAGAAAAGTACACGTATGGAGCAGTAGGCTAGTATTTTTCACAACCACATTGACCCTCGCCAGAGATCTGGCACGCCTGCTTTTGGTGTATAGTGAAATTTTCCTCCCACGTGAAATCCAATCACGAGTAATTAGGAAATTGCGACCGCGCACGCTTCTCTGTTTTTTTTTATTATTATTAAAAAGAGATTAGCTATTGAATGGGTTAATTACTTTCCCAGTCTAATCCGATTTCTGGAAGCACACATTTACCCGGACACCAGTAGCAGCTTAATTGTAGCGAAGCATGCTTTAATATGGGCCATAACTAGCAGCATGGAAAAGTACCCAAAATGACGGGTTGAGAGGTAGCAATGGTTAAGCAAGTTTATCAAAAAACATGAGATCAGGAACATACCTCTATTCTTGTTGCCCTTGTTTAATCCCGGAAATTTAATCTTGCACAGTAAGGAATTCAATTGATCCCTGATTCCGTTAGTCCGTATCATGAAAAATATCCCGTCTATATAATCTGCATCATATTTGAATAGCCTTTACTCTATTCACGAA
This sequence comes from Aedes koreicus, assembly GCA_024533555.2. NCBI lineage: Eukaryota > Metazoa > Arthropoda > Insecta > Diptera > Culicidae > Aedes > Aedes koreicus. Next base: position 25,966 of record JAHHFK020002974.1, on the reverse strand, counting down.
ATAGTTGCTGAAAAATGAGGAACTTTAGCGTTACTCCTATATACTTTATTTAACTATAAATGGCGCTCACCCATACTGGAGCAGAATTTAGCTCACTATACGAATGATCCAACAACCTTGATAAATAGAGGATTATCACCCTGCCCCCGCATTTAACCGCTCGAAGACGGTATCTCTAAAGGAAATGAGGAAAAATTCCACCGAAAAACCCAGTTCATTTAAGCACGAAATTTATCATTTAATTATCAGCTTATCACTCGTTGCTCATCATCGGCTGTTGGAAAAGAGACGGATGGTGAGGATTGAGTAATCCCCAAAGGACCCGCACGCATACTTTTACTTACTCCAAGAGAACCAAAAACAAGAAAAGCAAAAATTCCAACAGCAGCGGCTTTCAACTGGCCACAGTCCACTGACAGCTGCCGATGACTTGGGGTTTATTAAAAATCATTCACTTCCTTCCGCCTTCAGTTTCCCTGTTCCTGCCAGTCGTTTTCTCCGATTTCTAACATTCGGGGTTTGATGGGGAAAGGCAGAATATGCCATCAAAAGCAATGATTACTTTTCATCCGATTCCTTCCGATCCTCCTGGCCTGCAGACCAGTTTAGAAAAAGCAGCTCGAAACGAAGAGACAGAGAGAGTGAATGGACAGCTTGCCGGTTTTGCTCTTCAAAGGATATTTCCAAAATGGATGAGGAAATCAAAAATGCCGCAAGGCATTCGGGGGTTTCAGGGAATCGATGAAGGAAAATGGCGATAGCACCTAGAATTCAATCGATTCCCGGCGTTTGCAGAACATTGAACTCAAATCATCACGGGGCTCTCGTGATTGACTCAGTTTCGTTATTGGAAACCAATTAGGAGAGGTTCAGTCCTTGACGCTATTGAACGTAGATCATGCCAGAAATGATAACAACTTTCCCCAAATGCTTATCGATTAGCTACACTCACAACAATTAACCATTGGAATTTATCTGTGTAATCCCTGAGCGCGGTATGTGCACACAACATGCATTCACCAGTATGGCCTAATCGTAAAAACCTCCAAGATTGCTAAGAAAAAACAAACTTCATCAATATTGGCTCTAGCATCCGCGTTGTGAGCTAAGGATTATTGTTCAACCCTCAACAACTAGATAGCATTGGGCATGTTTGCCAGAAAATCTATCACATGAAAGTTACTATTTTTGAATAATCGATTCATCGAGTAATACAATAATGTGGATCCTATATTTACGATGCATCATTTTTTTTTTTATTTTAGTTAGAGACGGTCCATTAAATATGTAAAGCAGTAAGGGGGAAAAGGGCGGGGTTTTTTGAAAACATACAAAAAATTTTGAAGCACCATACAAAAAACATGACAAGGGGGGGGGGGTAGGGGTCTGAAAAGTCACTTTTTTGCGTGACATAATTAATGAATGTTCTCTTAAGTATAAAGCATCAGAGTAGATAATGGGTGAGTTGCTCAAAAATGTACATTCAACACTAAGTTTGTTTAGTTCTCATTTTGCGTGCGTTTACATTTGGCACTTTACTTTGCCTAACTCTTCTGTAGACCTTTTAAAGAAACATTTTTGTAGAAATTGACGAAGATTTTGAAGAAATTGATGTTGCTTCTTTGGCAGTTGGGCAGCTGCTCCCTGTCAAATTTCATTTATGAATGTAAAAATCAGCTGATCAAAAAGGGCTTCAAATGGTGAGTTGACAACTTCGAAGAAGGGTGCAACCGACCTCCGGTCGTCACAAGTTCCTACCTCACGCCTCCACGAGTCATATGATCACAAAAGACTGCCAGCTGAAACATGGAGACGCTGGTTGGCGTAGCCTGGGCAATGTTGTCAATCTGACAATAGCGAAGTGAGGGGGTGCGACTGAAGATCGTGTACCTTTAAATCATATTTTATATTTTCCATTCTCATTTTAATAATAATTTCACCACGCTTTAGAATCATCTTTGCATTCCACAACCATGTAAGACCCTGGAGCAACATGAAAAGTATAAAAGGTTCAATTTATTTTTCATTAAATTATAAAATTCGAAAAAAAAAAATTCTTTTCACAAAATTCATAAGAGGCTGGCATGTGCTTATAAGCAGTATAGGATTATATTTAAATATTTTGGTTGGTGGTATTATTATTAAATAAGCCATTTATTTCAGAAATCATCAAACTGGACTCTTCGATTATTCCAATTGCTATCTTTGAAATGTTACTAGAACATTATGAAGAAAAAATACTACAACATGTCTTATAAAATAATATTTTTTATTGAAATTTCATCTTTGATTTTTGGAATGATCTATACTGTTTCAGCTTTTCCAGGACTAGGAGAATATTAGTACATATCTAATTTTTATTTATTTTCCAGTAACAATCTATTGGATACCAGGAGGTCAGGAGGTCAATGGAGTCAGTGATAGGCTTTTGCAATTATTATTGTTTTTTTTTTCATTAGCGTTTTGCAAATGAACATTTTACCAAATTCGAGCGGATATGATCCATACAGCGCTGTATTCATTTAGCTTTCGTCTGATTTTAAAGTTCAATCCGTGTCATTACTTTATCATTACTCACAATATTATAATATTTGATAATTGTGGTTTTATTGATTTTACTTCATAGATGAGGATATAAAATCAGCATCAAGCACCAAATAGTGACTAGTAAATAAGAGTAAATAAAATAATAAAATTTCAATAGATGTAACAAACTTTTTCAGGATACCTCAAACCGAGATTTTAGTGAATTGCTGCTATCGCTGAAAACGAACGAAAACGTTCTGAACCGCGAATCACAGAACTCTACACTTTAACACTATACAACATTTCATTCATTTCAGGATCAACCGAACGAAGATCATATATAATATATACGAATGCTTGTAGTATTTTTCATTTACATATATATACCCCTATGTTTATTTTTTTTATTGTGGAGGGCCCCCCCCCCATGCATGGAGGGGAGCCCCCCCCTTTCATGAGGGGGGCCCCCCCCCCCCAACACCCCCCTCATGCTACTTCCTTCTTTTTTGTGGGAGTTTTACCCTGCGATGTAAAAGAATGATGTACACTATCCACCCACCGTGTTTTTGTCCCTTCATACTGTAAGATGATTGAGAACCACTGACTTAAAACAGAAACATAAATTAACCCAAAGGCCATCCGCCTCAAAATATGCTTCGCATCCAATATGCATAACAGAGAACACAATTACAAACATGTGACACTGCAATAGCTATCGTTCAATTCTTTCACTCGTCACCTCCCGCGTAGGCCCCGTCCTCGGGTGCACTCGAACAAAAAGGGTTTCAAATTGCACTATCGAGTAGGGCCAATGCTATCCTAATTTCTCTGACTTTGCAGTCTTGTAAATCGTTCTCCAGCCGTCTCTTTTTCTCTTACTATTAATATAGATAGGCAAACATTGTACGAATCATATATAAGTAAGAATCTTTCAATAAAGAAACACTCACTTCAAACCTACTTCTTGGCAAGCAATCTACTGCGAGTCATTAGGTCCGTTCTGGTGGATACCGCTCTGGTCCACCATAGTCCGGATACCTATTCGTCTCCGAAAAGACCTTCTCCAATCGAAGTAACTAAGAACTTGCAAAATAACTAAGAAAAATGGTATAATAAGGGTAGTAAAAGTTTATCAAAGAGTGAAAAAGAGGAGAAGCCAGATTAGTCTGGGTCCTTTCCCGGTTCCAAGTGGGTATGAGAAGTATTACATACTACACATAAAAAAAATGACGTTGGTGGGGTTGTTTCTATAGTATAGAAAATAAAATTTTCTATTCTGAAGGTGTGAAAAATCTTCATATATCCATTTGGTATGTGAATACTTTTATGAGAGGCTTATTGGATATGAAGATGACCTCAGAGTGTTCGTGTATAAACAGGCATTCTTGAACTGGGTCTGCTGAACTACAACTTCGAGATTCAACATGTGTCCTCGAATCAGCTCGGATGTGCAGACCTGAAGTCCCGGTTGATTGACCGAACCAACCACCTCGAGGGAGCGTACGTCATTGCAGCACGCAGCCTTGAGGAAGTTCTGGAAAGCAGTATTTCCGACACAACAGGGAAGGTTATTGTTTCTTTCACAGCAAAGCGATAGGCTGCATCGATGGACGCCACACTCCAAATCGTTACGAAGCACATCCGAGACCGTTGGCCCAGCTGCAGTTCAATCGTACTTCCAAAGACGTGAATCGCTCAGAATGGTCGACTGAATCGGCGACAAAGGCGTCGTTCACGACGAGTTTCGACTAAAGATTATGAAACAGTTCCATCGAGCCTATCCGAGAAATGTCCGAATGAAGGCAGTTACACTGCTGGCAAAACTCCTACCGAGTCGACACTGAAATCTTGGCCCGTTCCCTCCAAACCCTGATCGAGGATCCACGTAGACTATGCAGATTCAGTAGATTGAGTCTACTTCCTCCAAGTGGCCTGAGTTGCACGCAACCAATTCGATATTCGCAATTCCATAGGTAGCCGTTTCGGACAACGGTACCCAGTTCTCAAGCCATGAATTCCAGAGTTTCTACAGCAGTCAAGGTATACTACTAAATTTTGCTATCTACTCCCTTTTTATAACGGCTATGGTTTCCACCCATCGTTTAATGTCATCGTGTTTTGTCTTCGTGTTTGGTCATTGGTGTTGTTTATTTCATCTCTCTCTTTATCATTCACCGAATTTCAGGCGTTTTCAAATGTTGGAAGTTCTAGGATGTCTTATATTCGACAAGATCGTACGTGGACGTTCATCATTTACGTAAACCCATTTTTGAGAATCTCAGACAGCCCGTCTATTTTTTTTTTCTGAATGTTGGTATTCGGAATTCTACTAAAGGCTTGCGCTAGTTTTTATAGCAGCTAATTTACGAAGTTCAAACTGCAAATATAATTCGGTGAATTTTACTTAATGATCGAAATAGATGAATTTCCTTCGTCTTACGACTGATTGATTCTTTTTCTTATTCTATTTCGTTTAAAGTTCCAACACTAGTCTGCTTTAATTCGTAAATAGTAGATCCACTATTTTTCACAATTTAGGTTGAAGCTACTTACGTTTATAAATTCAGGACTTTTGTCCGCCTTTTTTACCACTAGTTTCCGGAAACTTGTTTCTTATTCGTTCTGTGTTTCCAACCTGGATTCAAGTAGACATTATTGTATACATGGTAAAACAAGTTCAATTTAAATAATCCAATAAATCCGCACCGAACAACTTATATATAAATCTTTGAAAGATATTTAATATAAACTTCCACTGATTTCACTGTTTGCAAAAAAAATATCCGAAAAAGGATTATAAATTCTTCTGTTTTGTTTTTGTTTACATTCTATTCATCCCCATTTACCTATCAGCAATATAGCATACTCACTAGACCGGGCATTGTCTCAAACCGTGCTCCCAGTTTTCCTTACAATTGGTATGAAGCGTAACTTTGATCATCATATCCTCCCACCACCCTATTTTTGTCGTTTATAAAGGGCTGAGAACAGGAAACGTAACATAAAGGACTGGATCGCAGATCACTACGCTGTGTTTAATGCTATCATCTGCTGTTATCTCTCTGCATCAAACATGATTTGCCGTCTCTATCGACTTTCTGAAAATACCGGTAGTCGTTGCAATGCTTTGCTCTGAACCCACGCGATTAGCTCCAAAACAATCCTATCGAATACGATAGGGATAAATTTGGGGTGGTCCTCTTAAACCGTGGCTGAGGCTGAGAGCGACGGAGAAGACATTTTGTGACCGGAAAATAGATATAAGTAAACAAACAGCCAATAAGCCACTTCTTTCACAAGTGATTGCAAATTACTCCATCTATGGGGCAAATGTGAATCCCTCCCTTTCTCATTTTTCTTTTTTTTTTTTATTTAAAACTTAATTCCCGGGAAATATGTGGCATCGAGGTTTTCTAAATTAGGTCACAGAGATTTATTAGAATTTGATTCTCACGAAAGCTCAAAATATTATTGATTCAAACACATAAATATTAGTTGCGCCATTGGTTGTCATCAGATAAGCAACCAATTCCAACAATCATGGAACATTCATCCACTCAGCGTCAGCGTCTTACCGCTAACACATTTGGCCAGGAATGACCACCAGCAGCCTGTTCCGGCACCCGCCACCCATAAAATATGCACAGTTTTTAACTTACCATCGGTCTAATCGTGCTGGGACATCTGTAGAAGTCGCTTCCTGCGGTCAGACTCTGCAGATATTTGTTCTTGTTCGTTCCGTAGATGGATTCCATGTTGATTCCGAGTATGTGTGAGAGTGTGACGTTGCGAAGTAGTATTCAAACTCGCTCACTGAGGTCCCGTTGGTAAAGCAAAATAAAAATAAAAATCGAGCTGGAAAACAGTTGCTTCCGGACAAGACAAATGGGTTGTGGCTTGGTTAGAAAAAAATATGAGGATTTTCTCCTTTATTCGTCAGCTTTGCGGGCAGGCAAATATCTGCACTGTCACAAATCACTGTGACCGGTCGTCGATGCGGGTGCGTCTAATTTCGACAGACAGAATGGAAAAATCTTTCGAACTGACATCATGCCACATTTTCCAAAACTTAAAAAAAAACACTGTTGTAAAAAAAATCTCACTTTCACCCACGAAATTGCCCAAACAAGTACCACTCCACAGTGGTACACTTTTCAGGGGCAACCGATGGCCGAAGCCCACATGTTCGACGATGATGATAATCTTTCACTTTGGAATATTTCACCGCCTAGCACTTCGGTACGGAGAAATCCAACTACTCTGTAATTAGCAAGCAAGCCTACGGGCACTCGACAACACTTTTGGTGATAGTGATGATCACCCACTACTACTATTATTGCTGCTGCTGCTGCTACTGCCACTTGTTGTAAACGTCGAGATGAGTTTCGCTTTTAACTGACCTCGATTTAGTTGGTTGAAAGTTTTGGGAGGTCGTGGGCTGTACCTGAAAATGGAAATTTAAACTGATTAATACTCAAATTCACGGTCGATTTGAACTGGAAGAAAATTCATTTCTCAGCACATTTTATCTCAGTTGAGAAAAATAGAGTTGTATAATAAGATAATTGCCAAAAGCTTCTAAAAAAGTATCGTTACATCCAATTAGATGAGTCTTGTTCAACCAACCGTTCTGGTGAGAGTCCAGATGCTTCATCCGAAATCCATAAATCCAAAGCCTTCATATAACTTTCTTCATAACGATGCCATAAAAACGATAAAACTGGCAAGCAATCCGCACAATTTGCATGCTCTTCTTTCCCGTATTTGATGAACATATTCCAGTGCTCTGACTATACCGTTGCCCGTTTTCGCTTTCCATTTTAGCATTTCGTTTTACAATTATCAGCCACAGCTGGTGAACAGAGCGAGTGCCATAATTAAATCTGGAACATGACTATGATTTTCTCCACCTGGACTCGCCCCTCGCCCCATCGCACCTCTACTCCGCTCAACTCCATAGATCACACGGATTGGCTAGTGAGTACGTGCAAGTACTTCAGATCATATCTACTTAGCCAATTTTGGGATTATCCGGAAATTTTCTTAAATCATTCATCTCGCATTCACTTTCCATCAATTCTCGCGGCGGAAGCTGCCAAGATGGGTTTCACTTTCTTTTTCCATCGCATTGGAATTGCGATTCGCATGTCGTCTGCATCTTCGAGTATCCACGCTGATATGAGCTGCCGACGGCAAGTGGCGGAAAACACAATTTCCCTTTTTATCAATGAGCTGAAAAAGGGTTGCTGTGTGGGTGGAACAGGTAGTAAATGGGTTTGTAATGGATTGGAGCCTGAGTCGAATGATGCGTGGAAAGAAGTGGGAAATTCAATACAGAGCTGTAGAAGTGCTGGTTTGATTGATTATCGTCGTCGATTTTCGGTTTTGATAAACAAAGCAGACCAAAATTTTCTATATTTTTGGAATTCTTGAAATCTACTGCTTAATATACTATGCAAGTAAGTTTAAAAAGATGCCATCCATCATTGTGACTTCGCTACTGCGGACCATATTTTCATGAGGCGACAAGTGCTGCATAAATGTCGCGGATATACTAGGTTGCCTGAAAAGTCCCTTTAATATCAAACACGAAAACATTTTTTTTTTGCCAAATTTCGGTTTTATTTCTCAACATTATCTCTTTTTAGGTCGATACAGTGAGTCCAGCGATTTTCTAATTTTTTTATCCCATCCGAATAGTATTCCTTCGGAAGTCCTTCAAAATAGCCATCGGTTTCAGCTATCATTTGAGTAAAATCGCTTACCGGTGAGCCATCTCTTCAGGTTTGGGAACAAATATAAGACACTGGGGGCCAAGTCTGGCGAATACGGTGGATGAGGAACCAATTGATACGGAATTAATTCAATTTTGCTTGAGCAATTGAGGATGAATGAGCATTGTCGTGATGATAGAGCAGAGTTTTTCTCTGCAAATGCGGCCATTTTTTTCTGGACTTCATCCTTCAAACGATCCAATAACGCTGCATTGTATGCGCCTGTTATGGTTTTACCTTTTTCAAGATAGTCGATGAATATTACACCTTGCGCATCCCAAAACACGGAGGCCATATCCTTTCCCGCCGATCAAACTTTCGCCCGCTGAAACCCACTGTTTTGCCTGCTGCAATTACTCCGATGTGTAGTAATGGATCCAAGTTTCAACCATGGTTATGAATCGGAGCACAAACTCCTTCGGATTGTGTGTAAACTTGCTCAAATTCTCCTGAGAGGTTGTAACACGAATGCGTTTTTGGCCAATTGTAAGCAAACGCGGCACCCATCGCGCGCAGAGCTTCTTCATACCCAAATCGGAATGCATTATGTTGTCAACTCGTTCCATTGACATGCCTAAAGCCTTAGCTAGCTCTCTCAATTTCACTTTTGGATCCTCCAATACAATATCATGGATTTTATCGACGTTCTCTGTTGTAGTGACCTCATACGGCCACAACGAAAATCAGCAAACCACTTATAAATCGTTTGAATCGACGGAGCAGAGTCTGGAAAATACTCATCCAGCTTGGCTTTGGTTTCGGCAGCCGAAAATAGTATTTTATCAAAACTCGAAACTCAGATTTTTCCATTTTTAAAAAAATTTGCTGATCGGTATCTTCTCACTGTTGTCACTAATGAATGCGTGGACAGAAATGGCTGAAATTTTGACAGCCGTCATTCAAGGAGTGCAACTCATAGAAAATGGTTCACATTGTCGATTACCAACGCCATCTGTAGGAAATTTAAAGGACTTTTTAGGCAGCCTAGTAACGTGCCAACACATCTTCTCAACGATTTCAAATCAGCTGACGACACAATCGATCGAGAACAGCAATGGCAGATTATGCACGAATATGAATTTCCAGACAAACTGACGTGGTTGGTCAAAGCAACGATGGATCGAGTGATGTGTGTCGTCCGAGTCTCAGGGACACTTTAGAGTCCCTTCGAATCTCGGAGAGAGTTACGGCAAGATTATGTATAAGTATAATTAATCTACCAAAAACTTCTTTGTCGACTCAACTGAATACGAGTGAAATTCTAGTGTACACGTATTGCCAGAATTTCAATCGCTATGCAGACTTTATCACACACATTGAAAATGAATCACTTTAACTTCTAGTCAAAGGTGAGAACGAAACATTACAATTTCTATTCGACAGCATTTCAAATTTTGGCCTACTTGATGTTAATTATCAACGACATTTGTATTTAGACCTTCTATCAACTAATTCAACTGAAGACTTCTATGGATTTACATCATTTTTGCCAATCATGGAAACATGAAGTATTTCACACAGTAATCGAATACTTAATCTTCGTAAATTTCCTGTCTCCCCCCCACCAATTTTAAACCCACCACACCCAAAACCAAATAAAAAGTATTGAGAACCCCCCCACCCCATTCCTTATCCCCCACCCCCCCCCCCAAAAACCTATAAAATAGCAAACTCCTGTTTCCCCCTCATTGGGCTGCCCCACACACACAAGAAAAACCCCACCAGCCAAAAATCCCCCTTCCTGTACCCCCACATTCTCCGCGTTCCAACCCCCACCCTTTTTTCCCAATTCAAAGCCTGTTTAATCAAATCCTATTAGGTCCCAATTTTCTTTCTCTTTTTCTCCTTTTTCTCTCTTTTCCCCGAATCTTTTTTTTTTTTTTTTTTGTGGCAGAAGAGGGTTTGTTTTTTTGCCACGATCCGTGAGGCGGCGACAGATACAAATTTTCATCGGAACATGCTTTTAGACGGCCCAAACCTCATAATCTTTCATCAATAGTCTCCTTATAGCCTTGAAATGGACGAATAACTATATTGGTCTTTCCGGGACAATCCGAATTCCCCGGGGGAACCCTTAGAAGGTGACAAAAACGGTTTTTTTCCCGAAACATGCCTTGCGACGGCTCATACTTCATGATTTTTCATGAATAGTCTACTTCTAGCCTTGAAATGGACCAATAACTATATCGGCCATCCCGGGACAATCCGAATGCCCCAGGGGAGAAGATCAATGACAGATGCCTTTATTTACATACGAACTAGTATTGGGTGATCTTGGATTGATCTCTTGAAGGTCGATCCATTTGATGTAGATTTTTGGATTTTTTAAATTGATCCTATGACCCTAAGAAAAATCAGAAAGATCATCTTTTGTTTTGATCATTTTGATCTTCAGAAAATGAACCACAATGAAAACGTTAATTGTACATGCTTAACTGATGAACCTGATCCAAAAAGTAGAAAACAGGAGGAAGAATGGTAAATTTGGCAAAAAATATCGTAGTATAAAAATGTATCGTAAGGTGAGCCTGAAGGTGCCAACTTTTTTTTGAACCACTGTAGTGGCTTTATTTATGGAGTGACCGCAAAAATGTAAATATATTCTATTGTAGTTCTCAAGTCACATTGAAATATTTTAAAACGTCCCAACGTGCTTATAAATAAGTAAAAATAGTAGAAAGCTATGTCAAAGCTATGTGATCCGTTTTGCTGATTCTGGAAGCTCACGAACTTCATTACCAAATTACCGTAATCTGGCAAATAATTAATAGAATTCGTGAGTTTTCAAAATCAAAGAAAAACTGAACCAATTGACATATCAGTGACGTTGCGTGGTCGAGTGAGGGAGTAGTTCACCCCGGTTGTTATCCAAGCAGTTGAGGAACTCAATGTTTATTCACATTTATTGGTTGGACTTAGCTTATTAAATTTGCCCGGTCCATGGATATATTTAACTGAATTTGTTTAATTTTGTTACCAATTCAGCGAATAATAAAAACAGCACATGTTGGACATTAATAAGATTTAATTTCTTTATTATCGTGGCTTTCAGCCTCCTGGGCTGGTTCGCACATTAATAGGATAGTAAATGTGATAAACATGGTTTTCTTTGTCAATGACTCTTGGAGTTAATGAGTGACCATAGCTTCTCTGTCAATATCTTCATGCATGATCGAAAATTAGTAACATCGACATGTTTCGGGTGAAAATCTGTACTTGTCTCCTCCTGAAGGATTTCCTCGGAGTATCCGAGTATCCATTCCGAGACAGGTCAATACAGGCATTCGTCGATTGAATTACTAGAAATAGATTGTTTTCAAAAAGTCATGAAGTTTGAGCCGTCGAAAGGAATAAAATGATCCCCCGGGCCATCTGGATTGTCTCAGAATGGCGAATATGATCATTGGTTCATTTCAAGACTGAACGTATTTTGGAAAGTTATAGCATTTTTGAAATCCATTCCGGGTTATATTGACCCCGATACCTAAAGAAGGTTAAGGATTTTTTACATTTTGCAAAATTATTTCAGCAGGTATGCACCACCTTTTCCGGAGAAGATTTTTTTCATTCATTCCAGAATTTTTCACCAACATATGTGTCAATCAACTTTCATAGCACGAATTCCTTCAAGCGCTGAAAAACTTGAGAGCATCTAAAGGACCCAGAACTGACGGTTTAAAGGCTGACTAAGAATAAATTGTTACGCACAAAAAGACCTGTATTTCGTGTTTAAATAAGTTTAAAAAGTCCATTAATGGTAACTTTACAGTACTTTTATTGAAACTTCAAATTACAGCATACATTTCTCCAGTCCAGAACGAAATCTCGAACCTTTCTCTCGATGGAGCCCATCAGCGTCCGCACTGTGCGCATTTCTTTCATTTTGCTCGCATTTGCTGGATGTCCTTAACTGCCCTGCCGCTTGCTTTGAAATTGCCCAGTATTTTTTGATTGGTCAAAATTCCGGGCAATTTGGAGGATTCATTAGCTTTGGGACAAAATCGATTTTGTTGGCAGCATATTACTATAGAACCACCTTGGGGTAGTGGCAATTGGCCAAATCGGGCTAAAAGATGACTTCGTCCGGCAATGCACGCTTTTTCAGGCTTTCTTCGAGTTAAACTTGGTTCCGTTTTCATGCGACAACTGCAAATCGCTTGCCAAATCATGGCCTTTTTCACGAACTTGTCGGCAAACTCGAGTTTGAATCTTTCCGGCACATCCCCCCGTCCAGTCACGATGTAAAACTTTTGACCAAGAAGCTGCTTAAAATCGAGTTTGACGTATGTTTCGTAATGAACCAAGTTGTGGCCTTGTGTTTCGTCAAAACACGGTCATACAAGAGCCTTGCATGCTTTTTGGCCACGGAAATCTGCTTCATGTGCCGGTTTGGATGTTTACTGGCAGTCGTACAGTATTCTTCCCTGGCAAGGATGTTCAACACCGTTTGAAAGTTGGCGATGTAAAGGGTGTCCACGATGAAATTGCCACACACAAAATTGATTCGCAAAATTCGAGTTTTTATCCGATTGCCATCAAATTTTCAGGGATTGAGAAATAACTATTAAACTTCATTTTACCATTTTACTCGTATTTTATTTACAGTCCATACGCAAATGCCCGCACCTTGGCCTTAACCCCGGCCATAAGATTCTGCACAACCTGTGAATCAACCGTTTTTTGCATGTAAACCCATACTTTCTTCAGTTCCTCGACTGTCTTCACTACCTTAGGTCGTTTAAGAAGGTGCTGCTTCATAATCGCCCAGTACTTCTCGATGGGGCGGAGCTCCGGAGTGTTGGGAGGGTTGAACATTTTCGGCACGAAATTGACCTTATTGTCCGCATACCACTTCAGCACGTCCTTGGAGTAGTGGCATGAGGCCAAATCCGGCCAGAAGATTGTTGGGACGTTGTGGGCCTTCAGGAGAGGAAGCAGCCGCTTCTGGAGGCACTCTTTTATACACACCTGTCCGTTCATCGTGTCCTGGGTCACGAAAGGTGCACTCCGCTTCCCGCAGGTGCAGATGGCTTGCCAAACCAGGAATTTCTTCGCAAATTTGGACATCTTCTGAGTGCGGACATGCTCCGGAACGCTGAACTTATCCTTGGCCGTGAAAAACAGGTTGCCGGGGATCTGTTTGAAGTCAGCCTTCACATATGTTTCGTCGTCCATGATGCAGCATTGAACTTTCGTCAGCATGTTGAGGTACAACTTCCTGGCACGGGTTTTGGCGGACTTGTTCTGCTTCTCGTCGCGATTAGGGGCCTTTTGTACCTTGAACGTTCGAAACCCAGCCTTAGTTTTGGCCTTCTGGACAAAACTTCGGCTTAGGTGCAGCTTCTTAGCCACATCCCGAACGGAGGCGTTCGGATTTCGGTTGAAGGCCCCAACTACGCGGTTGTGATTTTTGGTGTTGTACGGAATACTTTTTCCTTCACTTCTGGGCTTCCGATCGGTGGTCAACCGTTCCTCGAACCACTTAATTACTCGCGACACCGTGGAATTCGCGATTCCCAACGTTTTAGCGATGGAACGATGAGAGAGATCCTTGTTCTCGTGATGAATGCGCAAGATTTTATCACGCACGAGCTGTTCTTTCGACTCCATTTTTTTTATCACAGGACTTTAAAACTTGCAGGATGTAAATAATGCACTATGAACTAAATCCACCCAAATTTTCATTAAATTCTACCCAACGGTTAAAAAGTTAGTTAGAAGCAATTTCATAGTGTGGCAATTTCATCGTGGACACCCTTTTCCTTCCGGGTGGTTAACACCTTGCTTCATGACGATCCCTGGTTCCAGTTTTTTTTGTAGGTCCTTTTTCAGTATCAGGGTTTCCATGTAGGTTTGTTTTTGAAATCTTCAGCACTTTAGCCAGCTTGGAACCGGATCACTGCGGGTGTTTCTGCAAAATATTTTTTCATTTTTCGAGTTCCATTTGTCGTTACTTCTGAACGCGATCGACTACTTTGATCAAAGGCTTGTGAGGGGCGTACCAATTTACTTTTAGTCAGCCTTTATTGGGGATGAAGGCTCAGGTTAAATGTTATCTCCTAGGCGCACATTAAAAAACACCACCTCTGGACTGGAGCGTGAGCCTAGCTATGTATTTGTACTACGGGCAGAACCCGTAGTTTCTGGAAAGATAAGCTCTAGTCCTCCAGAAATTGAACTGAAATTCAACAAGGGTATTTGAACCGGAACAATTGGCGAAGACCACAGCAACGAAAAAAGACTTGTGATTGGAAGACAAAGAGTTTCCAATCAGAAAACACCAAAATAACGCACAAAACATGTTTTTAGAATGATTTCTAATTGTTTGTATTATAAATATACGTTTGTGAACATATTGCAAAATATGTCAAGTTTGGACCGGTTTGTATCTCTCATATTCTATATATCACTCTGATTAACGGTCGAGCTAAAAATACTTTTTTCACCGCTGCAAGTGATCAATACTTTATTATTGTTCTTAAAAACATGATTCCGTACATTTATAGATCATAAAATGGACAAGATTTTATGGGCAGTTCTATAATTCATTCCTAGCTTCTTTTTTCAGATTTTTTTTTACGACATTTCTCCCCCCAGCAACTACACCCCCCCAGTTTCTCCCACAGTCGGTTCTAACCAGTCCACCTATCACGCCAGACTTGTTTCACATCCCATCTTGGCGTTTTTAATTTTTCTCTGAGGATACTCTTCTTTACATCCTTCTTTTCTCTTTATTTTCCAACACAATATCAATCTTTCCCATGGTGAAAAACCCCGACTTTTTCAATCCCATCTTTTTTTTTTTTCTTAGGATACTTTTTCTATTTTGTGTTATATAAGGCTTCACTTTTTGTGCTTTTTCGTCATATTTAAGTATGAAATAAAGTATTATACACTTAAATTGATAACCTGCTTTTGTCATTTGACAAATTAATTTACTTGTTAAATACAAGCTGTGTTGCTTGACCACGAACTCCTGACCTGCGTGCCGCGAAAGTATCAGCTTGGCTCTGTTCAACCTCTTCTTGGTTGTAGCCTCGGTTACCCCATGAACCTTGCGTTTCTTGTGCGGCTTGTATCCTAGGTCCTTCGTCATGATGGAGGTTCGACACATCCAGGTCAGCAGCGGTCTTCTTTTTCGACGAACCCGCTCCCTCACCACCTTGATGGCTACTGGCGTCCTCGCCGAATGTGGCTGCCCGAGTCTCAGGCGGTCCTTGGCCGAGCTCGTCTCCCGGTACCGACGGATGGTGGTATACATAAAATTCCGCTTCACCCCGTGGGATTGAAACCGCCGGAATATGTGACCACGTCGCTCACCTCTCGCAAACAACTTTACTACGATGTCGCGGTACTCCTTCATCGTGTGCGGTAAACAACAAATAACAGTAAGCTTATATATGAGCTGACACCAATATAAAAACACAGAATGCACATGGTGTGCACCTACATAACGATGAAAAGTTTTAGCCGAACTTATTGTACACCTCTTTTTCTTTCACTCTCAAGAACAAATGACCAACGGCCCAAAAAAGAAAAAAAAATTTTCAAGTTTATTATATAGTGCTTTTTTAACTATTTTTTTTTTATTTTTTTTAACAATAGTTTTTTTCTCCCACCCTCCCCCCGATTTTCATTCAAAAATTTAGTAAAGTTAATTATATTTTACAACTACGCCATTTCCATAAGTGAGTCTCGATCTGTAACAAAAAAATTTCCTTAAAAAAATATATTTCAAACATCGCTGACTTTCACACTTTCCTGATAGCATGAATTTCTTTAGTGATAGGTTGATTTTCGCACTTAGAAAATAATCATGCCATTGTTTTCATGAAACTAAAATTTAAGTAATGTAAAGTGAATATCGTTGTTTTTTATTTCAAATTTCTCCGTGGCATGATTTTCTTCACCTTTTCTTAAAAGATCTTCATCGTATGAGTGAATAAACAAAAGCTTTTGAAATATGGAGAAATTAAGATAGATGATGTATATAAACCTGAAAACTTGACACTGTAAAGTTGATTCGATTGAGCCTGTACAAATAAACTAAAAAATATGAAGAAACTTTAGAATAAAAAAAAATGTAAGAGAATCTTTGAATGAATTTGCACAGTTTGATTGAAAATGGTTTGAAAAACAATACTCAAAACACACTAGTTTTGACAGTAGTGGTATTTTCTAAACTAGACATGGCATATTTATGTGAAGACCGAATTGACATCGATCATCGAATTAACGTCAACTACTACTAACTCATCCGACAACTTACACCAACTAGGGCAAAGTATCATAGGGTGCCGAAACCTTAAATGAAATATTTTCGGAGTTTCCAATTTACCCCGAAGTATGATTTTCATAATTTTCTTATCGAAAAATCTTCAACTAATGAGTAAGTATACAAAAGCTTTTCAAATGTGGGGATGTGTCTGAGGGGAGAGTTTGAAAACCGAAATTATTGAAGATTTGTTTTTAATTTAAAAATATCATAGCTTTAAATGAAAGGTAACGAGTACATGAACGAAGTAATGAATAATTTAAAGAGAAATAGTTAAAAATTTCCATATGAAAAAATCGTAGGAATATATTTTTTATAATATTGTTGGTACTAGGCCACAATGATTACATAATCTTTTATCTTATTTTTTGACATATTTTCGTATTGTTTAAAATAATTACTTATGTTGTCCAAATCGTTTTTGAGATACAATTTTTAAAATATAATATTTTTATTCTATTTTTTGTTAAAATCTAGTATTCGTTATGGAATAAACATGTTTTTATCGAACAATGTTCTGGCTTTAGAGTGATGAAAACGTTTTATTATTATAATGGGGTAATGAGAATTTTTTTCTCATTTTGCACAATCCTGACATGAAGCTGTCGTCCTAATAACATTTTGGAAAAAGAAATACGGGTGAACTATTTTCTGAAGAAGAACAAACCTACCATATTATCAGGGGCTGAAGAAAATGGATATAGTTTTTGGCTCAGATCTCAAGCTCTGTCCTAAGCTTATTGAATCACCTCTAAAACCATAGCTCACAACGAACAACCCCATCAAATATTCTGTCAAAATAACACAGTGAATGAGAACAAAATCAAAAAATTCTTGTACCGAAAAGTGCAAGAATGCAAGGTGCAATGTGAACTTGGAACCAAGGGGTTCTAAAGCAGTGAGCCAATTTTAAATCGCTAGTTTCCTATTGATTGATGATATTACCGAATTCTGAGAATTATTATATTCTTATTCCATGGAATGTCCAATAATTCAAATCATTCAAACATCGGTATGATTTACCCATTAACGTTTTTTCTCCTCAATTCAATAGCGACTTGCTGCCGTCGTTTTATGTGTCAGCTTTATGCGTACCGTTTCACTATCGCCAATCCAAACGCTCCCCCTTAAAGTGTGGCTACGGAATACACATTTAAAAATCCAACGCACAAAAGAGCATAAATTACCTCAGAGCACTGTGCAGCAAGTGTGTGCGAGCGCGAAATTAGATCACCGAGTGGGAACTTCCCCCCTCCTCCATTCCCCTTCAGCATTATTTTCAAACAACAGCAACACAAAAAAAAAAGTTGTGCTTATCTCCGATGAGGGGGAAAAGTGGATCAAGATGGCTCTCGATAACCGCAGCATAGTACAAGCCAGCAACATCAACAACGGAATATGATTTAATTAAGTGCGACGAGTGCGGAAATGAGGCATACTGGCTGAACCCGCTGGGCTGGATGGGAACGAAGGGGAGCTTTACGGTTGGAGGTGATGACCGCCCGGCACGGTGATGCGACGTGATGCCAAACAAGGGGACAGCAAGTTCAGTTGACCGCCACCGCACTGCCGCGGACATCTAGGTCTTGCGATCAAGTTTTGAGGCCTGGAAAATGTGTCGCGCGATGGTTTCTATACCATAAGCGATTGTCATTCAATGCGCGCCGACGGCGGTGTGCCATCGCTGTCGTCGTGCTAGTAGTCAGTCAGTCAGTCAGTCATGAGGGTGACCTCAATCGTGGGAGAATTTCGGCGTGATGCTTTTAATTATCTCTCTCGAAAAAAAAAAGTGTCTCTGAGTCTGGCAGGCTGGCTGCGTAGGTGGGGGAAGAAAGTACCACAGCATTAGAGGCTTGTTTTTCTCAGAGGAAAGTGATACCGAGATTTGCACAAATATTTGAGACATTTGCCGTTTGATTTAAGAGACAGGGGTAACAATCGAGCAATTACAGTGAAGACATGCAGCTTCGGGAATTGTTTATCGTTTTAAAATGAAAGCAAAACGGGAGAAAGTAAAATTATGGCTTTTCCATTGCGTGTTTGGAAATAGAGAAACAATTCGATTCTTGAGATTTCTCCATGAATACTCTTTTAAGGTCCTGTTTTATGATCACACATAATCTAATCTTTTCTTCCTCGTTTTGCTTAAACAATTCGTCGATTGCTGTATTGTGTGGCAAGCATTTCAATCTCCGTTTTCAATCACTGTTTAAAAATCGTTGTGTTTATTGTTGTGGTTCCGATCTCGATTGCATCAAAAGGTGCAATTAAACCACACCGTCTGGTGGTGTACCCTACTTCAAACAATTTCCGTTACTTCGAAATGGACCAAACCGAGCCCCATTTCGAGACCCCCCACACAAGCGGAGGGTAGTAATCACAAACAAACCAATTTTCCATCTCGCGAATCTGCCCCAAACACACACACAATTTCCAACTGCTGCCGCCACTGCGTATCATAAATACATACGAACAAGCGTATCAAACTGTTCTTGCTATCCAGCGTACCATTATTTCAACTGTCCGCTATGAATTGCAAACAATCATGAATAATAATGCGGTACAGCACGTGTATGTGTGTGTGTATGTGTGCTATGAGGTTTGATCGAAGAAACCAGCATGGAGGCTTGAGTTCTTCTGCAGCGTGATATTCTACTTCTCTCGTTTCCTTCCATCCAGAAGCGTAATCCGCTTAACTCTATTTCATCTGCAGGAAAGGCAATTTGCCTTTGCGGAACACTGCCATGGACGAGCGCCAAGCTTATTATGTCCATGGCACGAAAAATATTGTCTGCGGTATTCGTTTTCCCCCAATTCATCCAAAGATCCAACTCCGAGCAATTAATTCAATGATTGCGTTGAAAGAAAAGGAAAAGCTCAACTGTAATGCAATAACACCAGCTAAGAACATCGCCCATCCCAACCGCCCCATAAGCCGTCATGAAACATTAAAGAACTCTGACACGAGTGAGCAAATTTGCATTTAAGTTCATTGCTTTGTTTCACACGGTTACACTTTCCATACCACACCGAACCCGGGGGCCTAGGCTTGGCGGTCAACGGCGGTGTTTTACAACGTCGTTCTTCGTTTGCAGGCGCGCGTCCACAGTTTCCACACTTTTTTTTTTCTGTTCTAGAACGAATGTGCAAACAGGATTTTCCAGTTTGGCCGGTCGCTGGGACTGTCGTTTAGAAGTGGTTTTTTCACATCACTACTTTCATCTAACTTAGGCTCCATTCCTAGACGTGGTAGGGCCGGATCCAGTTGGAATGAAACCTATGGAAATTTCAGCGAAGAAGAGTTTATGCTCGAAGAGTAAAAAAAGACACGGAGGTCAATGTGGAGCAGTCTGAACGAATGATGAGAAATAATGGTTTTTATTTTAATTTGATTTGTTTGCTGCTGGATTACGTATGGAATGCTCAATGTGAGCAAAACTATTCACATCTGCTGTGATGCTAGCCTTTTTTCTTCAGTTGTTCTAGAGACAAATTGATGACCACTATCGTCAAGCGGTTTTGACGTAGTTAACGTTTTTTTTTCTACATATATAGAGGTACACTTAACGAGTACCCCTCCCGTGGGTCACACTTATCACCTTGCCAAAGGTGGGAGGCTTAATCTCATGCTGTAGGCCTGCATGGGAGACTGAGCATCTGACCAGTAGTGAAAGTATCACATATTCTTCACTTCTGGTGTTGGATAAATTCCTTCGGCAATAATGGAAAATCGGAATACAATTTGGAAATCTTAAATTGGGATCGTCACGAGAATGGTCAGCTTCTGAAACATTAAATTAACGTTGTTCTTGGGAGTAAACTTTTGAAAAAAAAACAAATAAGGACTGTATTGAAAATAAGTTATCCAAAAAAAAAATTCCATCAAATAAAATAAACAAGGAGATGTTTTATTCAGACTAATGGATGATTCTTTATTGTACGGGATTGAACTTGAACATTGTGAAGACCGGATGAAATTAAGATTATTTTTTCACGAACTTGCAAATTTTCGGTCGAACTCTTTTCATCAAGTTCCGGACAAGTGTTGCATCACATTTTTTGGTCGCCTTTGCCATATATTTTTTTAGAACTCCTGCATATTCTCAGCTGCATTACCAGTCTTTTTGAATACCCTCTTCACAATCGCCCAGTAGCATTCGATGGGCCGAAGCTGAGGGCAATTTGGCGGATTGATGCCCTCCTCAACGAAATATATACCCTTTTCCGTGAGCCAATTGAGAGTTGTTTTAGCGTAATGCGCCGATGCTAAATCCGGCCAAAACAGTGGAGGGGTACTATGCTTCTGATAGAAAGGCAGCAACCTCTTCTGCAGACACTCAGATTGATAGATTTCCGCATTGATTGTTCCGGTAGTGTAAAAAATGGCAGACTTCATACCGCAGGAACATATTTCTTGCATATTGGCCCGAAAATTCTCGATGGGACGCAGCTGGGGGACGTTGGGTCGACTTGGGTACCACATCGATATTCAGCCGCTCCATCTCCTCCAACGATCGCTTCGAGGAGTGCGCCGACGCCAGATCACCTCGGAGCTCACTTCCTTCGTGGGGGAAGTAAAATACGAAGTGCCCTGCGAGTCGTTGCCATCCAGGGTGAGATAGGTCTCGTCATCCACCACCACCGCCACGTCGCGATTCGCCGGGAAAATTGAGTTGACCATCTTATTCAGCCGCTGCCGCTGCGTCATTGCCTGCAGCTCCGAAACCAGTGGACGCGACTTCCGCTTCCTGACATGTATGTTCATGTTCGCCAGGTACTTTTTCACTGTTTGGCCGGTTGAACCGACCTCCCGGCCAAGCGCACGCAGCGATGTAGCCACTTTTTCCTCGGTCTTTCTCTTCAGCATTGGAGCTTTTTGTCGGTCTGGGTCGTCGGCCGTCTGAAACCAGGCTTTCTTTCAATGCTCTGATTGTTGTCTAATAGTGCCAGGATGTTGTAGATGCCAGAACGGGCGTATCCGGCGTCCACAAAGTGCCGCACGATGTCCGTTTTCGACGCGGCGAAGTGTCGTCCTTTGAACGCGCACATTTTTGAACGGAGTTGCTTCACTGTTTTTGCCATCACGGTTAGAGTTCGACTGATAGAGCTGTCAAATTTTATCTGCTGACTCATAGGTTACTATGATTGATGCTGCATGGTTAGATTTGTCAGTGCGGGTGAAGGTAAACGCATGGAAAATTGTCAATTTTGGTCCATTTTTTATTTACCGAATTCTCAACAGCTGAACGTAGGTACTCATTTCGGTAAAATTTACCGAAATCCGGTAATTATTTTACAGATATAGAAATTTTCACCGAAATCCGTTAAATCGGATACCGAACGTTCAGCTGTTGAGAATTCGCCTTTTTTTTTTTAGTACGAAAATTTGGAGCGTCATGAAATATGCTTAGGTTTTGAAAGTTAATAACTAAGTCATTTCATGACCGATTTTCAAAATTTTTGCTCGGATCGATTGCAAATCTTTCTACTCATCAATAATTGAAAACTATCAATTTAAAATAAAAAAGTATTGAAATTCTTATTAATATAAAAATGAATTTCTATCGAACTGACCCTTATAGACATAGAAACTACTTAACCGACTGGCGTGAAAATGTGTATGCAGGGGCTTTTGGGACCGGGCAAGTTTCTTATGATGGTTTAAGACCCCCTCCTCCCCAAAACAGGTTTCTATGGCAATTTGAGACCCCTCCCACCTTTAGAAAGGGGGGCTCCCATACAAATGAAACAGGAACTTCTAATAACTCAAGAACTAATCAAGTAAATGGAACCAAATTTGACATGTGGAAGAACTTGAAGGCAAGAAATGTTTCTATGGCAGATTGAGACCCCTCCCATCTCTAGAAGGGAGAGTGGGCTCCCATACAAATGAAACAGGAACTTCTGATAACTCGAGAACTAATCAAGTAAATGAAATAAAATGAAACTGGATTTTTTGCCTAAATCGAGAACTAACTATGCAAATGGAACCAAATTTGGCATGTGGAAGCTTTTGAAGGCAAAAAATGTTTCTACTGTGGTTCGAGACCCCAACCCCCTCTGGAAGGGGGGATGCTTTCACACAAACGAAACTCAAAATTCAACCAAACATGAGAGTATATCATATTTATTATTCGATACATTATAAATGTTACATAATATGATTCAGTATTGCAAATCACTAAGGGTCGTTTGATGTGTGCTTATTTGCAATCACAGTCCACTATTTGATGGCATGTGGTAGTTTTTGTTTGATGGCATGTGAAGTGTGATATTATCTTAAAATTCCAATCAGTGTTTAAAAGCGTTTCTTGCGTTCTAGTGCGATGGATAGAGTCCATATCATTCAATAAGAAACAGATTATTTTGAGGAAGTGTAAGTAAAATGTCGCAGCATATGGTTGCAAACTATATACGTGAGTTGCTCAAGCTTTAAGCTTCAGCTTTATGACGAAGTGAGGTGGCTGCACTAGCTGTTCCCCTGACCCCAAAACTGCCCCTTTCAAGGCCTCCAAAATAACTGGAAAAGAGAGTTGTTCGAAATGGGCGGTTGCGAAAAATATCGTATGTCGAAGCCATAGTTTTCGACATTTGCACATTTTGCAGTGTTGTACACACATAGGCCTAGAAGAAAACGTATGCAATTGGTGTTGGATGAAACCAGTCTTGTGGGTAAAAATGTCCTAAATGTCTACCCGCATAAACAATTACCATAAGAAGCACCTAACCACCAATTCGGGTTATCATCCCAACTGTAACCGGTACGGTTAAACCATAGACTAACTCTAAGATCAGTAGGTCCCGAACAAATACGATTTTTTTCTTGGCTCAGTCAGTACTAGCACATCGGTCCCAAGCTCGGTTCCAAGCTTAATAATACGCCCCTAATAATGAACTCACACGAACACACGCTCAAATATTCTGCCAAAATAACACAGCAAATCGAAACAAAGGCGCAAATATGTAAAGCAAGGTGCTGGCTACAAGGTGTACTTCGGACCGAGGGGTTCTACAACAGTGAATCAATTTCAAATCGCTAATTGCATATTGATTGATGGTTAAACCATCTGTTATATCGTTCTTGTATTAGGGTAACCTGTTAAGTGTATTGCAGTTAATTTTTGAGCGAAACCAATTTCGAAAACCCTTTAAACAATTAGGCGACTGGAGGCGAATTCGATTGCACATTGCTACATAGTCCTACGTTACCTTTGCGTACAACCCCATTGGGCTGAACCTTGTAGTTTTTAAATGCAAACGTTATAGTATTCTACTTTCCATGATTAAGAGTTTGTTTAGTTGGAATTACTCTAATTTATCGCTCATCTTCCCGTCAATTGGCAGTCAGCTGTGAGAAAACGTACGAACCTAGTAAAGGGTGTGTCGTCTTAAATCCGCACACACAAAATTCATTCTCAAAATTCGAGTTTTTATCCGATTATCACCAAATTTTCAGGGAGTAAAAAAAAAACAGTTAAAGTTAGTTTTGACAACATTCATTTAATTTATTTCGCCTTTATATCCGAATGCGTGAGGATTGGCCTTAACATCAGCCATAATAATCTGCACGACCTCAAAATCGACAGTGTTTTGCATATTAACCCATACTTTCTTAATTTCTTCTAAATTCTTTACCACCTTATGTCGTTTTTGAAGGTGTTCCTTCATTGTGGCCCAGTATTTTTCCATTGGGCGCAATTCCGGAGTGTTTGGGGAGTTTTGATCTTTTGGTAGGAAATCCACATAATTTGCCTTATACTACTCTAGCACGTCCTTCTTGTACTGGCATGATGCCAAATCCGGCCAGAAGATCGTCGGACCGTCGTAAGCCTTCAGGAGAGGAAGAAGCCGCCTTTAGAGACACTCTTCCTTATACACCTGTCCATTCATGGTACTTGCGGTAACGAAAGGTGTACTCCGCTTTCAAATCGCTTGCCAAATTAAGAACTTATTCGTGAACTTACACCTTCTGTGTCCAGAGGTTCTCGGAAACATCACACTTATCCTTGGCAGTCACATAGAGGCTTCCTGGAATCTGGTTTAAGTCCGTTTTTACATATGTCTCGTCATCCATTACGCAGCAGTGAGGTTTCGTTAGCTTCCGGGCCAGCTTTTTGCGACCGTATTCAGTTTTCGTCACGGTTTGGGGAATTCTAAACCTTAAACGTATGGAGTCTGGACTGGATCTGGCTCGAGTTTTGGTATTTTGCACGAAAGTCTTGCTCACATGCAACTTTTTAGCCACATCGCGAACTGAGGCGTTCGGTTTCCTTTTAAAGGCCTAAACTACGCGTTTGTGATCGTTCTCGTTGACCTGACGGTTTTTTTTGCGGATCTTCGCTTCCGATCAACAGTCATACGTTCTTCGAACCGTGGAATTCGCGATTCCCAACTTTTTTCCGATGGTACGATGCGACAGGTCCTTATTCTCAAAGTACTCGTGCATAACTTTCTCGCGCACTGTTCTTTCGTTGCCAAGCAGTTGCAGCATTTTTTGTTTCTTTCTCTGTCCAATGTGCCCATGACTACTTCCGGAAATTATTTTTTTAAAGCACACAACTGGATATATGTGACCACAAAAAAGTTCAATCGTGTGTACACCGGAAAAAATATGTGATAGTGCTGCGTCGAAGATTTCAACTACGTAGCTACTATCACTTCATAGCTCATATTTTTACTTCCACCCTCCATACTCCCCCCCCCCCCCCCTCCCATCACCCCCCTTTCTTTTCTCTCATTCACCACGCACACCCACAACAATAAAAAAAAACAATAACAATAAAAACACCCCCCCCTCTACCCCCGCCAACAACAAACCATCGCACAAGAAAAATATAAAATAGCAATAAAAAATATAAAATACATTCACAAAAAATCAAAAGTGACCGGTAATACTTTCAAAAAAGGCAATGGCAATTAGTATAAACGCAATAATAAACTGATAGTTTTATGTCATAATAATAAGTTCTAGCGCTATACATGTGACAAGAGTCTTCAAATCTTTCAAATCTTCCAATTGAAACCAAACAAATCGCAATAACAAATCCAAAATAAAAAAATAAGAATTAAAATAATTTGTTTGGTTTTGATTGGAAAGCTTTGAATAATTTAAAGACTCTTGTCACATGTTTAGCGCTAAAACTTATTATTATGACGGAAAACTATCAGTTTATTATTGCGTTTATACTAATTGCCATTGCTATTTTTGAAAGTTTTACTGGTCACTTTTGAATTATTGAAAATGAATTATCAATTTCTTATTGCTATTTTATGTTTTTCTAGTGCGAATTGTAATTTTTTCGTTGGCACTGTGTTTAATAATTTAGTGGCAATTTTGTGAATTTTCATTGCTAAATTTTCATTAATTAGTGCCAGTATATATTTTAGTCGT